>CM032429.1:6772987-7270958 GCA_019049465.1 Dryas iulia moderata
TATTACGTTAGCGGTTTGATTCCCTTAATGAGAGACAGGTTACATAGAATTGATATATTGTGCCAGAAATTAAAAATAATAACAATATTTTTTATATTTATTTATTGAAAAAATAAAAACTTCTTGGAATGCTGCTAATGATCATACTGTATGTATATATAATATTAAATTACAGGCAGCATATATTGCTACGTACATAAAACATAATCATTAAATAAATCCGAGCACTTCAATGATATGGCTCTTTATGGTTGAGGATATTTATGAGCGGAGATCATATCGTCTAATTGGCCTAAATGGTAAATGGTGGACGACATACACTTATGCAGCGTAAAGTAATGTACCTACAAGTAAATTAACCTATGAAATATTTATTAATTTACAAGTTAATATGAGTTTTAATTGTAACTTAAGAATAATTTTGATGCTTTTATTTATTTTAGTACAAATTGCATCCCGAATCTTTGTCTCAAGTATACAATGCAAACATCTATTTTTCTTATTGTAGGAATTTCAGGATGTTGTCTCTTAGTGGTCCTTTACGTTTCGAGGAAGTCTGTTGAATTTCAGCTTCTTGCGCCCAGTAATTTTGGATTTGCGTTGTCTGTTAGTCGGTTAAGCTGTGACACAGGAATGTTATATCTAAACTGCTATTTAAAAATAGCAATAAAGATAGGTACGATAATACATACATATAAATAAAATTAAGTACACATATAGATAAAATATGCTAATAAATATATAAATAAAAAAATGCCAATAAATGTCAGGATTTTTATGTCCCTGCATATTACATTTTTACACAGAAATATCGGCAACGATGACGTTCTTGCCTGTCACTTAGTTTAGTTTACAGTTTGTTTTCTGGTATTGGTCCATTTGACGTTATGGAACTATAAATTTTATTTAAATGAGAGCAGGTTATTGTAATAAAATTATAATTGACTTGGTTCATTTAGTTATCAAGCATAATTATATTTTTAAAACTAAATTCTGATTTTTAGTGTACTCCAGTTTACTTTTTCTGCTCTTGTATAACTTTTATGTTACGCCCTTACTAATTGTATGTTTAAAAATGTATTATTCCTCATTTTTCTATTTTAACTGCTCTAAACAAAAATACCGAAAAACTACTTTCTTAGTAAACATATGAGCAAACAACCTGCATTTTTTTCATATTAACACACGGTAAGTGTAACGAATGAGCAGGGAGTTCAAGACGCTACGACAAAGAACATGCATATTCATAAATTGCGTTCTCCTTACAGAATGTCGCGGCAAACGTCGTCGCCTCCGTGACACGGTTTCGCTGTCGTCTCGGGACCCTAGTTTGATTTTGTCAATGTCATTGCAGATGAAATGGATTTACAATCTTAATTTATACATGTGGCCAGTCGTGGCCCAGTGGCACAAGAGTGTGACTGTAAACGACTGGTTGTGGGTTCGATTCCCACTCGAGGAGTGGAAATTATATTTCCATTTTCTTCGCTCTGGTGTCGAGGTAAAGCGCGGCGTTAAGTTCTGCGAATTAACACGCCAGCCTCCAAATTCGGCGGAAAGGGGGGAACGGAGTGTCTTAACACTAGGTTCCCTCTGCCTACCCTGCTGTGTGCGGAATATAGCGTGAAGCTATTAAAAAAACAAAAATTATACATATATTAAAAGCGTAACTGATCGGTGTCTGTTCATAAAAGATATATGTATAAGAAATAACATTATTAGGGTCATTTTTCAAAGTAATAGAATTCAAAATAATGATTTGATTCTTTTTTTGTTTATCGTTCTTACTGTTTGTCTGTGCGCTTGTGCACGCTAATCTCAGAAACAGCTTATTCGATTTAAATGCAGTTTAGACTAACAGTCGTGAAGTTTACCCAAGTGAAGCCGCGGACTGGTCACTAGTGAAAAAATATTTTTTTTATTAACCGTTATATTTTATGCAATATATTTTGCTTGACAACTACCCCTTTTTTATATAAAGACACGCAGTGAATGTGATTTTGTAAATGTATGTAAATATATGAACAATATACTTGTACGAACGATTCACTTTGTAAATGTCGAAATAATACAGTGCAATTGATTATTGTATTGTTTATAAGTTAATTATTACTGGTAACAAAGTACAATTATAAACAAACCATCTCTTTTCAGACTCAAAAGTTGTGTCATTGGATGTCCATGAAAAATTGTCCATGATAATATATACTTCTGAAGGTTAAGGAATATTCAATTTTGAAACAAACGCACTTATCTATATAAATATACCTATTTATCTAAGAGTAAATAAAACAGCTTAGAAAAAGAAAAAATTAAAAAAAAAACAGACTAGTTAAAATTTAACTCAACATTTTTATGAGCATATGTTAAAAATGTAATTTTAACTTATTAGTTTTAAATAGGTATTACTTTAAGTTGCAACCAATGAGCTTCGTCAGACGTAACCACTTTAAAGTAATTGTTCTTTGCAAAGCCACATCAAAGGAAAAATTTAAATGTGTAGTCGGTTGGGTCCTTAAAATCTAAATGTTGATTATCGTTGGACAACGTTAGTATTTTAAATTACAAATTGCAGTTCATTTATTTTAAAAAATAATTAACATATGTATTCTTGACATTACAAGCTATTTATAAATATCGAATAACTATAAGTAAACAGGGTTATGTATGAAAGGTCTTTACATTTTTAATATGTATAGAACTTAATGAGACCTTTTGTTTTCGCGGTTTTTATATATTTTTAAATAAAATTTAACCGAATTAATTGCGTATACTTCAGGTCGAATATACGTTTTTAGAAAACTCGACGATTTGAACACTTTATAGTAGTTCAGTCACAGGTAGACTGAGGTGACATTTATCTATCAGTTGATACAATTATTCATTATTATATTGTACTGATCTGGGGTCCAGCAAAATGAGCTGGCTTCTTGCCCTCTGGTGTGGTGGATTAAAGACTTTTTTTTATAATTGGATCTGAGGTGGTAAAAAATTTTGTATACCGAAAACCCGAGTTAAAATGATCCGGTTAAAATGGTTTTATTTCTAAATATATAGAAATTATAAAATAATTTTTAACATATATATGTAGGTATAAAAAAATGGGTGAATAGCCCGTCATTAAGTAATTCTTTCATCTTTTTATTTTATAATATTTTAGAAACTTTCCTTTAGTAAAATCTTATTTTATCAAATTTAATAATCAGAATAAAATAAAATTTAATTTATTTTTTTAATTTCAAAGATTTTATAATAAATAAATTGAATTTATTATTTTCGATGCAGTACATTGTGTATTAATATTATTGTTAATAGAAGTTCAAATGCAAATTGTTACTTCTAAAGACTGACTAATAGGTCTTGCCTCTTAAACTTGTATGTTTCTTAATTAAATTTAAAAATGCTAAGTAATGTAACACGATTGCATTGTTTTTGATATATTCATTCTATTGTCACAAAACATTCAATTGATTGAGAAATAGCTAAAGTATTTAGCATATACATATAAGTCAAATTTTAATTGTGATAATTTGTCTATATGTAAAATTTCTAATTTTAAAATATGACTATGTATGAACCTTAGGTATGTAGTTTATATATGTATATGTGTTATTCTAACTATTTTTATTTTATAGAGTTTATAAACACTACGTACTTCGGGCGACTTTGTTTTTTTTCAACTTTTCTTATTAGGATGTAAAAAGCAAGTATAAACGTATGTGACGTATGATAAAACAAGTCATACTTATGTCAAGTCATTATCATGCGATAATTCTTTACAATAATTCTTTTTAGAATTTTATATCTATATGTTTAAAGCGATTAGAATAGTTACTAGAGGAGTCCCTCTAAGAGGTCTGGTGGTAAGTAGGACATTTTCTTCGTCGTACGTAGTACAAACAGCTGATAGCTTCAACGTATAATTCGCCGTTAGTTTATATGGATCTCTACTGTGTCTCTATAATAGTTTACTAGTTACACCCCGATGACGAGTAAAATATGCGTTTTCTTAGGAATGTGTATGTCATTTTATAAAAAGTGTATGAGTCAATAATATAATGGTGTGGATAATGTTTAATATATTAAAGTAATATATTTCTTAGAAGAATTTGTTAGGAAACCTGTTTGTTTGTTAGGAAATCTGTTAGGAAGCCTTTCTGAAAAAGTATGTTCGCTATATAAATTTTAACTGTACCAGTAACTGCGTGTTTTTTGTAAAAAGGGGACGACAGCTTTCCATACTACTTACCCTTCTTTACGTGAGAAAATCTGTTATGGGTACTCGTCCGATTGGAGACTCAGACATGGTAATGTGTCACATATGGGATGGGATGTGGGACTCTAGACTGGCAGATATAGGCTGTCCGTATACCCGTTAACATATTAATTTATAGGGTAGATTAAGCAAAGGAACCTATTGGACATCATTCAAGCATCAAAGATTGTGTATGTATTTGATCACGCAACTTAACTCACATCCACAACCATCAATTATCTATTGCGCCACGATGGTATCATTAATACTTTGCTATTTTATGTTTGGGCATGAAAATTTTACATATTTGATTGATTTTTTTTTTAATTTACATGATTCAGCAAGAAAACGATAATTACAGTTACAAAATGACTTTTAATTATTGATTATAATATTATGGAGTTCATTTTAAGCAGCTAGATTTAGACTCTTCACATATTCCGTTAGTGCACAGCTTTTTATTGTATCTTGATTATTGAGGATGTGACGAAGCAGATATAGAGTGTATTTTTTCGCTGTCTCCATCGCAAAATAATAGATCAGTGCTAAAATTTGCATCACGTATAAAAAGATAAATAGCAAATGTCAATGACTTGTGAAAGGATATATGCATATAAAATAATGAGGACTTAAAAACAGAGGTGAATAACATTGGTTGATCTTTTTGTAGATTGTAAATTGGTACAGTAGGCATACTTATGTACGTACATAGTTATATATAAACCTTAATAATACCTAACAACTTTTCCATAGCATATAGTTCAGTGGGCTAGCGTCTGAATGTAAACGTGATTGGTTGTGGGTTAGATCTTCACTTGGAGAATGCTTATGTATATTTAAAATATTTTCCGCTCTAGGAAAACAAGGTGCAAAGTTAAGCTCCACCAATTGACGCAAAGAACACGCGGAAAGCAGAATGAAACTATAACAAAAGTAAACATTTGTATAGGTTTTATTTTGTATTTGCAAATTCCGCTAAACTTCGAAGATCAGTTATACCTATATAAAGTAACATAGTATCGTAGAATATTTTTTTTTTGTATTTCACTGTATTCTCAAAGAATTTAGGTTTCATATATTAAAATAACAAATTAAATCCAATTCAAGCATAGATCTTAAACAAGTGTTATTGTGTGTCTATTTAGTCATATGCTATATAAGTATATGCTAACTAACAAAGACTCTACTGTGATTGAAAAGTCACCGTTCCATCCAAAAATAGCTGCTCACTAATTGGTGACGTAAAGACGATTTCATTGCTTCTGTATGTATTAACATACTGCGTTGTTTTATAAAAATCTAATTTGCGAATTTATGATAACTATAAATCACACACACATCAATGATGGTTTTTTTTAATTTATTTATAGATAATAACCAAATGGAAACCGGAAACTTTAATTAAATTAGTATTATAGAAAAATATAAAATATTTTGTAGTATGTTGTATCCCGCACGCAGCAGGGTAGACAGAGGGTATCTAGATATATCGTTATGACACTACGTTCCCCATTTTCTGCCGAATTTTGGAGGCATTGCGAGTTCAGTGGCGGAACCTAACGCCACACTTTGCCTCGATTTGACCAGAGCGAAGAAAATGGATATATTCAAACTTTCCATTGCTCGAGTGGGAATCGAACCCACAACCAGTCGTTTACAGTCATACGTTTGTGCCACCACGCCACAACTCGCCCCAAATATATTGTATAGTTCTGTTGTTTAATAATCAAGAGAATGTTTTTTGTTCATCGTCACGTTTTATTAGTGTCATGAGAGACAAGACTCTACATGATACTAAGATGATTCTTCGCTTTTCACCTCAATTTGAGGAATCTCTCAAATATTTTGAGTAGTGAAAAGAAACGCCAAGTTTTCTCATACTAGAGTAGGTAATTACAACTAATTTGACTATGATCTTTCCTTCTAGAGGGCATCGAATCCCAAACTATCACGGTCATAGGTAGACGCTGTTCCACTGGGGCACATCAACCAATAGACAAACGTAAATAATATAGATATTATGTAGTATAATTACGTGTTGGAAGTTATGTTTGCCATTATGTATAGTTTACGAAATAACAAAAGGATGTCCCCTTTTTGTATTTAAGGCATAAAACTACATAGAACAAGGGCTTATTTGATATTAATTTTCAAATGTATATTTATGTTGGTTATATTTATTTTGACTTCAACAATAAATTAATGGAAAACAATTAAGTAGATAACGAGCGGAAACAAAACTAGTATTAGTCATTTTAAAAGTGTTGTTATTCACAAACTTAGGATATTAAAAATCATTCTTAGAAAACGTATAAATATTTGAACACAACTGGATTCGAACCTGCGCCTTCTTCTTCTTCGTCGTTTGAAAACCAAACGCTCTGGTCACTAAGCCATGCGTTATTACTGGTAAAAGCTGTTATACCTGCTCACAGCAGAGTAGGCGGAGGGAACCTAGTGTTAAGACACTCGGTTCCCTATTTTAAGCCAAATTATAGAGGCAATGCGTGTTAAGTGGCGTAACTTATCGCCGCGCCTTGCCTTGACACCGGAGCGAAGAAAATGGAAATGTTAAATACTTGTCCTCCTCTAGTGGGAATCGAACCCACAAACAGCCGCGTTTACAGTCATACTTTGTGCCCCTAAGCTACAACTGGCTTCAAGCTTATTACTTCTATTATTAGTTATTCTAGTAGTATTTAAAAAATATAAATGTATATAAAAATACTTAAGTAAATTAAAATTGTCACTTTTACATAAAATTGTTTCGAACAAAGATATCATTAAATTTAAAGGTGTTAGTGTCTGTGAAAATGTATTTCATGCGGGTGCCCACACGGAGCGACGGAAGTAATGTGTATGCAGATATTAGAAGTAGGCGCAGATACTATTCGTGCATACATTGAACTGAATGAGTGCGTGACCTGCATATGAATTACAGGTATAAGGAATACTCATTTAATATTAAAATATTAGGTATAATTTCGTTCAGGGAGGAAAGGAATGGGAATCGTGATAGACAACATGGACTCATCGCCACTGATGCCACTCATGATCGATCGATGTCATGAGTTGATCAAGCTGTAGTTGTAAATTGATTGGTAGGCAAATGATTTCCTTTGTCTTACAGAGTTCTCATTATCTGCCATCTATATATAAATATGTACCTACATATAATAATACGTCCAATAAAACAAATACACATACACATCTGTTTATTTGTAATATGTGTATATTAAATAAAAGTAATGAAGTCTTTGTCAAAAAGGAACTTTCACTGTTGAATAATAGTAAAATATTTAATCATGTTAAAGTATGCTGCCATGACTGCATTCAAGGTAAAAAGAAGCAGGTGTTTTATTAAAGCTTCCAATATAATTATAGTATTACATGGTTTTATAGTTTTTGTTTCGTAATATTTGATGTCTTAGTTTATGTTGCGCATAAAAAATAAAAATGTAACAATGAAATCTTCATTAGTTGTTAAATATAGAATAAACATTTTTGAATCATTATCAAAAACAAAATACTAAAATGCGGTGACTTTTCGTTGACGATTGTACTATATAAGAATATTTTTACATACATTTTATATATTTTTACATACATTTTATAAATATTAGTGTCGTTTATTTACTATATACAAATTATTGTGACTATATAGTAGTAAAGTTCGGATCATTTTGATTCATCAACCATCAATTTCACCACCAAAATCTGACCACATTATTTGAAATCTTCTTTCCTAAAATAAAATTAGACAAATGTTGAAACAAAGGCGTCCAATCGTAAAGTTAGCACCTATGTGTTCCATTACGGTATTTGTAGGACTAGCAAATTTCAATCCCATGGCGTCCTGAAATTTAGTTAATTGTGGCGATCACCACCTAAAAATTGTTAATGTTTGTAAACTACAAAAAAAACGAAGAAGTAATCAACAAGCTTAACATTTTTTTAAATCGTACTATTAGAATAAGTTCAATTAAATTACTGCTTTATTTATCATTGAAAAGGGACAAATAAGTTATCGTAACCAACTACAATAATCTCCGGATCCTGTTGTTTATTTTGTTAATCAATTGATATCACTTCCCTTCCTTCCATGTTTTCACATCAATTTCAAACTGTCCAATTATACCTTTTTGTTCTGTCGTCGTCGCTATTTATTTTAGCCTCAGAATTCTCTAGTGAATCATCATCTTAGGTCTTCATTTTTTGATACGTGGAATGCAAGTATTTTTCAATACCGCATATAGTTTAGACAACGATATTGGATCCCGTAATACCGAGATTTTGAATACCGAGATTCCGGGATTGGACGCCATAGTTGAAAGTAATCTTAGTACATGTAGAGTACTTGATTCAGTCCGAAGTTTGATTAGTTGACTAACTAGACTACGCTTCGCTCATCTCAAGCAACAACTTCGTAACTTAGAAAATTTATTTATAACATATTATATTTAAAAGAATTAATATTTTTGTAAATTTATCTAACGACACTATTATTGGATATGTTCCTTTTATATTGATCAATATTTATTGATATTTTCGTAATTGAAGTATTGCACAATTATTTAAAGAGTTTATACGGTTAAAATATCAATATTAGTATGACGTGTCCTGGCGTTGTACTCAAAACTATTTTTCTATATACCATATACTATCTTTACGTATATTTCTTAGAAAATAAGATTTATACATTTTCTAAATGTCTTTTTTTAAGATTTACGCCAGTAAATCTTAAAAGCCATTTTTTGGTTGATATTTATAGAAACTGAAGAGTAACTGATTTTATAATATTCTAGAAGTTATAGTTCTTCTAGATCTGATGATAACAATACTTTAATTAACTATTTTTTTTAGCTTCACGCTGTATCCCGCACACAGCAGGGTAGGCAGAGGGAACCTAGTTTTAAGACACTCCGTACCCATTAATTAAGTAAGAACTAACTTCTAAAATTAAAGTGTTATAATATACCAAACATGTTATAAACGTTTTCAATTTAAATCTTAATGTAAAAAGTTCATCGTATCATTACCATGTTGGTCATTGACGTTGTGTGAGTTATTAGGTTTTTTCAGGTTTTTTTGGACGTGAATCATTTTGGCAGCAATTCGTGGATGCGTATCTATGGACCCTAATCAATTTTACACAATTACGTTTTGTAACTCACCATAACTTGGCAACAACCAGATAACTGTAAAGTTGTCTTGGGCTGAGCAATACAAAAAGATAATCGTTAACAACTGGAGCAAATCGGACGAACGAGCTAATTGTGGAGCCAATTAAATTATTATTGTGCAATATCCAATACTGAAATAATCACGAGAGGTATATTTAAGCTTTACTTCTATGATTTTTTTGTAGCTAGAAACGTACATGTGTGATTTAAATTGGAAATATAATATTATTATTACGGAACCAATGCAAAGTGACTTTATTTAAAAGTCTTTTAAGGATTAAAATATGTTTTTTGATCGATTAGTACTTCTGTTTTGTATATATTCTAAAAATACTTTTAAAAAATCAATTCATCGTTCTTTTTAATATCATTACAGTAAATTAGTAATTACCATAATAAATATAAATATAAACATTTGAATGAGCGTGTAGCTCCTAAGCTTCTGAATAAACCAACCGGTTTAAGCAGTGTTTTGGCTGGATTGCGACTGCTACAGCGGTTAGCGTTGTAATCTTGCTGGTTAGGTGCAAAAGAGGTCGCGAGGGAACGGCAGGGTGTGGGAGGGGGCGGCCGATGACCGCCGGCTTATTGCGTAGCAATGTCTAGGGTAAGGTCCTCAGTACAAAAGTAGAATAATGCTTTCGTCATTTATTTCCGTAGGTTTTAACGTTAGATTTTATCGCTGTCTCATATGGAGTTTCATTTTCTTTGGAGTGATAGTGATTCTATTCTATCTATTATATTGTATATCTATATATCATGTATGATATTATATTATAGAAGCAAATGAAGAAGATAAGTAAAAAAAATAATATTATATAAAAGAAAATGTAACTTACACTCATTTAAAATGTCCATTATAATTAAGAAATTAATGGAGTATACGATTTTTATTAATAATTGCATAATGAATTGTATTAACGAAAAATTCAATTAAAAGAAGTGATATTTTTTTTTAAAGTTAAGTTATTGATCAGTAGTCATTTTAATTATATTAATTGTTTACCAATGTCCAAGGGTATCGCGGATATAATGTACCTACATCGTTATTGTTTTCAATTTCAAGAAAGTCTTTAAAACAAGGTGTTTGCACTTTTTTAGATAATATTTTTTTTTATTATTTTTTAAAATAATTTCTTATGTACTAAATTGCTACTGGCGCATAGCATATTTTGTAATGATCTTGATGTATCTTTAAATGTACACAAAATGATTCTTGGTTCGGGGCCGATTTTAAAAATTGTTCACATATAATTTTAAGATATATGATATGGACTCGGGACTAGGGACTGCCAGCCAACATATGATGTTTCTAAAATGATCGAAAAATAAAGAGCTGAGCATCCTAGCATTAGATTATCTTTTGATTCTACCTTATTAAAGCTAAAGATACCAGAAATAAAAATATCAAAAACCTTAACTTTATGACTCGTAGGTTAATAAATACAAAAACAATATATTGCATACAGCCCTGTTAGATATAATGCCTTCCCAAGTAAAAGTTCCGCTCTTTTGAAATAATATTACACAATGAAAGGTAATCTAATTTCGTGACGTTAAATATATATTTTGATTCAAAGGCTTCACTGTTGGCTGTAATAGCTAGTCCATTCGCCTCCGAGCTAGGTGTTTTCGTCCGAGAGAAAGAGAGAGGGTAATGCCCTCTGAGGTTGTTTGTGGCAAAAAATGGGGACACTGAGACCGGCTTACTTATTTCGGCTACGTTATGAATCAGCACGAGATAAACAATATACCTAACTAATTAATAAGATACCCACATTTGAAAGTCAAATAGGTCACGTTGAAGTTAATATGGAAATTCAAAAGGAAAACGGGTTCTCTTAAAGCGCATAATCGTAAATTTGGTTTTAATCAGCCTCAATAAAAATTGGAGGAAATTAAATTAAGATTAAATGACCAATATAGTGCACCAGTTCGAATCGTTTCTCCAAATTTGTTAAGGCAACACGCATGGGAATTTTATTACAGATTGGTGCATTTCAGAAACTTAAAAAAATGTTCATATTTTTACATGTTGATTATTTGGTTTGATTTTTTCTATTGTAGTCGTCAAATAAAGTAAGTTCTTTTATATATTAAGAAATTGAATGCGTCGGACAGTCGACATAAGGTATAATTATTACACCTTATTTTTTTCTTGTGATTCTTCAAAGGTAACTTGTTTTATTTAACTCTTGCTCTCAAAACTTCCTTATGTTTAGACAAGTAAATGGCTTAGGTAAAGACTACCAATTTAATGAAAACGTATTTTGTGTAAGTGGTGTTATATATTTATCATAAATCCATGTAAGCTTTAAGCTTTGAAAAATTTATTACAATTCAAATATATATGAATGTATCTATTGATTTTAATAATAATGTTAATTAATATACTTTATAAAAGCTTAATTATTTCATGCAAGTTAACATGTATCTGTACAGGATATCTTTGAGTTTAGAGGCCCACTTTACAACTATAACATTGATTATATTCCCATTTTATATTAATTTATGTTTACAGTACTTATTAAGAACGCAAAAAGTAAGTAATTAATACAATTCTTTAAAGTGACCACCCAGCAAGGCACACAGTGGCTTGTACACATGATATTATAATGTTTTAATGCACAATTAGGTTTCTTACTTGAATTTAAATGATATTAAACCGTATATTACAATTTAAATTAAAAAAAAGACAATGATTTCATGGAGGATAAAGTCCGATTGAAAATTGCTTTTTGCTCAAAGAAAAATTGTAAATATTAAATGACGTTTATGTGACTCCTGCTTCTATCTGGATGTTAATATTATGATTATACCACAAGCAATGTTTAATGCTTATTACTTTTAATAGTAAAGTAAATAACATCTTTTGCTCGCATAGCAGCACAGTCAGAGAAGCTAATCATCAATATCAAGACACTTTGGTCTTTACTTTCCGCCCGAATTAGAGGCATTGCGTGTTGAGTGGTAGACCTAACGCCGCCATTTTTTTGATTTACTAGAGCAGAAAAATGATAATATTAAGTTATGATCATTCCATCGAATCAAAATCGAAGTAACAATACAAAAATCATGTGCTATCCCACGCTACCACGATGTCCACCATGGATTTTATGTTTACGATTGATTTTTATATAAAACACTAGCGACCCGCTCGCGGGAGATCTGCCTTTTTTATACCCTATTCGAGCCCCTGATAAGCCCCCGAAAAGCCCCCGAGAAAGTTCTGAGAATCCTATTCTCAGAACTTTCTGTTCAATTATAATATAATATAGCCTATAGCACTTTTCAAAAGTGTAGCTTTCTAATTGTGAAAGAATTTTCATGATCGGTTCAGCATTTCCGATGATTAGCCCATACAAACAAAGTTACAAACTTTACCTCTATATTATATTACTTTTGGGATAGACGTACTAAATTATAAATTTTGCTGTTATAATATTTGATAAAGCTAACATAATGTATTGCTATTTTCATCACCAGTTAATTTAGAATATCGGTCAGGGAAGGATATAAACAATGCAATATATGATTATTTGTACTCTTATATGTGCGTGAATGCAACACAAGTAGTAAATGATAATTTTGTAATGTAAACTTTGTGTGTACGGTAATAATGTGTAAATTACTTTGACAAGCGGAAATTGATATATCTGACCATTATATTATTGTAACCTAATATTTGTATGGTCAGTTTAAAAAATGTTCACAATATCGATTATTATCTTGAATGTTCCATTTTTTTATTTCAGAAATGTTGACTATTTTAATTTAAAAAGTGTATTTAAAAAGTTTTGTGTCCTAAAGCACTAGCAAAAAAAAATATTTTAGGCTCGTATAAGGAATATACATATATATCACCGTTTTGCAATATTTTTATATTTTTTTAATTGGACCTAGTAATTTCTGACTGAAGTCGCGATCAAACAAATTCTTCAGTTTTACAATATTAGGCTTTATAAGTTTCTATTTTATGGATCGTTTAAAATAAAAGAGGCTGTTCGGCCCCTTCTTTTTACTGTTAGCTTATTATTATGTAATTTATATTGATATCTTTTAAAATTTTGCTGGGCTGCTAGGGGTTAGGGTACCAAATGCATTTCTTCATTTTCGTTTCTTTTGATGTTAACAGAAACTGTTCATTATACAGACTTTTTCTAAGGCGTGCTACTAGGTTTCCGCATTATATATTTAGACTTTCAAAGAAAATTATAGTCTAACGTTGTAGAATAATAATAACTACATGACAACAATGTTTCCTCAATATACTTTATAAAAACAATTATAAAACATCATATATGTGGCTTTTGTTATATATTTGGCAAAGAGGAGCAAAAGTTTTTTTTGTTTATATTCAACATACAAAATCTACCCAGTTTCCCCAGTTGAGGTACACATAAATGTTTGCGTTCCGTGGTTGAGTTTGATTTGCTTGATATAATATTAGGAGAATATAAATAAATGTAAAATATATATGAAGTTTGTTTTTTAAATAATTTTGTTTTGTTTACTCGGTTAGATTAACGCTCTTAGTCATAAATTAGGAAAATGTACCAATGTTACGCGTTAAAACAAGAAAAGTAGCTTCGCTATTTTCAGTAATCAATTTATTTTTCATATCAAAAAATAATTTCTTTGTAGGAAGAAAATGATAAAATATTTTATGAATAATATAAAACTTTACCTCTAAATTATCAATAATATGAAAATACGAATAGTGCTCAACTTCAAGCTAACATTGCTTCACAGAGTTTCATATAAAAAAATCTCTGAATATGTATGTTTTATATATTTATAATTACTTTTTTTGCCAACTATACTGTTTCTCAGATTTACTTTTCCATGTGGTGAAGACCCGGCGTGTGCAGGCTAACGGTCCGCTCACGTGCCTCTCAGAAGGCATCGACCCTCAGCGGCCTCCGCAATATTCTACGCGCAATACCACCTTCAAGTATATTAAGCAACTTAAAGCTAACTTACAGATATGTTAATATATACCTTATTACATACAAACACAACATAGTTTACCCTGAACTCAAACCCTAAATAAGACCTTTTGCGATTGTATACAAAATATATACTTATATAGATATACAGTTCTTTAGACTTCATGGATTTTCAATTTTATCACCTAGAGATCTAAGTTTCATTTTATTTGAGACTAACTTTACATAATATTAGAGAATAATTTCAATTTATGTATTATTTATTTGACCATATAATATTGTAATGATGTGTCTGTAATAATATGAAACACAATAAATGCAATCAAAATACTTATACCACGTAATTAGTAGTAATGATATTATTTTAATACACTATAATGACTATATTATTAATAATAATATTGTTTAATACATTGATTTTAGTTATATAAATGACTTAATGTTCCTTGAAAGTTACGAGTCGGCCGCAGGTTTGCTTCAGAAGACTTTTACGGTCCTTTGCTATACTATTTCTATTTCTACACCTTAAAGTTTACAACGAATTATCTTATTTTCTATTCTCGAAGCAATGTTAAAAAAAATTCTTTTAAGATTCTTCTGTATTCCCCGAGCAACTAACATGTTAAGTTTCAACTTTTAGTTGTACGTACTCTGATAGTGGCTTGTTAACTGGAAGAACTTATATACTACTTAATATATTAAAAAAAAACACTAATATAATACCTTCACGCTATATCCCGCACACAGCAGGGTAGGCAGAGGGAATCTAGTGTTAAGACACTCCGTTCCCCACTTTCCGCCGAATTCGGAGGCTTGCGTGTTAAGTGGCGGAACTTAACGCCGCGCTTTACCTCGACACCAGAGCGAAGAAAATGGAAATATAATTTCCACTCCTCGAGTGGGAATCGAACCCACAACCAGTCGTTTACAGTCACACTCTTGTGCCACTGGGCCACGACTGGCCACAAATTAAATAGCTTCACGCTATATCCCGCACACAGCAGGGTAGGCAGAGGGAACCTAGTGTTAAGACACTCCGTTCCCCACTTTCCGCCGAAGTCGGAGGCTTGCGTGTTAAGTGGCGGAACTTAACGCCGCGCTTTACCTCGACACCAGAGCGAAGAAAATGGAAATATAATTTCCACTCCTCGAGTGGGAATCGAACCCACAACCAGTCGTTTACAGTCACACTCTTGTGCCACTGGGCCACGACTGGCCACAATTATATTGATGTATTATTTTATGATAACTTATGTATAAATATGAATACAGGTTTTCAAGTTAAGCAAAAAGTTATAAATTATGCTATAATATAAAAAGAACGCTAGGTTATGCATCATTAGGTTACCTTTAATATATCTTTAGACGTTTTTTTCTAAAAATTAAATTTAAAACTCTTAACTTTATGTCAATGTTGTAATTAAAATATAGTTATAGTCATTTAGATAATTAACAAATAAAAGTCATGTAATCGTTTTTCATGAAGCAAAGAGTCAAATCTACAGTTTATTTGTCTATGGTGTGTCAATTAAATTTATGGTATCTCTAGAAATTATTTTAATAATTTGCTTGAGATAATTGAGAATTATAAAGTTCCAAGGATTCATACCATTTTAAAAAAGCAGCTTCACTACTATTTCCCCATTTTTTTATTGAGTAAAGGAGGCAACCGAGCAAAAGGACCACTTGATGGTAAGTGGTTACCTTCGTCCATGGACATCCATAACGCCAAAGGAGTTATGGATGCGTTGCCGTCCTTGGAGATGAAGGAGGGAGGTAGGATAGGGATGGTGGGAATAGGGAGAGCTGGCTTACATGCCATCGAACAGGAACACATTATCAGATATTTGGCGGTTCGTCTTTGACATGATAGTGGTCGCGAGCTAGTCGGAGAACGAATCTCCTGCCAGCAAGCTACTGGGTTACCTATCAGCGGAACGGAATTGTATTATTAACCCGTCCTTCCACGGAGGGAATAGTGATATAGTCAAAGACAACCTGGTTTTAAGACACTCCGTTCTCACTTTCCACCTGAAATCAAGTCATTGCGTGTTAAATCACGGAACTTAACGCCGCTTTGTCTTATATAACTAGAGTTGAGAATCAAATACATTTTCACTTCCTTGAGTGAAAAGCGAACCTAAAACCGACCCATTTACAGTCAGACGCCGTTCAACTGCGTCGGAAAGGCTATTTATTATTTATATAATTTGTAATTTATATTATTTCAAACATAAACTTGGGACCAGATCTTGGATACCTAAACCTTGAATCCCTGATAAAATGCTATGGTTGGATTGGCTTTTGTATAATGAGTCGATTCATCATTGCCAGAGTTACCTTGTCCTGATTAAGTAATATCATATGAATATAAGATGTAAAAATAAGTTATGAAACAATTTATTTACGATTATATTGTTATTTATTACGATTCATATTAAATTAATTAACATCGAAAATTATATTTTTTACTAGATTCAAAATTTCAAATAAGCAAATGTCAAAAAATGAGAAATATCCACGAAATCTGTACGAAATTTTACAGTCATTTCTTGGCACGTTGTTTGTCGAATTGTATTAACTAGTACTGATGTTTATGTAAGTAAATATATGGTTAGTGTTTATAAATAAGCGACAGATTCTGGCGCCAGCATTTGTTATTTCAATGTTGTTGTTTTTTTTAGCTTCACGCTGTATCCCGCACACAGCAGGATATGCAGAGGGAACCTAGTGTTGAGACATTTCGTTTTCCACTTTCCGCCGAATTTCGGAGGCATTGCGTGTTAAGTGGCGGAACTTAACGACACCAGAGCTTTTGCCTCGCTCTCGAGAGCTCTCGATACCAGAGCGAAGAAAATGGAAATATTTAATATTTCCAATCCTCGAGTGGGAATCGAACCCACAAAAAGTCGTCTACAATCACACGTTTGTGCCACTGCGTTTCAAATCAAAGCAATGACATTGCTTGCGTGTAAGGGAAAATTAGTCTTAACAGATTCAAGTTCTCTCCTTCATAGCAGGTAGTCAGGGAGAACCTAGTGTCAAGACACGCCGTTCTTCGCTATGCGCTGAAAATCGAGACATTGCATGTAGATCTCACAACCATCGCTTGCATTCAGTTGCTGTCCCACTACTCTACGTTAATTTTACCTAGAAATTAATTACAGACAAAAATAAGGCGCACACCTTTTCCTCAGATTTTTAAAAAATAAATACATGCGAAACACCTTATGCTTAATTTTACAATAATACCTGACTTATGCTTAATTTACAATAATACCTTATAACATTATAAGTGCGAAAGTCTGTGTGTTTGTCTCTCACGCTTTCACGGCTAATCTACCGGTCCGATTTGGATGAAATTTACAATGATAGTAGTATATAACTATGGGTCTAACATAGGCTACTTATTTTTTCAAAAATTAACCGCTAAATAGGGGTTGAAAGTTTATATGAAAAAATTAAACCGATTTACCGATTTTAATGAATTTTGGAATAAATATAATCGAAAGTCTACAAAGATAATCGAAAGTCAAAGATAGGCTACTTTATATTTTAAAAATCAACTTTAACTTCAACCCTCGGGGGGTTGCAACATAACGAAACAATTAGGCAGTCCATGCGGCAAAGTCGCGAGCGGGCCGCTAGTACCTTATAACATAAGGTTACGATTTTCGTAACTCATTTATTAAAATTAAATCGTTTTTTTTTAAATATTGTACAATAAATTTACTCACTAGGTCGCAATTTAAAAATATAAATGACATAAGTGTTGCTTCGATGTCAAAAACTTGATAACGAAAACTTTATTACTTATTTTCTATGACCTCATTAAGTATTGAAAAACCTAAATGTGTTAATTACTTATTAGCGATATGTTCATGGTTTTACCTGCATATACTACACGGCTATAACCATTTCGCTTTTCCGCCCGACCGACCAATTAAAATAAAGTAAATAGTCAAAACTACATTTAAATCCATTAAAACGTTTCTGAGATTAGCGTGCACAAAGAAACTGAAAAGAATATTAAGAATCATTAGATTTTGGATTCTATAACATTGGTAAGTGCTTAATATTTTCATTCATATATCTTCCATATACAGAGATCGACTCGCTCAGTTACATTTTTATTATATGTACCTAAATAAAAAAAAATAGCTTCACGCTATATCCCGCACACAGCAGGGTAGGCAGAGGGAACCTAGTGTTAAGACACTCCGTTCCCCACTTTCCACCGAATTCGTAGGCTTGCGTGTTAAGTGGCGGAACTTAACGCTTAATTATATGTACCTATAGATACCATTTAGTACAAATTAGTGTTAAGCTTAAACTTAACTCTGAATTTGAAATGTGATTACAAGAAATATGCTAAACTGTCGTTTTCACCTTTTTGCATGTTGTTATGTTGTTATCTTTTATTCAAAATGTAAATAATGAAATGGTTTATCTGGATGTCAATATATACTGTACTATGTAACACTCTGTTACGAAGTCTCATTTGTACCTGTATAAAAACATATCGGAATTTTTTTCATGCGCTTCGAGAAAAGTTATCTGTTATCAAATGTCTTGAAAATTGTCTAAAAACATTTGAAAGCAAAACAACTTGTTTTATCGCGGAAATAAATAATTCAGGATCTCTTACAAAACAATACTGTTCTCTATATAGAAAAAAATGTGGTTGTACGTTGGTTTCATTTATTTTATTTAAATACTAGCGACCCGCTCGCGGCTTCGCCACGTGAACTACCACTTTCATCCTCTATTGCCTATTTGGGATTGCTTTTTTTTTATAAATGGAGGGTAGTCTATATTTGATTATCGTCACTAATTATGTTCATGAGAAAATCATCGATACATTTAGTGCAATGTCTATATTATTTGATTAACATATAGCGATAACTGTTCTAGTAAGAAAACGTACGAAATCTGCTATCATATGATAGTAGATTTCGTACACATGTACCATCTGGTATATAGTATTATAAACCGGTCATAATATCTTAAATAAACTTAAAGCTTTTTATTTTACAATTGTGTTACTTATTGATATTAAAAAATAGCTTTACTTGCAAATAATCAATGCAATTTGACTTTGCCAGTTTTTTACTTTTCTGCGGGAACTGTTTTGAATACCAGGGTAATTTAAAAAAAAAGAGAGATGGCCTATGTTTGATCTTGCCTCATTAACTATTTTCCTGAGAAAATTCATTCATTTTAGTCAAGGAGTTTAGATCTTTCATTCTCACTATATACTAAACATACATAAGTTTCATCCACTGTTCAAACCTCCTAGGGTTTGATTTTTTATAAAGTAGCCTATATGACCCTGCATCTTCAACAATCTTCTTTACGAATTCCCGTCAAACCATAACAAATAGAAGAGATACAGATTTTTGCATTTTTATAATAATAATTTTAATGAGTGCGGATATGTCTAATAACAAATGGCGCTACCCGTTGCAGAAAACGTAGTGACATCTGTTGTCATATAGATTATATAAATATATAGATTATATAAAGTTTTATAGACCGGTCAAATGTATATTTAATAAATGCTATGCATATTTTTTTGTAATTATTTTAATTATGCATATTTTTTTTTGTAATTATTAAAATTAGTGTAATATTAAAACAAATTTAGCTTCACTCGTGAACTATCGACATAATTTGAATGTTTTTTTTTAATTTTATTTTTCTGCGGGAGTTATGTTGAATACCGGCATGAAAACTATCCCATATGTTGCTCTAACCTCTAAGCTAACTCCATACAAAAATTCATTAATTTCTACCCGGTAGATACCGATATACAAATGATTTACTTATATCGGTTTTTTATTTTTTCCAAAAAAACTACATAGGATACCGGGATAAAAACTATCCTATATGTACCTTTGGACTATAAGCTATAACCATACTAAAATTCATTCATTTCTGTCCAGTAGTTTTTGCGTGATTGACGAACAAATTAACAGACAGACAGACAGACAGACAGACAAAAATTCTACTGAGTGGATTTTTGGCCTCTGTTATCGATATATTAACGCACCCAATTAAAATTTTTCCGAAATTTTTCATGTACAGAATTGACTTTTCTACTCTTTTATTATATATAGAGATTAAGAAGAGTAAATTTAAGTGTGAAAATTAATAAGTTAATCACATTTATAATATACAATACAGACATATGTAGATATGAAAATGATGTTTTAGTAATGTTGTTTAAGGGGTTTATCTTTTTCGTACGAAAACTTATTTATTATTAAAGTTATTACTAACTTTGAACATTTGTTTACATTGGAAAAGAACATTCTTTTACACAATAACTTTGGAGATTGAAGTAACTCCTGTAAAAGGCCGTAATAATTTTAAATAAAATTTCCCATGACCGTCATCATTGGGCTAAGTAGAAATTTAGCAAAAGTATTTTCTATAGGGAAGACATAAAACTTGCGTAAATTAGGTGGTGAACAGCAACCGTTACAATATAATACAAATATTGCTTGTTATAGAATTTAACGTATTTTCAGTTTAATAAACAACAT
Source organism: Dryas iulia moderata (assembly GCA_019049465.1). Classification (NCBI taxonomy): domain Eukaryota; kingdom Metazoa; phylum Arthropoda; class Insecta; order Lepidoptera; family Nymphalidae; genus Dryas; species Dryas iulia. Next base: position 6,793,923 of record CM032429.1, read on the forward strand.
AATTATATATTACGCATATTGTATTATTATTCAGCACCTATATTCATTAAAAAATGCTTCAATCATAGCGTCTATATCTCGTATCTTGTTGGTCTTGCTGACACTGAAGTAGGGCACTTTTTGTATAATTAATATTAATTTGTTTTCATAAAATCAATAAAAAAGATTGTAAAGCTCTCACAAAAAATCTTTTCAAGTAAAAAATGCTTTAGAAATAGCCAAATAAAGTTTTGCAATTTTGAAAGTTAGTGGGTGTAATCAGATGCTTGTGTAATCAGGAAAAATACTGAGACAGAACCGTTAATGCATGGAGAATTTTCGTTGAATTTCCATCTGATGAAATCTCTATAAGATATATCACGTGGCACACGTGACCAGCCAAGGACAAAGTAGTGACATGGTTGAATAGATTTGCCCAAGAAAGTATAATTAAGTCATTTCACAAAATTTAATGTCACATAAGGACTATTTGGGACACGTATACGTTTACATTTTTTTATGTGTTTTTTTTTTTAAATATACTGTTCGTTATAGTCACGTACGATATTTTTTTAGTTTTGTTTTTATGTGTAATTTTTATTTGCTAAAAATGTGCTTTGCAAAACGTTCTATAATAAAATTAATAAATATACAATGTTTTATCTTCGTATGAATCTGCTTTGGTTAGGAAAGCTTATATAGGTAAATAATATACATACATCGGATTATATGCACTATCAAATTTCCAATATATGTATGCAAATATGAAAAATATGAAAAAGGGCAAAACATCACATTTTGCGCGAAATATGCACTATCATATACTAATATTAAATTAAATTTACTTTTTTTTTAATCCCCTATAATAATTCAATTACAATCATTATGGGAAAATAATATCGCCTATAACATATTTCTCGAACGTTTTAAATAAAGTGATTGTGTGTGTTATTTAACAGTAAAAAGGACATTTGGAAAAAAACAAAATAATGAGCCTTGGGGAAAAAAAATTATACGATTTCAATTTTTATACGTTTGTCTTTCAATTTCCTAAGTGTGTGACACTTATACAAATGCACATGCATATACAATTTTAACAATTTAATTACTTAACATCAAATTATATCCTGAAAATAACCACCACATGTCCTGGGTGATATTAGAGGGCAAAAACGGAGATGTGTCAATTTTTCTGGAAAAACCTTTTCAGGCAGAAGTTCATCCGGTTCCTTGTGTGAATATGTTATTTTTAATTGGTTTTAGACTCTTGTTTTCATAAAAAATAAAAAAAATCAGCACTACTGCTGCATCGTTCCTGGATAATATAGCACACTTAACATATGTATTTAACTACAGAAATAACGTTTCATGCATTTATATCCGCAATCATTCAAATATCCTATGTCTAATTGCATTCATACTAATATTATAAATGCGAATGTCTGCCTGTCTACTTGTCTGTTATGCTTTCACGGCTAATCTACCGACCCGATTTAGGTGAAATTCAGAATGGAAATATTTGAAGACCCAAGGTTAAACATAGGCTTCTCTTTTTCTAATAAATCAACTTTTAGTACATAATTCTGGATATGTTATTTAAAGAAATGCAGTATCTTAAATTATTAAACCAGGTTTTGTAATAGTTGCAAATAGCAAATGCAAATAACATGTAAATTTAAAAAAACTAGTTGTGAAATGTAATATTTAAAAATTGAAATAAAACGGTTAATGAGAATTAAGTATGTCGTTACGTAAGTTTGAAATAAGTAAATAATGTGATATAGTAACGATTAGTTTTGGGATTCCATTCCCGGATTGATCATAATTAAACTATTTGCAATTTTCCGTTCTGGAACCAGAGACAAAGCATGGCGTTGATCTCGTCTCGTAATATGTAATACTCTACCGGAATGAAAAAGCTCAAGCTAATTATACTATATTGTAGTAATGTAAATAAAAATATCTAGTCAATCTGAAATATAGTCCATTCGTATTTGTGATTTCTGTAACACTTCAGTATAATTTATTTTGGCCGCCCTCAGGCTTATTCCTGTAATAAAAAGAAAAATATCTATAAATCTACTATTCATTCGTTTTTGTGTGTTCTGTAACACTTTAATACAATTTCTTTTTGCCACCTTTACGGTTTGGCCACAGCATGGTTGTCAGAGACAATCTATATCGAGACACTCCTTTCTTCACTTTCCGTCTAGGAATTCCGTCCAGAATTCCCATTTAAATGCCGTAACTCAACACTGTGTTTTCTTCTATTGCAAAGAAATGAAAATAATCGGCAACAAAGGCCGATAAAGATATGATTATTTTATTATTAATTTTTGGTTTATTAAATTATTTTATTCTTAAAGTATATGACACTTATATGTTATAATGTCGATTACTTTACATTATGTATTTATTTTTCTTATACATAATTCGCGTTTTAAAATGTTAAAACATAACTAACGTAATAGCTGCCTGCAGTCACGTGGACATTACGCTCACGATTTGTATCAATTTGAAATCGAATAATGATCCCTTGGGGACATAAAATGTCGTGTTCGAACAAATTAAATATTTATATGCCAATTAATAATTTTAATATGAAAGGTACAATTAAATTCTGTGTATGTTTATAAATTACTCAAATAGAAGGAAACGTTAAAAGTTATATTTTTTTTTACTACACTTAAAATTTAAAATATTTTCTAGAGTACCGTTAACATTTATCTGTAATGGAGTTATAGCGTTATTTAAATAAATTTTAAGCTTTTTGTGATAACAACTATAACATTTTTATTTCCAAAATGCAAATTAATTGACATTTATAGTGAAAATGAAATTAATGTTTAATTACATTAATTTTATTAGACACAATTGCACTTTAAGTATAACATCATTTTAGCGGCGTGTCAAAGTCAAATGGATTTGACTTGCAGAACGCACGTGTATTCGGGAGGTACCGTAAGTTTCATGTGTTGGCATTGCATCATCGTCTGATCGCCAGTCAGAATTATGTAACTTCGCATTTGGTTATTATGATTTCACTTTTGAATCCCAGTATATTTATAAGGCAGTGAAATTCGCCTCCTTTCCTATATAACCTATTTTGTTTGGTTGCTTATTACGAAAATGTATGAAAAAATGTATAAAATAATGTATTACATAATGTATTACATGTTAGGTATATAACTATTCTTCGTTATATATAATATTTCTAAGGTTAACTAAAAATTAAAAAGAGAAAACTTACATGATCGAGTTTATTAATCCATTTTATTATTTTAAAAATTACAGATAATTTTCACTATATACCTTGTATATATAAAAATAAAATTATTATAACTGGATAAATCGTGTATAATTTTTATTATTCGAAAATATATTTTCGAGAACCCGATATTTCGAAAACTTTGCAGTCATCCCTGGTGACGGCTTGCACATTAGTATAGATACAGAATATTAAGAACGGAAGCTAAAAAAGGAAGTAGTAAATCTGTTATTGCGGAGAATGTAGAGAAAATATCCCTTAATATTTACAGTGGAATTGGTTCACATAAAATATTTCCAAGTTTTATTACATGCTCAGACTAATATAAATAGCGTACGTTAGGTAACAAAAAAGTTATAAATGATAAGCTCTCGCTTTAATTTATCATTGTTTAAAAAAAACCCAGTCCCTGAACCTGCTTTTATGTAACAACCTAATAGACTTACAAATTTATATCCTGTAGTGTGAACACGAAAGCTATTTACCGACCAGTGTTTTCTAGCAAATAAGAAAATAGTCCACGAGATATTGTGCAACTAGTATACTTTGCGTTGCTTTATTGTGTAATATTTTTTTATTATACAGTATTATTTTTTTTTATTTTTTTTTTCAGCTTCACGCTGTATCCCGCACATAGCAGGGTAGGCAGAGGAAACCTAGTATTAAGATACTCCGTTCCCCACTTTCCGCCGAATTCGGAGGCATTGCGTGTTAAGTGGCGGAACTTAACGCCGCGCTTTACCTCGACACCAGAGCGAAGAAAATGGAAATATTAAATATTTCCACTCCTCGAGTGGGAATCGAACCCACAACCAGTCGTTTTCAGTCACACGCTTGTGCCACTGGGCCACGACTGGCCACATAATATACTCGATAAATAATTTTTCTAGTAATACAGTATTATTACTGGAAAAATTATTTATCGAGTAGGCAAAGATAATCTAAATGTTTTTTTAAGAGTTGTATCTCCGTAAGTCCGTAGTAGCAGCACTTTACGACGAATTATGATTTCTTTTTACTACTAATTATTAAAGAAATATATTGACCTTCTCTGTAAAAGGCGGAAAAATTATAAAAAAATATGAAAAATCATATTAAAACAATGAATGAAATAATATCAAACAGTTAACCGATTCTTAGATAAACTGAACAACGTTACACGACCATTGTCACGGAATTCCCACAACATATTTGTCATCGATGATGCACTATTATATTTTAATGTATAACTGCCTCCTACGTCTTTGTTTCCTACAGGTGCCACATAGCTTCTTTTCTCATTCGTTCGTGATTCCCACGCTCGCATTACGAGTATGGTGCATTGTGAACCACCCCCGCTTCTATAAGGTTAGGGGTGAACTTTGTGCACAGGTAGTGTTAGTATGAAAGCCAGGTTGTTATGAGGACTTGTTCCATTATGTGCTCTATTCCTTACCAAAAAGAAACGAGTCTCGGGTGGTAAATTTGAAGGAAGAACATAAGAGAGATGTGTTCGTAAAATTGAAAAAAATATATTATGAACGATTGTCAAAAATACGTTACGACCGTTGGATGTGCGTTAGAGAATTAGTTTTTGGTTAAGTGACCTATTGAACATGTTAATTTATTTAAGAAAAAACTATAATATTGTAATAATACATATATAATGAAAGATCTAGTAAATTATTGGAACATTCTTAAATTTACATGTATATTTTATACAAATTTAACATAGAACAAATTACTCACAGATTATTAGTTATTCTATATGATAAAAAATGATAAGAATAATAGGAATAAGAATATAGGTTTTAAACATCCTTTAAAAATTACATACTAGAAGGTACATGGTTTTTTTTTTTTTAGATTCACGCTGTATCCCGCAAACAGCAGGGTAGGCAGAGGGAACCTAGTGTTAAGACACTCCGTTCCCCACTTTCCGCCGAATTCGGAGGCATGCGTGTTAAGTCGCGGAACTTAACGCCGCGCTTTACCTCGACACCAGAGCGAAGAAAATGGAAAATATTCATAATTCCCATTATGTTCGCTCTAGTGCCGAGGCAAAGTTACGAAAAACACGTAACGAAAATAAGTACATATTTGAAGCTACAGCTTATAGGGAACTTTCCGACGAATCATGAAGGCATTGCGTGTTACGTGGCGGAACTCAACGTCGCGCTTTGCCTCGGCACTAGAACGAAGATAATGGGAATTATAAATACTGTCACTTTCCGAGTGGGAATCGAACCCGCAACCAGTCACGTTCACAGTCACAATTATGTGCCCCTGCGCCACCACTGTACCCTTTTTTAATTTCGAATACTTTGTACAGGCACTCCCATCGGAATATTTTTTTTAAAAAAAAAATTTATTAGAGCTATTACGTATATTAATTTGAAGGCTTATAATTTCTTTACTAAATAACACAGCACACGCAGTGGTGACAGATTTACAAAGTCTTCCATACACAAATAGAGTAAAGACCAAAGCTGTCTCGTGAATATAAAATAGGTGCGTTTTTCAATTTTCATTGTCCAAGTTGGTATAAGGAAGTTCCTAACAATGGCGGAGGAAACGGAAGTGTATCGTGCCTCATGGCGGCTATTGACGTTACTAGCACAAGGACTGATGAATGACCCCGAAAAATTAAATGAAGAATCCTTTCCCTATACTATTTGAAATAAATTATATTTGACAAATTACTAATAAATACTTTGAATTAATAAATTTAAAAAAATGCTATAAATTATTACTAATATATTATAAATTATAGATAGATATTTTGGTCGCCATTTTATTGTAATATTTTACATTATTTATTATAATTAAGCAAAAATTATAATAAATTAATAATTGACTCCATCGTAGCACAGTTAAGAATTGTCTGACTATACACGCGAAGGTTGTGGCTTTGATCACCAGTTGGGGTATTTATATTTGAATTATATTTCTATACTGCCTAAATAAATTCAAATTCAGTTTCTTTGCCGTACAATATTGCCAAATCACGTAAAAATATAATAATTTAGATTTTTCTTATATTTCTACCACTACTCTATTGTGCGAAGTACGGGATATGGTTGTCGATAAAAATAAATCATTATATTACAAGAAAAAAACCTTAGTAATCCTATATAACAAGAAGACAAATTTTGATTCCTATAAGTTTAAATTTTGCAATCTCTCATAGACCACACACAGCACGATCAAACGGTTTCACCGGGTCCGTTCAATAAATCTCTCCAATTAAATTCTTCTAGTGGATTGTCATAAATCCATGTATCGTAAAGTATAATTAATAAATAACGACCTGCATGATGCGGAAGTCATGGCTCGCTCGTGATTGTGATAAATAAAATAGCACTGATTCGCGCAGAACAATGGTTTCGGGTTATCGTACGGCAGTACCATTTCGGTGAAGGTCCCTAGAGTCGAGGCCACTGCTAGTTTTTCTTCTCATACCCTGAAAGATTTTGAGATTATTAAATTTTACTATATATTATCTATATTTTTAATAAAAATGTAACTGATGGCTGTTTGTATATTGAAGATGTATTAGAAAAAAATATTATCTGTTTGTCTGTTTATCGGTTTGTTTGCAGCTTATTTATTCAGCGGCTTAATTTATTTAAATGCAATTTTGAAAATTGTATTTTGGTAATAGTTTATTTTACTTCAATTTCTTTTTAGTATACCCTAGCTTTTAGTATAATGCCGATTATACATTCCTATTTAATATTTCAATCAGTAAACAAAAAGGTTACAATAAAAATAATATTATTTATTTGGGAAAATTGCTATAAATTAACTATTTTTTTTAACTTGGCTAAAAGTTCAGTTTACCCAGTCGAAGCCGTAAGCGGGTCACCAGTATTATATATGAGGTGAAGTCCCCTCAATTTTATATAAAATTTTATTATTACCCTAATACCTCCATCCACTAAGTAACAATTTCTGTTTTTGTAGAGACAAAATAAAGGCCAAAATTTACAATTCTTTTAGAAAGTTTCTAAAATACTGAATTTTAATAATACTTAGCATGAAACCAAATACATTTTAAATAAATTATACAAAACAAACGTGACTGTGTGTTTATTTGCTCTTGCATGTAATAAATATTTAAAATGAATTCGCTATCTAAGTTCAGAACAAATGTATGAATATAAATGCTATAATCGTTATACATACATAAATCTTAACTATTCGAAAACATTAATTTTGACGTATTTAAAAGCGTCAATGTATTTTTATACTGTGCCACTACTTATTTTATTTTGACATGTTAATATTCAATTTTGTCATTTATAGTTAAAAATGCACATCTATTCAAATAAAATATTTTTTTGAATCATTGACAAATAAAATAGGAACAATTGTTGAAAAACTAAAATTAATAATGTAATAATTACAATAACTATTATAAAACTATTTTTTTGTTTAAAATATATAATATTACAATTGTAAGCTTTGAATATATAAAATTCGTTTAGTACTTTAAAGATATATCTTACACTTGTGGTATATTATACACACGAAAACATAATAAAAGGTTATTTTTACTATCTGGCAGCCACCAATCACTACTGTTATTATTTTATTTTATTGCATAATGCAATTTCAAAGCACTTACAATTTTTTTACCACATTTCTTTTACTTAAAAAGTTGTTTCAAAAAACTGAGCAGTCATTATGTTAACCTAAGCGTGAAGTGTAAAAAATTTTATTGTTATGACTTGAAGTTTAAGCGATAACTACGTGGGCATGCCCAAAAATTTGACGGTCTGGCTGTAAACCGCGGGAAAACATCAATTTATAGTATACATTTTATGTTTCCAATAAATATAGGTATATACTAAAATATGAGTGTGAAACTTAGCATGCTCATAATACGTGTGTATATTTTAGCCCCAGAACGTAAGTTATAAGTGTTTAAAAATAAAAAATATCAACAAATCTAGATATTTGTATAATCTTATGACAACGTGCAATGTTACATTCGCTCAGTAAATCACGTCGGACGGATAGGACAAATATTTAAAAATAAACAGAGACTTTAACAGTATTTCATCTTGTAAGTTTATCTATAAAATAAAATTCTACCGAAGCTTGAAATATACAAAACCTATACTGTACTTGACTGATAACTCATAATTCAGAACTAATTGTTGTTGAAGCATTGCATGACTGATCGGACATTGCAAGTAAGTAATATTTAATAAAATAACAAAAACTACAACAAAAGGAAATAACTATAAAATTGCAATAATCAACGATAGAACCGCCATCTAGTACTGTTCTAAGAGCAAGTCGTATTCGCCACGCACACACGCGCGCCGACACCGGCTGAATGCGTACGCGCACGTTTACATCACGCACACACGCAACGCTGACATAGAAAAACGAACATTAACTCACACTATTGCGGAATTACAGCCTCTTACGTGAAGAACGTAAGCGACTGCGGAACTCAAGATGGCTGACATTGGCAATGGTCGTTGACCCAGCGCGCGCAGCCTTCAAAGCTTAGATCTGACATTAGAGTGGTTGTTATTTTCCGTCAACATTCTATGTACATTTTTCTATTTTATTTCTTTTTGAAGTTTATAAATGCTTTTTTTTAATAAATGACTTGTTTATAGTTTAAAATATTATGTTTATTACTTTAATATTTAATAATAAAAATATAACTTAATTGGCTATTAATAATTGTTGTTTAATAAATAGTGTTAAATTAAATTCCATTCAATTATTTAATTATACCTTCTATATTACTGAATATGTTGTTCATCTATACGTACTGATATGTTTTTTATTACGATACATTCTCATTATATCATATTATTATGTTTATACATATTAAATAACATTCAACCGGAAACCGTCGTAATTAGAAGCTAGCTAAATGCAAATGAAGTATAATGATTTTGGTATCCGGAATCAAGTTTTATAGTTATATTTATATGAGAGAGTAAGTAAACTCGACGGGAAATATGATACAATTTATGTTACATCGGCGCCAATGCGCGGGCAAGCGCGCCAACCGCGGAATGTAGCTCAAGTTAACGGTGCGATGCGAAAAAACTCAAGTTCACTATCGCGGAAGATTGCGCGCCGCTCGCGGTTACGTTGTCTCCGACTAGCCTGTTATGATACCGTGTTACCATGTATTATATAAGTTATTTATTATTTGTGCTTGTTTCTTAGTATTTAAATTGTTTTTTTATTGTTTATTACGTTAGATATATGCACCTATGTACACTTGTTAATAAGTAAAAAAATGTATATTTTGCTTAATTTTAGATATTTCAATTAGTATTATTAACTAGTATTAATAATATTAGTTTAAGATGGAATTAGGTCAATATTTATTTTTGGTTCAGTTGCAACAGGCGATATCAAGAAATACGTTTTGTATTATTAACAAAAAATAAAAACTAATTTCTAGAAAGGACTTTTACAGACGTGAGCGTAGTAAAAATATAGCATTTAATTATTATTTTATTGTATAAAATAAATGTCTTTTCGACTACTGTATTTATTTATTTATTTATTATTGTATTATTTTGAAATATTATTTTATATTTCTTTTATCTGCGGAAAGTTTTGCGTAATTCAAAATTTCTTTACAATTTCATCAAGTACATGGTAATTCGAGCTTTAGTTAAAATATGAGTAATATGCTCTGAAAAGCTCGCTGTTACAGTTATTACGTGAGAAGACTATTGTTTTAGATCAGTCATTATCGTGGGTAAATAGTAGTTGTAACTATTTAAATGATAATTACATGACTTTTACGTGTTTTTTTACATTCGTGCGAACATTGCCTATGGAAGTAGTGCATGCACGTAGTTATTATTTCCCTGTAATCAATTTTAAACAGGAATATTAAAAGCTGTAAAAATAATAGTCATCATTTATAAGTTAATCTGCGAATTGTTATTTAAAAAAGTTGTAAATGTTGACTATAGTAATTTGTATTGGGAAAATAAGACAGATTTATCTAATATACCATTTATATATATAATAGAAATGAAAAATGACACACTCTTTTACGAGTATTCTAGTATAGCTTAAAATGTCTACATAACCTAACTTATAACATTTTACTTATTACTTTTCGTCTGTAATTTCGCTTGCGTGAATATCGGAATTATTTGCGAAAATAATATGTTATTTCTGTCAGTCAGTCAGTGAGTAACCGAAGAGTCTTATACATACATTTACTGCTTAATATACATTTTTTATAATTTTTTTCTAATCTTTGGTTCTACATAATAAGCTACTTGTCATTTTACAAACAACATACCATTGTCAAAGAACGATAATAATCTATTGAAAAGATTCATTGCTAACGTCGCGTCGTTAATTTTAATAATCAGGAGTTGGTACCATATAATCCTTTAAACATTGAAAGCAAAAGTGGCATCTATGTTTACATAAATAAAAGCTGATATACTATAACAGTTTATTCTAACTGGGCTAAGTCTTTAACAAGGTCGAAGAGGCAGCTGATCGAGAATGTGTTACTAAGACCATAATTTCGGTTGTTATTATCGAATATTGATTTTCTTTGTTTTGGGACCAAAATGATAGCTTTAGGCGAAGTATAGTATACTCAGTATAGACATCAGACATTTTTTTTCAATTTTTTTAATAACTTTTTGTTAATATTTAAGTTATTTGTTATATTTCTAATAATATATTTAAACTTGTATAATAATTCTTGACATTAGTAAAAAGCTAAAAATGTTATTTTAGTCTTGTCTTGCGGTCGTGTGTCTACTTTAGCACAGAGATGATTTATTTTTTAGACTTTTGCACCTTGTGGTATCAAATCTTCTCTACCAAAAGTGCATATAGATAAAACAGAAGACAGGTGTCGGTTATAATGACTTACTTTTATTAATAAATGATGATTTACTTCATTTAAAGTAAAGTTAAAGTGTCTTGACACTATGTTATCTGTAACTACCCTGGATTATTCGGGACAAAGCGTGAAACTGCAAAAAAATATTTGATTCTTTATAAATGTTTAACGTTCAAAATTGTGAAAATTAAACATTTAACTTGAAGAAAAGTGGTTTTATATTCAGATTATATTTAATAAATCAAATTGTTAAATATACTTTTTTTTATATAAATATAATATTTTAAAAAATAGCTTCACGCTATATTCCGCACACAGCAGGGTAGGCAGAGGGAACCTAGTGTTAAGACACTCCGTTCCCCACGTTATAAATATAATATGAAAAGAAATATATATTTTGATTTGTATGACTTTATTTTTTTTTTATTCTCAATAGCTTAGTCTGTATCACGATTCTCCTAGTAAAAGAATTAAACGAACTCTTGCTTTATGTCGGTCATCTTGAATTAAGAATTTGTGTAATTATTATTGCAACGTTATACGTTCATATTAGCGTTTTTTTTATAAAATAAAGAAATTTAGTAGTGAATATCTAACATTGGAAGTATAAACCTTTCAGTCTATTGTCTTATACAATCTAAGGTTCTCTATTTCAGCAGATGACTTTAACATATACAAAAATATTTTAAAAATTAGGTAAATTATGTTAAAATTACGAAAAGCTGTTTAAATATGTTAGGAATCTATGGGAAGTACATCTGCGGACTGTATAGGAAACGCTTGCTTTGTATTACCGCACCTGCAACGCTCTCCCACGCTAGTGAACTACTTGTACTGTACTCACTATAAATTGCTTTACAATAGCTGAAGTAAAATGAAACTTAAGCAATAGTAAGAAGAACGTCTATAACTTAAACTTTGATAGATTACATCTTGTTCGTATACTAGGCAACTAATAAAAATCTTTGCAAATTAATATCAATCATAAGAATACAGATATAGCCGTCGTAGCTGTGTGAACATATTTTGTGCTGATGTATGTATCTTTTGGTAGATTGTTCTGATATTATATCGTCTATTAAAATAATGTCTGTATAAAATTGTATTTCAATTGTTTCATTTTATACACTGTGTAATTGTGATATTATTTTTTGTCTATATAGTATATAATATACTTTATTAGCAGAAATATGTAAAAAACATAACCTTAATTAAGTATCCTTAGTATTCAATGAATTACCAAAAATCATTTCCTAATAAAAAATCTTCATTCATACTTTCACTTCCCAAAAAATGATTCCCATGGATTTTTTGTCTATGATTTATAGAAAAAAATCCCTTTCGATTTCCGCTCGGAGCCAAGGCGCCATCTGCTTCTATCCCTGTCATGTGTTTGTTTGATTAAACGTTTTAGATTCACTTCAACGCAGCCTCTATAAAGACCTTGTTTTAATTTTTTTTGGAACTCGATTATTACATTTTTGTATTAAGCTTCGCACTTCTTCGAGCATAGCAGGCGGAGAGTTTAGAGTAGTCACAGAAAAAAGTAGTATTAAGACACTTTGTCCTCCACTTCTCGCCAAATTCCAAAACATAATACCACTTGCACTTACCCCAAGTAGCCGAATCTTATGTTACGCACTTTGCCTTGTCGTCTCACCACCGGAGGTGAGAAATAATTATGATTTAAAATATAGTCATTCACTAAGTGACATTCAAACCCACAACCATCGAATACACAGTCATAAATATAAGACTTAATAATTGAATCTGTTTAGTAAATATTGAATGTTAAAATTTAAGATCTTTTAGTAACATAGGTATCATGTATCTAGAATCTAATGCTAATAACTTGAAATGAATGCCTTTTTGAAGTTATGAAAGTATAAACTAAAATTATTTTTATCAGTTAAATAATATTATTTAAGTGATAAAAATAATTTTAGTTTATACTAGTATTGTTTTAGAATAACAGTTCTATAGATATTTTGTTTGAAAAGATTGTTGTCAAGTTTATTGTTTATTTCATTTGAAATCAGGTAGTGTTTTGCTTTTCAAAAGATGCCGCAAATGTTATTCAACTTTCTTTCTCTTTGATCTTTTGTGTAAAGTGCCTTATGTAGATATGATACAATAATATTTAAGACTTTCAATTGTAAAAGTTTCATTTTTTTCTTTCCGATAATTGTGAATGCTAAATAGCACTCTTAAGCTTATAGCTCAAAAACAGAAAAAAATATGAAAATTATTCAGTTATTAGAGAAATTAATCAATAGTTGTGCTTTTTTTTGTAAAATTTTTAATTAGAAGACGAAAAGTTTGTTCAAAGTTTCTGAAACTAGAGGAAAATTTAATATGCTAATAAGCCTAGTTATGCTAAGCATACCAAATACAGATTATAGAAATACAAATATTTATCTGGTCTTTCAAATGTTCTTTCTTCAATCTGAAGAATCACCTTCATTTTGTTTGCATTCTATATGACAACAAAGTAAATTGTGTTTAATTCTCGGACTCTTCTAGAACAGCAACATTAATAAAATGATAAACAAGCATAGTTAACATAATTAATAATTGAAAAATCAACTTAATGTTTCGATAATCAGACAAATTTAAACTTTTAAATTTGAACTTTTTGAACTACGTATCAAGTAATAACGTAATATTTTTATTACCTATATAGAAAAGGATACCAATTGTTAATCTTTTACCCATAAAAATTAACAAAAATGCCTACTACAGTCACACAGATATCAATAACCGGATGCAACGTCGAATTGCGTGTAAAAGTTGATACTTAAGATTATTTCCGAGGCAAATAATGAATTGATGTTTTTACCTGTTTCCTTTCTACATTAAAATTTGACTGATATTTTTATAGTGACCATAATTGGAATTTTCATAGGATATACTTTTATGAAATATGTAAATGTACAAATAGTTTATGCTATGCAATAATTATTTTATTAGATATGAATATATGAATGAATCTAAGTATAATAAGAAAAATCGAAATATTTTAAAAACTTCAAGAACTCGAATTAAGTAGTTACTAAAAGTTTGGAAAAAAATATATTGATTTAATTTTGTAAACAGATAACATAATTTTGTGTTTTAGAACAGGAGTTTTTGTTAATTTAAATATGTGCAAAAAGTAACACAATATGACAACTTACCGATAAATACTCCAGGCTTTGTGATGTACAAATTTCTTAATATTTCTAACACGTTGTCCTTCGTCATAGGAAATGATGTAGCGTGTATTAGAGGAATTAGAAAAAAGGCGACTTCAGTAGAAAAACATCTGCTACGATTCCCACGGAAAGGATTGAACCTTATGTGCGTTTAAACTGCCTTAAGTACCTGTTCGTTCAAATCATTTCTAATATTATTTACTCTATTATAATAATTAAAAAATAACTTATAGTTCATAAACGGTTTTATTGATATAATATCATAGAAATGTCTATGTAAATATCATAAATTAATTTGTGATTTCAACTTTATTATATTATATTCTTATATTTTCAATTATTCTAAGAAAAACAATATAGTATGTATTTATATTTCCTAAAATTTTACTGTCAATTTTGTAAATATCTCCATTTACGGATAATATTTAGTCATAATAACTATATATTTATTTCAAAAAATTATATTAAAAAAATGTTACATTAACTTGTGCGGGAATCGTCGGGATTCATCCAATTTAATATAACTTCCATACAAAAGACTTCAACGGCATGCAATAATGGCTTTTATACATATTAAGTAGGTGTAATGGGAATGATTATATTATTTTTTTATTTCTCCTCCCTGATAAGGAAACTAAGTTCGGCGCTGAGTGCGCCATCTCAACGTAGGAAGGTAGAAAACAGAGTGTCTCGACACTCTGTTCTCCCTGATTATGTCATGCAGGAGAAACAGTGAAACTGGAAAAAAAATAGATTAAACTTGGAAATATGTCAAAATATATTTTACTCGTTTTTCTTAAAATATATTTATGTACATATTTCTAACATAGATATTAATAATAAATATAAAAAAAATATATTTAGAAATACATAAAAATACTTTAAGCTTTTTAGGATAGAATATAAAACGATCGGTTTTATATTACTGATATGCGCATAATATTAGATTTTCCTTTGCTGTTAGAGTCTACACGCACTAGTTGTGGTTGCTATTGTGGAGATCCAGTACAGATATTCATCTTGAAAAGTCAATATTCTACAATGGAATCCGAACACTAGTGGTATTCGGATTAGGTCTACGGATTCGGATTATCTTTTAATTTTTGTATGTCACTTTATCGATATTCTTTATTAAAATATTATATTACATTATTTCTTCAATTTACTTCCGTGAGTTAATGAATAGAAGATTAAGTGTGTACATACACATATATTTCTCAATTGTAAACCGTATCAAGGATTTTAAATATAAGAATATATTCTTTAAGTATTTAAACTATTATATTCTTTTCCCTTGTATATTATTAACATTGGTAAAGCAAAAGTTACCAAAAATTGCCCTTTATTATACTAAATCATGATGGTTAACGTTTAGAGCACTAATGTGGTAGAAATGGAAGACTTATGAAAATTATATAGTATTGACCTGTTGCGAACATTTGGCTGACTTTTAGAAGGTTAAATATTGCCAAGGGCTAGCCAGAAAGTTAAAATAATATTTATTTAAAATAATTTTCTTCATAAAATATTTACGCTGTAAAGTGTGTGTTAATATTATATAAAGTATAGTGTATCACGATACAATACCTACGTACAGTAAAGGTAAAGAAGTCAAGTATTTATAATAAATAAAGTATGGAACGATACTGTATAGATAAATATTCAAAGTTCTTTATGATTTACGATAATTAAAACTAAGTTACTTAAGTTACTGTATAACTAAGTTTTTAAAGTGAATATATGACAAGTTTAATACTTTCAGATTACTTTTATAGCTTCTCTGTCAAAGAAAATAGTGTGATACAAATTTGTTCTTAAACTTAGAATGAGAAACAAAGCTAACATATTTGTTACTCGCTATAAGAAAAATCTATTTTCACCAAAAACAAACTTACTGTAAGTTTAAACCATTTCTATTCATTTTTGTGTTCCGAGTTTGTGACATGTGTTCAAATTGCAACCCTTTAAGTATTGTGCAAGAACATGACTGGCAAAATGCGTTATTTCTGCAACCGCAGGCGCAGATTGCATAGACTTTACACAATTGCTTGCTTTCCAATAATCTGTCTGCATAAATATGAAAAAGCTTGACATACATGTATATCATTCCTTTATTTTTAGAGTCAGAGATAACTTTGTGTCAACTATCTCTGTTCTCCTCTTTACGCGCGAAATCGAGACATTACGTGTTGAGTGGCGGAACTAAACGCCGCACTTTGTTTTAAGTACCAGTCAGCGTGAGGAAATGAAAATAATGTATTACCACTACACCACGATGCCTGTAATATTTCTTCATATTTTTTGTTATTTTAACTTTTTCTTCAACTGAATAATTTTATATCTTTTTTTTATTTTCAAATAAAACATATGTTATTGCTTTATTTTAACGGAAATACTATACATATTTTAGACTTTCAATAATGTTATGGTTACACACATAGTAGTTATGTATGTAGATTTATTTTTTACCGATTTAACATAAAAGGTGTCTTAATTTTTAAAAATGTTATTTTCATAAATAAGAATATGAATTATTATTATTATATGTATATTACTTATAAGAAAATAAGCAACCAAACGAGCATATGCAATATTTTCAAGCTGCATTCATTTTCTATAGGCAGATGAAACCACATAACATGCGCAATTCTTGGTCTGTGAATGTATTCGTCATCCATTTTTCACTGTAGAATTATTAACAGATTTCTCCATAGATAGAAACACATTGCGCTACGATAGTTTGCATACAACCCATGCACAAGGTGTGTAATTGTGAAAAGGTTTGACCATCAATCATAATAATGAATAATGCAAGCATTGTTAAGTTGCCGATGCATCTTTGTCACCAGATGAAAGTGTCATAATAAGTGTAAGTTGAAATACAATATATTATACAATCAAAGTACTCTTTTCTCTAGCAGAGACAAACATCTTCACGTTTTTTTCCATATAGCAGGGTAATCAGAGAGAACTTAGCGTCTAAGATAACCCCTTCTCCATTTTCTGTCTGAACTTAAGACATTGTGCGCTAGACGGCGGAAATTAATACCGCGCTTTGTCTCATGTGAGATAAGAGCGTCACAAGAGCGGAGAAATGAAAATAATTAAATTATGATTCAACTGAGTGGTAATCGAAGCCGCCACCAATCGCGATTATAGTCAACCAATCTGTTAGTTAACTTATCTGAATATTATAAGCTTCACGCTGTATCCCGCACACAGCAGGGTGGGCAGAGGGAACATAGTGTCAAGTCACTTCGTTCATTTTCCGCCGAACTTGGAGGCATTGCTTGTTAAGTGGCGGGGAACTTAACGCCGCGTCTTGCCTCGACATCAGAACGAAGAAAATGTAAATATTAAATATTTCCACCCCTCGAGTGGGAATCGAACCCACAACCAGTCGCTTAACAGTCACACTTTTTGCGTCTGGGTCACGACAGGCCCCAATACTTATTATAAAATTCTATCTTAACTCTAAAATAAATTTTATAATGTTCAGATATTATGTTTATAAAATTTATTCTACAAATGATTCCCATGATGGCTCTGTGAGGTTGAGGACCGATGGAATATTAGCATAGCCTTAATTACTGCTCAAATACCACTCGAACCTCGTTGCGAAATGTTTGACGTGACGGCTGCTCTGTTTGACCAAGTTAAGCATCCTTTACGGAATAACTTATATAGATGGAGAAGGTTTAAATTTGTTACATTCCTAACTATTATGTAATATAAATTAAAATTAAATTAAATAGCTTCACGCTATATCCCGCACACAGCAGGGTAGGCAGAGGGAACCTAGTGTTAAGACACTCCGTTCCCCACTTTCCGCCGAATTCGGAGGCTTGCGTGTTAAGTGGCCTCGACACCAGAGCGAAGAAAATGGAAATATAATTTCCACTCCTCGAGTGGGAATCGAACCCACAACCAGTCGTTTACAGTCACACGCTTGTGCCACTGGGCCACGACTGGCCACATATGTAATATAATTTTGACAATTCCTTATTGTATGTTAAAAACTTAACTACATAATACTTCTTTAATTATATGTCAAAAGTACAATACTTCTGTTTTATCATCATCATCATCATTGCATCTTTCCGCATAAGCAGGGGAGTCAGTAAACATTTGTTGTCCACTTTTCGACCGAAATCGTGACATTGCGTTGTTAAACTATCTAAACCCTGTACTTTTGTCCAAGGCCATTTATTCCATTGGGAATCGAACCAACTACTAATTCTGCCACAGTCTGACGCTATCACTCTGTGACAAGACAGTCTCATATATTTATATTCATTAAATATTAATTAAAAATCTGCATTACTTACATCATAAAGTCATTCATTAAGGAATTTATTACACATAAAGAAAGATAAATTTCAGCTACATTAAGTAGCTAAAATATGTTTTTTATCAAAATAAATACACAATATGTGACGTTGAATTCTGCAGCTCTGAACGGAATATCTCTAAAACAGACACATAACTAATATCAGAGTGATTTAACTTCTTTGCTGTCTACAAAAGGATTTAAATTTAATATTTCTATGGGCCAGTCGTGGCACAGTGGCACGAACGTGTGACTGCAAATCATTGGTTGTGGGTTCGTTTCTCACTCGTGGGGAGGAAATATTTCATATTTCCATTTCCTTCGCTCTGGTATCAGAAGCAAAGTATGGCGTTGAGTGCCGCCACTTAACACGCAATGCCTCCGAATTCAGCCAAAAATGAGAAACGGAGTGTCCTAACACTTGGTTCTCTCTGCCTATCCTGCTGTGTGCAGGATACAGCGTGAAGCAAATAAAAAACGATGATAGGACAGTAATGCCAAATAACACATAAATAATGTGCTGTGTTATCGCAAAAAGTATATATTTTTTATGTTTTGCACTTTTCTATCATAATATAAGGTGAATAACCTATCTTGTCCTCTACAAGAATTATAGATACCCCATAGAGGCCATTTGCTAAAATGATCTAAGTTGATTTTGCTGTTTACATGACTTCTTTGCACTGTCACACTAAGTAAGGACGACATACTTAAGTGTAAATCATAAATATATTGTCATTCAAGCGACATTCATTTATATATTTAATGAATATTATTTATTAAAATATTTACTTTGGTTAAATACCGTTATGGTGAAAAAATAAGATTATTTTTTACACTAATTTGTAATTTTTGAAAAGTCTGCTTTTAAAAAAAGTTTTCTTTCGGTAGATTAAGTAAAAACATTTTAAAATTTAAATAGATATATAGCATCATTATGGCCGTGTGTTCGCTACACGGGTCCTTTCGAAACGGTTCCTTTCAAAATATGTTCGTTTCTCTTCTCTGGTACCTATATAAAACGTGGCGATGAGTTATATATTTTTATTTTTTACTTTTACACACAATGTCTCGATTTTTGGGTAGAAATTGAAGAGTGTCATGTAACAAGGTTCTCTCCCTGCCTACATGGGAAAAAAGAATGAAGCTGTAATAATAAAATACTTAATAGAAAAAAAAATGCAAGCCGATTCAGATTATAAGTTACAAAAAATCCGTTCCGGTCTGTTCTTATTTTAAATCTCAACAAATTAGTATAGATAGTCAGTTTTTATAAAGAACTGAAATATAATTTAGAAAATATTTTGGGTCAAAAATCTCATAAATTTTAAATGATAATTTTATTCGCTATGATCGCTTAATAGTCAAGGACAAAAATTATACATATAATTATAAATACAGTACGAATGAAATTGCTTAAATTACTCTCATCGCATTAAATTACGTAAAAATCTACATCGTTTTTTCGCAAAAATATTTAATTATTTTGTTAAATTTGTGTTCTTACTAAACATATTAAAATATATTTATATAAAATTTTGTGGAAAAAAAAAATAAAAGGATATACAATCATTTAAAGAATTACATACATATTAATTATATTTGAAATTCGTGAAAAACCTTTCAATATATATTCGAAGAAGGAACTTGTTTGAAGTTAAGTTATATTTAATAAATACAATTGAGTGAATATTTTTATAGTTCAAAATAAAACAAGAACAATATATTAAGAAAACCTAGATTGTACATAAGATTATAAGATAAACAATAACAATTATATGTAATTTATTTAAAATACCTTATATATTTGTATAATATAGATTATGAAGAAAGAGGAAAAACCACTGCAGCCTGGCAAGTCTGGTCTTCCGAGTCATGACTGACCCACTGCCAGAGTATTGACCTCCGCTCGCTCTGTCACTTTTAATATTTGCGTGCGTTGAAAAACCTTCACCGAAGCCAACGTGAGAGAGTTTTTTAAGTAACCATATCAGTTAGGTTATATATATTAGACAATATGTTATTTTATAATATATATTTTTAGATTTTTCTTAATGATATTTTTTGTTAGCTTTATTTTCTTATATGTACATTGGCGGGAAGAGAAGAAATAGTGGGAAGAGAAGCAATAGTGTTATATTCCGTTTTCATGTTTATAATTAATTTATATACACAAGAAAGTCACATTAGAGATATTTATATTTTACTAAATATTACTACATTGCATTGTTTTGAAATATTGTTAGAATTCCTTATTTTTAAAATAATGCATATTAAAATATAAAATAATTTTCATAGTTATAATAGTCCGTCCAAAGAAAATAATGGAATTAAGTTCTATTCAAATGTAGCTACTAAAATTTTTGTACGCAGGGCCTTCACTGGCCTAAATTTTAGAGTATTGACCCCACGGCCGACTATAATCATCTACAGAGGCACTGTCTAAGCCAAATCATCTTCCATTTAGGTACTTACCTTAGGAAATCTTAATATAGGAAGTCACTATTTATAATGAATGATACACACAAATTTTAAGCAAATTCTTACTCACATTTTTCATTAATATGCCATTACAAGAATTTTAATCTTTTGAAATTAATGATGATTCACAACGTGATTTTATTGCTTGTTCGGAATCATTTACTTGATTTTACTCTTGTAAAAGGACAACCGGAAATTTCTGATAAATTATAGGGGAATTTCTATATCAAAACTAACCAGTAAAATTATGTGTAATTATGTATACGAGTATATATGTACATATATTCCTAGACTAGTCGCACACATAAAATACACATTATTAGCAACGTGTTTCATTTGATATGAGAGTGTATGCCAAACACATAGCTTTGTGTGTGATATATGATATACATAACATTACTTTTATGTATTTTTAGGTATAACAATAAAGATATTGTCATTACACACTTCTTCCTCATATAAATTTTACTGTGCTAAATTTCATATACCTACTCGTCTTAATATTTACACATACATATGTACATTCTTTTCGTAGTAAATTTTCTTTAAGGAATTTATAAGAAAAGAAAAGAACAGCTTCACGCTCTTCCCTCTTAGCAGGGTAATCAGATAGAATATAGTAATATCAAGACACTAGGTTCGCACTGTCCGTTCGAAATCGAGATATTCCGAGTTGAGTAGTGAAACTCGGCGCTGTCTTATGTTTTAGGTACCACAGCTAAGAAATAAAAAAAATCATTCCCCCAAGTGGGATTCAAACCCACAACCAATCACGTGTACAGTCAGATGCTGTACCACCGACAATGGCTTCTAAATTGTATGAACATATTATAAAATTAGTTTTATAGTGGGGAACGGAGTGTCTTAACACTAGGTTCCCTCTGCCTACCCTGCTGTGTCCGGGATACAACGTGAAGCTAAAAATAAGGAGTTTTATAGTACTACTGTTTTTAAATATATGAGTATGTATTATCATATATGTATTGTAACCAACGTTTTATAGTTCAAACAACTGAATAGTGGCGTGTCACGTCTAGTTTGACTTGCCTCGACGAATTTAGCACATTTGATTTTAGTTGTCGTGACACAGTGGTTTGAGCTCCGTCACTTTACTTACCAATTAGACTATTATATTTTCATCTTTTGAGTGATGACTTTCTCCACTAATTAATGAAATTTTATATATTATCTAATTGTCATATAATTTTAAAACATCTGGTGCATTATTAATTAAAGTGATTTTCAATGAAGTCACTTAATGTTGTTTCGAATATGAATTTCGATGGAATGAAACTCGTTTGATTCCATTGAGTAATAAAGAAAAGGTTAGACTAATAAATAGACAAGATAAAGACTTTTTCTATTTGCAATAATTAAGGAAAAATGTTGCTAATTTAAGTGTATATAGTCATTATATTAATTAAAAAACAAAAAAAACCTTGGCTATAGAACAAAATTCTCTTTAGAATTGACTTGGCGAATGTTGACAAGCGGCCTGGCATTTACCAGTGGCTGGCAATGTCGCGTTACTTGTTCCCTGTATAGGGAAGCAGGATGCGAACCGGTTGTGATAAAAAACTATCCAGAGTTGAACTTTGCAAGTGACGTTGTGAAATATAGACACAATTATAGAAAAGTTTAAAGTAAGCTTTTGTCTTTACAAAAGTATATATAGAATTCAAGTAAGTCGCTAAATACTACTTACTGCTGTTGTAAATACTGTATATTTAATTATAATTTTATCATTATATTTATATAAATATTGCACCTTAAGTGTTTACCTTAGATCTTTACAGTTCTGTACATTAAAGTGTTCTGGGGAGCCAACCGTGTAATAGTCCACTGCGTTGCTAGAAGAAGAGAAGCTCCGAACATTGCCTGTGATCCAAGTGTTAGTAAAGAGTATCATTTAAAATGCATTAATGGTTAGGTGATTTTCTGCCCACTGGCTAAAATCCTATTTCTATCCGAGATATTCAATTTTAAGTTCTATAAATTATCTTAGTAATTCAGAGTCTCAGATGTTTTTAAATCGCAGTATAATACAATTGTTTCGCTCCGTCCAAGAAAATTATTCTACAACAATTGACAGTATATCTAGATCTTATCTTCACTTGTAAGTTATGTAGTGCAATATATTCGACGTACCGACATCGGAGATATTGAGTAGATATACTTATTTATTATAGTTCCTACACCTCTAGTGCTTGTTATTTATATTAAAGTTGCATTTGGTTCATTAAGTTTGGAAACGTATAAATGTTAATTCTTGGGTAAAATAATATAGTAAAAGCAGTTATGTACGACATCTAATTATATGTCATGACTAACAAGCACATTTTATGATATATGTTCCTTAGTTAAAATATTTTATACATACATGAATATAATAAGTATTAAAGGCCGTCGTGGTGCAGTGTGACAGTAATGGCAATGGTTATGAATTCGATTCTTGGTCGGGGAAACTATTATTATATATATATTTTATTTCTCCATCCTGGTATCTTAGTTCTACATACAATATCTTTTCTCGGCGGAAACTAGAGAACGGAGTGTCTTGACACTAGCTTCGCTTTGACTACCCCGCGATGCGCACTATAACGTGAAACTGCAAAAATATGTTTAAATATCTACATACAAGAAAAATGATCAAATAAAGTACCGTCTATTTTAAAACTATGAGAATATTATTTATATTAGCTAGTATAGTTTGTCGAAGACAAGGGTTTAGATGTTTTAAAACAAAGTTTAAGGACATAATACATTTGTATGTATATCACTATATTAGTAAGAATAAAATTTTGGACTTCTTTTTACGAAACTTTATTCGAACGGAGATGTAGGAAACTCGGCATACTTGAAGTTTATATGCAGAAAAATGCAAAAAGCTAATATCTTGCACTATAAGCGGTTAAAAATTAACATAAAATCAATAAAATACATATTACAACGTATTTTACGCGATGAGGGGACACAAATTAAATATAATTATTAGAAGTAATTTACAATTTCAGCATTACAAGAAGTAGTGTAAAATGTTATAACTTATTATTTCAAAGAGCAGTTCACTTAAAAAAAAAATAATAAAAAAATGTGTTGGGAGCTGAGACTATGACATTCATTAACATTCTATGTCAAGTTAATGTCTATTTCTGTTGTAAAATACATCAAATAATGGGACGTAACGTAAACTTGGCATAAAATAATTTATTTCCTTCATTATTATTAAATTTTAATAGTCATCTCTGAATAAGAATGATAAAGCTTTACAATATTTTATTATACTGCATTACACAAGCACGGTTATCACTCTGCGAGGTAAATTGCGGCCAAGTGCACTTTACGCGCCTTGCCAGTTTCTCAAAGATTATTGCTTAATTAACTGATAGGACTAATTACCTATTTGTATTTTGTTAATGAAAAATAATAATATGTCAATCATTTAAGATTGAAAGCTTTTTTATCTATATATGGGAAATACTTAAATGTTCTATTTGGAATTTTATTTTATAATTTTAACTTTGACTTTGACTTATATTTATAACATAAGATGTGGGTAAAATTCCGTAAAGAGTATAATAAATGTAGATTTACATATATTTCTTCCACCAATTTATTCAATGAAAAACTTAACATATTTAGTCTTATTACCAACACGTGAATATCAGATACTTATATCAACGTGATTTCAATAGCATTTTATAGACATGGACGCGTAGGTATAATATACAGCATATTTTATATTAATAATCTTTGACTAACGAAAGAAGTCGAAGCCGCGTAGAGTGAGGAGGTGGGGGAGCGCAGTCACGGTCAAGGTCTGAATTAGCGGCGATGCCAGCACATGATTATGTCCGTTGCATATTGCTGACTTACGGTTATATATTATTTTATATATAGGTAAATTATGTAAGCTGTCAATATTTGTGCGATCGAATGTTTTTACACTTCATAATTTTATGTTAGCCAGATGTTTTGTATTATGAGGACGTCGTGGCGCAGTTGGGCAGTGTTTCATTGTAAGCGCAATGGTTGAGGGTTCATCTCCCACTTGGGGGAATTATTTCTCTTTTTCTCTCTAGCATCCAAGACGAAACGTAGTTTTGAATTCCGACACTTAACTCGACTCGATTCCAGACGGAAAATGGAGACTGCCTTGAACACTAGGTTCCCCCTGACTATCCGGCTATGCAGGAAGAAACATATAGTTGTAAAAAAAGTTTTGTAGTTTTGAAACATAATCAAATTATGCAGTTAATAGCAGTATTACTTATAATTATTTTTAAAATGTAAAATGTATGTAATGTTTTTGATGTCTGTAATATTTTTGATGCTATTATTAGAAATATTTTGTCGTGATATGTTTCAGCGTGATGATGGCTGCTACCTTATAAAAATAAATATTTCATACGGTATCTATAAAATACAAAAAGGAAAATACATTACGTATTAAATTTACGTTACGTATAGAAAATATAAAACTGTAAAATCTAACAACATGTTTTGTCCTTCGACTGTAGTAAAATATTTCTACATTTGCGCACTTTCCTTTAATGTACAAGTATTTGTATTGACACCTGCCGCTAATTTGTTTATGCTCATTCGATAGGTGGAATTGGTTTACATTTTAGAATGTATTTTTATTATCAGATGGGTACCCCATTTGACCTTTTTATATTTTAAAGCGTATAAGACTACATACCTTTTTTCCTTTATTGTTATTTGTTTACTTAATCATTAACTGGTTTTAACATGGTTAGTAATAGTTTCGCCGAACTAAAGGTAGAATATCGTTAAGCAAGTTTTCTATTTAACACAAAAATTTTAGTAATAATCTTTACTACATAATATATTAAACTAAAAATATTTATAAAACACCATATGTGTGTTATGAATATTTTATATAGGGTCTTACTTTTGAGGGTCGACTTTTATTGATATCTTATATTTGCATTTCTTGAAATGAAGTATGCGTTTTGCCTGGTTTTTCTTTAGTTCAGCTTTTAGTAAGGAACGAAACTCTATAGCGTTGGAATTACATCACAAACTTCACTTTGAATAGAGAAAACACAGACAAGATTGTATGGTAAAAAATATTAATTAGAACATGGAATTACATGGTACTAAAAAAAGACATTCAGTAAAAAGACAATATCTTAACAAAACCGCATAATATACATAAAAAATGTTTATTAAACAAATAATGTTTAGCAAAGCAAGTACATTATTTTCTGTCTATAACTGGTTTGTGAAGGACTTTACTAGAATTGGAAAATTGAATCCTAGCTAAAATGTAAGCTTAATGATCATATGTCAAACAATAAATAAATAATTTTTATATTGATATCATAAGTTTGATAAGTTTGTGAATAGTTAAACTTTAAAATATTATAAATATATTAAATAAATATATATATATATATATATATATATATATATATATATATATATATATATATATATATATATATAGATATATATATATATATATATATATATATATATCTATCTATCTATATATATATATATATATCTAATAATTAAACTTTAAAATATTATAAATCGGTTCGTATATTAAAAGTTACAATATTCTAACATCAAAACAATATAAAGTGGGGAACGGAGTCTTAATACTAGGTCTTAGCACTAGTCTTAACAATAGGTTCCCTCTGCCTACCCTGCTGTGTGCGGAATACAGTGAGAAGCTAAAAATAATAAATTCTAAATTTTGTTCGATAAAATTGCTTTAACTATTTTATTAAATTGCCTGAAACTTTAATATACGCAGACGAGGACGTGAACGGGTCGCTACTAGTCCGTATCTTCGTCGAGTTTTATGTACAAGTTACATAAAATTAGACACCTACACATATATAACTTATACAAAATCGAGTATAGACTTGAAGTAAAAAAACTAAAATGTGCAAATTTCGCAACAGCCACTAATTAAAATTGGACGTTAAATGTTATATTGTTTCATTGACAGATTGAATCGGCTCGCAATAATAAGCGCTATTGTGAATGCGTGGATGTGCCATATATTCAGGCGTTACCATACACGAGGATAATAAATGAATACGTTGTCATTGAAAAACCTTGCTTGAACCGCAGTGGGTTTGTATTTTGATTAATGTTAATGTCAGGTCTTATTCTATATCGGTGTTTTCCACAGACTACTATAGTTTCCTTTGTGGTTATATGATTTTCAATTAATATTTTTAATATTGGTTTATAGTACAATGTTTTAGAAGAAATCCTAGTGGAGCAGTGAGATAATGTCTGACTGTAAAAGAGAATGGTAAAGGATACAATTCATAGTCACGGGAATGTTAATGTTTTAAATAATTTCATTTGTTCTTTGTTGTAAGACAAAGCGCGGCGTTGAGTTCTATCACTAAACATATAATCTTGATGCGGAAAATGAACTGCAGAGTTACTTGATATTAGGTTCTCTGTGACTATCCTGCTACGCAGTAAAACCGGGAACAATCAAATCTATAATTAAATTATTTTTTGTTAAATTAAATAAGCTATGTATGAAGAAGTTTTGATTTACAAATAAAATAGTGAAACACCATGTAATAATGCATACCAGTTTCATATTTCATCCATTATTCCTTGAGAGGAAATACATTGCCTAAATATTTATAATATCCAATAGATTATTCTTTGAATGTTCTTCTTTGAATGAAAAAGAAATGATGAATGATGAATTTTTCTGCTAGCTTTTTTTAAATGTTTTATTGGTTAGTACATATACGTCAAAGTAAAACTGAACTTATAACCTTTTTAAATTATACGCTGTATTTAAATATTTCAATACAAATCAAAAAAATAAAATTTTAAATTTCTATGTTATTCAAAGATAGGTAACTTAAAATGGTAAATGGATATTTTTATGGGATGTACACACACATCAACATTATTTATTGTATGAATAAAAAATGAAACGTTTAGATAGTATGATATAATTGCTTCATGAATTACATAACTTTTGTTTTTCAAGTAGAGATCAGTTATGCATGGGGCGAATATTTATTATGTTAACCATGGTCGGTTTAAATAAACATACCAAAATGGAAAACAATGGAGTAAAACGACTTTAAAATTGCTTATCGCAACATATTGTATTTATAAATAGGTGACGAATTTTAAGTGACCTTGAAACACGCCTGCTAACATCATATCATGAACGAATTACGAAAGTAAGTGCAGTCTGTTCCGTCGGCAGCATATAATTGATATTGCTTAAAAAGTATTCATTTCTCCGTTCTAAGAAAACAATACTCACCATTCAACAAACAATATCTCAACTTTGGCCGGAAAATAGAGAGCATAGTGACTTGACACTAGGCTCTCCCTAACTACATTTTTTTTTTTTTTTTTTTTTTTAGCTTCACGCTGTATCCCTTGCGGGGTAGTCAGAGAGAACGGAGCGCCAAACGCTACGGTCCCTGCATACTTCTTTCGCCTCGTCCACAGTCATCAACCTCTTCATACACGCCCTCCGGGGGGTCCTCATGCTTTTTACGTGACCTTCCTCCAGTATCACTCGACACTGTGTTTTCGAAGGTCAACCGAGGTCTCCCCCTGCCTCGCTTACCACTCACCTTTGCTTCATAAATCTTTCTTACCATTCTTCCATCACTCATCCTCTCGACGTGCCCAAACCACCTGAGCACGCCCTTCTACCCTACATATATATCAACGTGAAATAGAAAAAATACACTAGAAATATTCATATTAATAAAAAGAACTATTTTTTTGACTTAATATACCCATACAACACAAAACATCTTACGTTAATTCGTAATTGTTATTAAAAGGAAGATTTCTCTATTCGCAAATAAACAATCATGCATGGCCTACATAGAATTTTATTACAAATATAAATAATAAGTCGTATTCAAGTTTAAAGCCGGTGTATATGAACGGAGTAACAAGCGCTAGGCCAAGGCCGAGTGACATAACGCGTTACGTGTCGCCCGTTAGCTGCGCCGGCGCACCGCTACTTGCGGCAAATACCTTGTCAACATCGCTTTCCAAGTGCACTCGTAATTGCATAGGTCGTATGCTACTTTATGTGAATTAAAAGTTACACAATATTATAGGAACGTATTATGTGTAAGAATTTCTGCATTCATGTTATACATATATCAATGAATGAAGGTTTTTTTTTTTAATTTGTTTTTTTTTGCAAGCATTAAGTATTTGATATAGTAATATTTTAACTTATTACTTATAATTTGTGTATTTTTTTCGTCATAAAGAATAAAAGGAACTAAGCAAGAAGTACTTACAAGTATTAGAATTATTTAACGTTACCATCGTAACTACTATGATTGTCGTGTCGCATCATTAGTAATGATAGAGACTTATGTTAACAACGCAACGTAATAGCAGAGGCGGTCTCATGTTGTCGCACGGGATGTCGGCCAACGGTACCGCCAATCAGAGATTACGTGGAAACTAGCGTTGCCATTCTACATTCCAAAACAGAGAGACGTGTGACGAATATGTGCAACCATTACGCTTTTGATTACTTGCAGTTCCATCCACTAATGAAATATAACCATTTTTGTCACTAACGTTTTTTCCCTAACGGTAATATTACATCAGTACAAGTTCCATACTCTCGAATTCTAGATATCATAAAGGACTTAATAATAATTCTAGACGTAATGTACACTACTTGTTGAAACTCGATACAGTACAATATTTCCTAGAATATTATTTTGACCTCAATTAGACCTTGAAACATAATAGCGACCTCATAGATATATTATATTGCCCAGATGTGTCCGACAAAGTTGTGGGTTTCACGACGAATGGCCGTGGTAATGTGGCTTACACTTCGCCGTTGAAGGCTAAGGCTTTGTCCAATTAATGATAATTAACAGTACTAGTTAGTATTGAACAAGATCGCCCGTGGCTCTATGTGTAAACAAAGGATTTGGGTAATTGTGTTTCTTTAGCCAACTGACCTTCTCGTGTCACTTGAATGCTATAAGAGAAAAAAACCATAGCATGAAATAACATCACCATGACATCAGCTGCGTATTTTTTTAAATGAAAATATATTTACTTACTTATTCTATGTACATATATTGGTAGTTTATTACTTATCGACGAATAAACATAATTCCTTTATATGAAAATTCATTTGTATAGAAATAAAACTTCTAAGAAATATAGAAATCTAGCACACACAAATTTTATTGCATTATTTTTATTAGTATGCTATGAAAATTTACGTACTTGTTACTCGGCTAGTCATATCTTTACTTAGTATACTGTTTAAAATTCTCAACAGCTACTTCAGGGTTAGTGGGGTTTAATATAAGCACGCAATAGACTAGTCGCGTAACAGTTATGGCTTATTTCGCTTAGTAAACCAGTTGTACAAGAAAACAGAGGTGCATCCTCTATCTGTATATCTCATATTATATTTGCTATTTCTTCGCTATCCTTACTCCTTTCCTTTTGCGGGTGCTTGTATTTTTATAGGTTATTTTTTAATATAATTTGATATATTTTCATTAGTTTAGACAGTTTCCTTGACGCTACGTTCCATGGCGTAATAAATACTTTCACGCGGTTTCCCATACAGCGGGGTAGTTAAAGATAACCTAGTGTCTTGACAATATGTTCTCCATTTTTCACCTGAATTTGAGACATTACATGTTAAGTGATGGAATCGAACCCACAACCAATCGTGTTTACAGCCAAATTGATAGCTAATGGGACAGCTAATGCCCCTCTTAAACAAATAACTTTATATTTATGTTAGAAATATTTTTATTTATTTTCATATGATCCTTTTAGTACACAAATCTATCTTAAGTTAAAGTTTCAAAATGGTAGATCATAATATAACGATAGCCATTAATGGTTCTGCTCATGTTATGTGATTAGGCAAATTTGTATGAAGGTTAATACAAATGTTTGCTCTACGTGAGGCTATTAAATTGACTTATACACAAAATTAACTTAGTCAAAAAATAAAGGATAGGAGAGAAATGAACAATGGTATTTGAGGTAAAATTCAGAAATGACTTTAAATTATTTGCTTTTTTTTGTAGAAGTATTATTTTTACTGGTTAACTTCCATTTCTGTGTGAGATACTGTACTAGATGTACGAGATGACAAACATAAAAAATAAAAATCTTATGTAACATCTAAAAATTAAAATAAGAAGATTCTCGATAATAATGTGTAGCTTAATTGGTTGGACATGTAAACGAATTCCAAAAGGCATCAGCTTAAATTCTGCTGGGTACAAATTATTATACGTTTTAAATTTATTTTTTCTCCCTGATTTCCTCGCTAAAAAACATATTTTTTCTTATATTATGTATATAAATAATACTTATAAAACTACACTATAGAATACACATGGAAAACTATAAATAATCAAATATATTTCCTTTTATATGTTCAAACGTTGTGCTTGCGACCTCATTACTCAACGTATTAAATCTTTGTAAGGCTCTGTATCATTGCAGGTCCTTATTTGTAACGCAGTTGTGTCCTTCTCGCCTCTGTTACGATCTCGTTGAGTTGATATTTGGCAGCAAGTACAGTTACTTATTGATTCGACATTGCTCGTCCTGGCATTCACAGACAGTAGTGTGGGGCACGTGTATAGAATTTATTGAAGTGTTCGTGAGAACCAACAGAATGTAATGTATTTAATGCAAATCGATTACTAAGTATGAGTTAAGTTGCATTAAAAATGTGTGCCTGTTATTCGATAAAGTCTCAGAAGAACTCAACAATATATTGTTTATCCTTTTTGAAAATGTGCTTTATATTTCTTATTGTTGATATAAGTTAGTTTATGTTATATAGTTAAAAGCTTATACAGTTTAAAGTGAAATTTGTGTAAGAAATTTGTATAAAACTAAATATTCCACATCTGAAGATTGTAAGATTACAAAAATATAAAATTCCACATTTGCTCTTTGTAGAATATATTATATAATGACGACAGTGGTAATTTTAAATTATATAATATACAATATTAAGTATATTTTTTTCAACAAAAATATTTAGAAACTGACCGAAGACTATGACTGCAGTCATAGTTTAGCTTTCGGCAAAATAAAGGCCGAAATTTCAGTCTTGTCGAAACTCAGTGTTCGGTAATTGTCAGGTGTCGGGGTTTTGGTTATCTAAACCTTCCTTCTTCCTTAGAAATTTTCCCCTTTATATTGTTACATTTTGCAGAAACTGAAGATTTCGTTGTAATTATTGCAAAGTTATCGTGTATATTATAAAAGAGATAAGGAATTACTATCTCGGTTCAGCGCCTGACTGGAAGTACGATTGATAATGAACTCGATCCCTACACGTAGGAATGATTGGTTTTCTGTTATTTTCATTTCTTCGCTGTGGTGCAAGACAAACGCGGCGTTGACTTATGTCACTCAACACCTATGTGTTAATACGTTAAAGAGTATTTATTTATCTATATAAATACATAGAAGACATTTTTATATAGATGCCAGTCATAGCGCAGGGGCACAAAGAGTGACTTAAAGCGTTCGATTCCGAGACGAGGAATTGATTTCATTTAATATTTCATTTTATTTGCTCTGGTGTTGAGCCAAACAACGTCATTGAATTCCGCCTTAACCCGCAATGCCTACTGAATTAAGTAGAAAATGGGGAACGATTTGTATTAATTATTCTGTTCCCCAATCTTCCAGGTTCCGTCAGGCAGGTTCCGTTTGCTGTGTGTGCACCCTGTTGTGTGCGAGATATAGCGTGAAGCAAGAAAATGAATATTTTGGCTTCAATTTATACTTAACGACTGTAATGTTTTGAATTAGAGCAGACATGCTCGCTTGATAATAAATATATGTACTTAATGTATCTGGAGTTAGGACGGCACAAGCTTTTTTATAGCAAGATCATCCCCTTCCCTCTGCGTGTACCGTGCGGTTTTTGTACCACTTCATGACTTATTTTTATAAAGTCAAATGACAAAAGTTGTATTAATCCAATTTATTCGTTTTCAATTGATTCAATTTCAATTGATTTAAATTGAAACGTAAGCATACCCAATATTAGATGTGCTTACCATTAAAAAAGATCAACTAGGCCCTCGGCCTGAAAACCCATAGGCATATATGAATGTTGAGCACTTTTGCAGCCAACAACCGCCCCAAGGTTGCTTCACACGTGCACTATCACGGGCCTCTTCTGCGCATGCGCACCAACGTGATGCAAACCTATAAATCCAGACCTGCACATTATTCCGATACATTTATATTCAAGCCATCCTGACCTCGTTTAAATCTATTTAAAAATATAAAACCTTAAAACTCCTTAGAATTTTCCAGAATCATTTGAATGTAGGACAAAGCTGGGGCAAGGACGAGATTTAACATATTTTTTTAAAAACAAAACGTATTCAAAGACTGTTTAGAAAATATTTTTTGTATTTAAGAAAGTCTAAAGCAACACCTTTGATTATAATTTTATGTAAAAATATTGGTAATACAAATTTAGAAATATAAATGAATTATTAGCATTTAATGTCATGTCATAATTATAAATAAACTTTATGTAAAATAAAAAGAAATGTGTATACAATTTTCCAAACATTATAAAAATATGTTAACTCTATTTCTAGGAAGTCATTCTAAAATAGAACGTTACGAAAGTGTGGAAATTCACAGGAAATGGAATCGTTGAATACATTTGAACATGTATTAGAGTCAACGCTTCAACGCAATATTTACAGATAATTTTCGAATATCAAAGCTTGCGTCGACAGTTACAAAATGACCATAAATTGCAACCGTTTTGGTCATTTTGTATGCCGTCGTAAAATGAATAGCTTACTATAGTTTAAAAGGTTTTATTGCTTTTTCCTTGGATCGTATTCTTTTATATATTCACCTAGAGAGTATTTGAAACAATACAAATAATAGACAAAGCATAACTTTCGTTTTAACTGCGCTTTCGTTTTCAAAGGACAGTTCATAATTTATTGCGGTGCACATTTCGTTTCCCTAGAACAAATATTGCCCATTGAATTACCCCAATAGTTGACACAATGTAGGGAAATGGTAATAAGGTAAAAATACCAGTTGCTATCGTCTGCGTATGTCAAAACTTCGTAGATTGCTGTTTTTTTAATATAAAACCTTTATTAGATTTCGGAACTTACATTATGTATGAAGAAAATAACTATAATTATAATTCGTGCTTATTTAATAATAAAAAAATACGCCAAAACTTTTAATTGCATATGATGAATAGAAATTGTACATCGTCTAGCCCACGAAAAAATGTTTGTATTTTTTTATATATATGTTAATAACGTAGGAGCGTTTTTGACGTCATCACGATGCACTTGAATTGCTTTGGTACCCAAGACAAAGTGCAGTTTTAAGTTACGTCGCTTAAATTCGGGCGGAAAGTGAAGAATGGAGTGTCTTGATGCTAAGTTCTCTATCTCTACTCTGAAAAAAGCTGTGCTGAAAGTGCATGAAGCATGATAACGTTAAATTGTTATATTATTCTGTAGTTAAGTTGACGGAAACTACATATCATTATGTAGAGCACATAAGTAATTAACCAAATAATCCAGAATTGAAAAGAGACCATTAAAAAGTATATGATTGCATAAAGATTATATTATTATTCTACTAATAGAGTGCAACTCATATGTGTCTATATGATAATTACAAATTATGATTATGATGAATGATTGTTATGATTCCTTGAATTACTTTAAAATTAATTATTCATTTTATTATAATATTAGTCTGGAGGCCAAAATTTTATTTCGAGCTGACCCAAAATTTTATTTTTTGATATTCAAATGTATCTATAACAACGGCTTAGCTCTTTTAGAGATATATCGTCATCGGTGGCGTAACCCATCGACCTGCTTGGTTTAACTAGAACGAGGAAATGAGAATATTGAATAATATTGAATCATCCGAGTAATATTTGACTTTTAATTTATTTCTCTAAATATTCTTACAGGTCTCTACAATATTATTCGCCTGACAGGTATATCATATTAAGTTACTAACATTAGAATATAAATTATTCTATTATTATGCCTCGATTGTATTTTCGAAAGTGCAAAGTTCAAAAAAAATGCAATTTATTGCTATTATATTTATATTAAAGAATAAATTAATTGAGATTTTACAATTGAAATGAACAATAAATTAACATTTTATTATTTTCAACAGAAATTAGATTGCATAAAATTTTAATAAACGCTTACCAGTGTTAAAAAAAATATGTTAAAATCTAGGATTTCTGGACAAATAAAATCTTCTCTAGTGCTGCTTAGGCAAAGTACTTAAAGAATTTTAATGGTTTTATTAAAACTGTGGATAATTTGAGTAGTAATTTATTTGAGAAAATGTAGTATTTTTCCTAGAAGTGTGTGTGTGTGTGTTTCAAAATTTTAATAGAATCTGTTCTACAACCATTACAATATAGATCTGGTTTGTGTTGTTACTTATGCATCACTTTTTGAGTCTTTATAATAAATTAAGTGTATAATAAATTGTGGCCAGTCGTGGCCCAGTGGCACAAGCGTGTGACTGTAAACGACTGGTTGTGGGTTCGATTCCCACTCGAAGAGTGGAAATATTTAATATTTCCATTTTCTTCGCTCTGGTTTCTAGGTAAAGCGCGGCGTTAAGTTCCGCCACTTAACACGCAATACCTCCGAATTCGGCGGAAAGTGGGGAACGGAGTATCTTAATACTAGGTTCCCTCTGCCTACCCTGCTGTGTGCGGGATACAGCGTGAAGCTAAATAATAATAATAATAATATAATAAATTAAGTTAAAAGTTAAGAAAACAAAGGCAGCGAAAATAAGGAAAAATGAGCTCAATAAAAGATTTATGTATTATCTACTGTCGTTCATGTATTATCTACTGTCGTTCTTCAATGAAATTTAAATATACAAAAGTTTTATTACATTTGTCTTAATCTTTTTGTTCTATTTGTTTTATAACCCTATACTTAATGCCATCGGTTGTATTTACAGACCTCTTCGCTCGTGTTCGTTTGTGGTGCCATCGGATTACAGGAGTCTACAAAAATTGGATTGGAAGATTATTTTTGTTAATATACTAGCGATTCGCTCGCTGCTTTGCCTGCGAAAATTGAATACAGTTATTTTATAGAAGTTTTGTTGAATGAAATTTAAATTGTTAAACTAATTGAAAACATTTAAACCCATTGAAATAAAATAAATACCAAGTGTTAAGGGAAGATTTCCAAAATATAGTAGTTAAAACAACATTAAAATCGATTGAGCTGTTTAAGAGATTAGCGTGCGATCGCTCCCTCAGGCTTCCCTGCTACGCCGAATAAAGCATTAAGCGAAGTCCATATATTTATTATTAAGTAATATTACATCAATATTTTACACTGATATAAATTTACACCATTTACCAAAAATAAGTAAGAGGGACTACTATAAATAACAATAAATTTATTTGTTGTATAATAAATTGTTCTAAAACAATATTCTTAACACTAAAAACACTCATAACATTTTATCCTGATATTAAATTTTGTTTTACATGAAATAAATTTCTGTGGAAGACGTAGAAGTGGCTTGAAATTCCGATGCACGTAAGTTGGCCAAAGTGAAATGACCGCTGCTGACCATTTCGGCAGTTGCGTCATTGCACGTTTCGAGCCTTGAATTCGAATTAAAAACCAACTTATAAGGCACTTTGAAATGTTTGAATAATATTACAAAATATACAAATTCACTGAGATTTTTGAAGTAATAGAAAAATTCAGGCTTAAATGTTGTACAATACGTGTGCCTGTATCAATATTAGTAGAGATTATTTTTTATTTTTTTTATATGTATAAAAAAAATGTTTCTAATCAAGTTAGAGATTTAGCATATTTCTTTGTTAAATGTTTAATATTGTAGCTTTAGTCGTAGTATATACCTACACGCATTACTGACGACCTAAATTAAATTTGGAATAACTACAGTAGTTATAGTACAGGTTAAATATTTACAACAAATAAGCGTAAATGGACATTTAGACACATCATTAGTTATAATGAAAAGAATGAGAAATGGAAATACGTTCTATATACGAAAACCGTGTTTCAACCATCGCCATCGCGTCCAAGTTCAACAAACAGTCGTGGAAGGATGGAGCGACCCACTTGAGGTTCCCTGACCTCTACAGCCTAGCACATCTTGCATCCCATTCACTCTTAGAGTTAAGATAAACCCTCTCTTTCCCTCCCGGAATATTTTCGCACGTATATTGGGAAAATGGCGTCGTAGAAGCGAAAAGCGTTTGACGAGATGACATCGTTTTTGTTTGCCGAATAGTTATTGTGAGAATGAATGAGGAATTTAGTGCGACTCCTTTGAAGAGGTCCTAATTGCTGTTTATTGTTATTTATTCATTGTTTGTTATATCATACATATTCATGTTTTTCTTATACAAGATATTTAGTAATTAGCTACTATGCAACCTATATACCTATTTTGTTCTCTAAATATAGAAATTGTATATATTTTGGTCATCAAAATTAGAATGAATATTTGAATATAAAAGAATAAATTAAAGTGTAAATTAAAAATTGAATCGAATCAATAAATTTTAGTCATTACCTACATAGACTAACTATGAATATTTAGACTGTTTCTTGTATTACATTTTATTTAAATAAATGTTCTTACATATTCATATTCTGCAAATAAATGCATAGTGATCAACATTTTTGAAGGTTCTTTAAATATTCAGCTATTATTAGGTTATTGATCTTGCTACAACATAAATTTTGTAATACTATATGAGAAAATAAAACCGCAATAAAATGACAAGATATCTGCAGCGCGAAATAAAATTGGAACAGCACTCATGAATTAAAAATAAAGTCTCAACAGAAAAAGATAATCAAGATATAGCCGGTTAATGACCGCTTTATAATTATTACTTCTTTTAATATTAATTATAAAATTTGAGGTAGCTCTTAGAAATGTTGCGGTGAGATTCCTAAAATAATTACGCAATAAAAGCGAATGTTTTGTAGTCAACAAAGGACTGTGCTGTCACCGTGACACAATACAACGGTAATCGTAAACACGCCGAAGATCCGAAAGAGCATAACTTTACCATATAAAGAAGGACACGAGCTGAATTTCATTTTCTAAAACTCGATTACACGAGGTGACGCAAGGCGGGCTGGAGGTCGGCTAACGGCGACAGAAGCCTCGAAAACGAAAGGAGTTCGAAACTGAAATTGAAGGGAGCGATCCCGTTATCCTGCCGGACTGTTGAGATGGAAAGCTCCCGTTAAAGAGGCGTCATGAGCTTTAAACATGCAACAATGATTCATGGAATAGATACCATAGCGCCCCCATACCTTTTGATAGTAGATACTGCCTTCACAATTAGATATGACGAAGATAGTGGATGTTTATATTTGGCTGTTTAATTTAGTATGAATTTAAAACAATGTATAATCACATAATTATATGATTGTAGTTTACGATATATGGTTAAAATTAAATTTGTAACTTTAATAATCTTTAATTTAATTACTTATACTATTTTCAATCTCTCCGCTCTGGTGACAAAATAGAGTGCGGTTTTGAGTTTCACTTTTTTGAAAAATTGGAGAGCGGAATGTCTTTACTCTAGGTTCATTCTGCATTCCCTGTTACGTGGGAAAAGCGTAAAATCTTGAATGTTTTTATGTGTTAATTGTTTTAAAGACTCGAACTTCGTGAGGTTTTTAGCTATAAATTTATTAATAACATAGATTAAACCTTTAATCTATGTTACTTTGTTTAATAAAAATAAACTATGGATCTTATGTGTAATTGCAAATAAAAATTAAAATAAAAGTTACTGAAACCCTCATCCTCCATCAAGGTAATAACCTTCGTTAAGGCCATCATGACACATAGTCATTGGGAGAGGAGAGTCTGACGTGATTGGCTGTGAGTTCAACCCTATTTAGAGGGATGATTATATAATAAAAATATTTTCATTTTTCACACTGTATAAAAAACAGTGGCGTTGATTCCCACTTCTCAAAGCACAGTGGCTTCAATTTAAGCAGAAAGTGTAGAACGGAGTGCCTCGACACTAGAGATTCTCTCTGCCTATTCCGCTATGTGGGAAAAAGCGTCCAGAATTAAAAAAAAAAATAAAAAAAAATAATAAATGTTAATGATACCAGGAACATCAGGATTAGCATAAGAAATATTTTTATATGCGATGCTTGAGTTTTTATTGACACTATATAAGAGCACATAAAGTTGACTTTGCCTTCTGGTTTATGTTTCCTTGAAGGAAATGAAGAATGTCGCGTCTCGTTAATCCTTCTACAGTAGGCGCGTGCGTTGCGTTCGTCCTACTTAAAAGTAACGGTGCTCTCGAGTCCTAATCAAAGACCATAGCTCCCACGCATACAATATATAGCCTTTTTTTAGGTAGTTACATGTAGGTACATGTACGTACACGTACAGTAATAAAAAAATCCTAATAAAATGCGAATTTATGTTCGCTTATAATTGATAAGTAGTCAAAAACTAAGTGTAGGATGAGTTTTTCATATATTTGGAAACTCATAGTCAACTATTTTTTCTCATAGGTTCTTTTTTATTTGTGCCTGGTTTTCTGTTTTATATCAAAAATAATTTCATTATTTCATTTTATACATTCACTATTCAGGATCTTTGAGAAATGTGTGCATCTGTACGCACCAAACTTATTAAGTTTTCTTCCTAATAATTATATTGCTATATAGTAATGGTATATAAATTATATTTCTTAAAACATATACTAAAAATGGTACTTATATATAATTATATACTTATTTGTACGTATAATTCAATTTATATTATAAATGTTATGTAGCATCTACTATGCATATTCTTCATACGACTTCCTTTTTTTCTTTGTTACCAATGTCTTAAGCCTGCCTGGAAAACTGCCTGTTTTGTGATAAGTTCGCCTCTTGTAGACCTTAATTATTTTCTATATTTTTTTTAATAATTTTAGGTACCAATAAATAATATTATCATAGTAATATAGATTATTGATATCGTTAAAATGATTAATCAAAGCTTAATATTTACTAACGCCTGACTCATTCTTAATAGCAATGTCAAGCATATGAATCATTGCTACATTTTTATCCAATTTCTTTTAAAAGTTATTAAGCGTTCAATCTTAAATTGGTTGTAAATAATTGATACTTTTGAATTCAGACAGAGAAAGTCCTTATCCTTGATGATCGTGGACATATTAAATTTTTACTAGCTAGTGTAGTACCACTAGCTTGCAACTAACAATTACGTCCAAGTTAAAGTAATTTTAAATTGAAATCTGCCATCTACTATAAAATCTTTAAACCAATAAGTTATAATAATATAAGCTATTTTTCAAAGGTCCCAAGAGATGGCGCTAGTGATAGATTACTCCAAATACAATTTCAATATATAAAAGTTTCCAATTTTACTAACTTTACGCCCTTTTTTACGGCGGCGACTATATGTATCTGGGGTGAGAGGTTGTTTGTTTGTGCAAACTACTGTGTCAATTATTCCCAAAACTACGAGTCTGATTTCGATACGGTTTTAATGATAAGTTCAGGCTTGATTGCTGCATGTTCTAAGATATGACTAATCGTGTTAACACACGAGACGGCGGTGTAGTAAACATTTGTTTATGCAAAGCTAAATATAGTTATCCGATTTGGGTGCAGTTTACAACGATTAGTCTAAGTTTAATTGGTACGTGTTTTCATATATATGTTACGGCGATCACTCACCAGGGGGCGCTGCAGTAAGCATTTAACAAACAGCAATCATTTGGTTTATATTTTTTTTTGAATGTGCATGCAGATTAAAATAAAATATTTCAATGTTATTTTATATGAAATGTGCATCTTTGTGTGTTCTTTAAATATTTTATAATGAAAAGAAAAAATAAAAAAATATAAAAAACCTACGGCGGTTAAATTGTAATTGAAAAAGGATGGAGTAACTAGAAATCCTCCGCCTAAAAGAATATATGTAACGAGACGATGAAGACGACTTCGTCGGGGGCTGCCAGTGGCGATCACTATTTTAAAATCAGGATAAAGTTCCTTCATAACATTTTTAAAAGGAATACCAGGCTTAACCTGTTTTAATAACAGGAAAACCTAGATGAAGGTTTGTTTAAACTTAAAGTAATGACAGCCTCGGCGGAGTCTTCCCCATCGTCTTGTTACATTTGTTCTTTTAGGCAGGGGATTTCTTGTTATTTTATCTTTTTTCAATTACAATTTAACCTTCGTGAGTCTTTTTTTTATTTAAAATTTTGCTTTTTATTCGTATAGAAGTGCCACGTAGTGTC
The DNA here is from genome assembly GCA_019049465.1 of Dryas iulia moderata. NCBI lineage: Eukaryota > Metazoa > Arthropoda > Insecta > Lepidoptera > Nymphalidae > Dryas > Dryas iulia. The sequence goes on from CM032429.1 coordinate 6,835,404, forward strand.
AAAACACTCTGTTCTATGCTATTCCGCCAAAATCGAAACTTTAAGTGTTGAGTTGTGGAACACAACGCCGATCTTTATTTTCTTATCAGAGAAATCATATACAGCTCCTAGTTGGGAGTAAATCCACAACCAATCGCGTTTACAGTCAGATATGTTGTCTCACTGTGCCTTGACAGTTTCCAGTGAAAATATAGGCTTATAAATAGTAAATAATATAGACAATGAAACCATGGCCATGGGGCCAGTTGTGGCGCAAGGGCACGTAAGTGTGACTGTAAACACTACCGGTTGTGGGTTCGATTCCCACTGGAGGAGTGGAAATATTTAATATTTCCATTATCTTCGCTCTGGTCTCGAGGCAAAGTGCGGCGTTAAGTTCCGACACTTAACACGCAATGCCTTCGAATTCGACGGAAAGTGGGAAACGGAGTGTTCCCTCTGCCTACCCTGCCGTGTGCGGGATACAGGGTGAAGCTACAAGAAAAAAAAACTATGGTCTAATAAATTTAATTGTTAAATTGTGATATATTTATGTTTTTATTTTGTAGGTAATATACCTATTTAATAATATTTCTGCTTTATTCCCTGTAAAAGATCGCTTTCATTGATAAGTCCGACATTGCACATATTTTTAATAATATAAAATTTTACGTAAATTAAAGTCGGTAAAATAAAAATATAACAATAATAAATGATTATTACTATAATTATTCAACAACAGCTGCAGCTTATGACGGTGGGTGACGTATGTATCTGGCACATTTTCATAAATATATACCTATATTAGTTTATGGTAGATAACCCTTATAGGTAACATTAAGTTTTTAATTTCGGAAACAGTAAAAAGTTTTATCTGTACACAGAATATATTTACAAAACATTATTTATGGTATTCATAAAACATAGAGTAGAATATAAAATGATATATTTCAAAAAAATATCAGTCTGTTTATTATCTCATCTTTAAAAGTATAGATTAAAAAAATACATTTTAATGGTACCTTGGGACCAGTAGTGGCGCAGTGGCACAAATATGTGACTGTAAACGACTGGTTACGGGTTTAATTCCCACTCGAGGAGTGGAAATATTTAATATTTCCATTCACTCTAGTGTTGAGGCAACGCATGGAGTTAAGTTCTGCGACTTAACACGCAATGCCTCCAAATTCGGCGGAAAGTGGAGAAAGGAGTGTCTTGGTACTAGGTTCCCTCTGCCTATCCTCTTGTGTACGGGGTGCAGTGTGAAACTAAAAAAAAATTGTACCTTTAAAGCGGGTATAAAGAAGAATGGAACACCTGATGTACCTACAACATAAGTGACCAGCTAAATTCTAAGAAATAAAGCAATGAAACGATAACTTAATAAAAGTTACCCAGAAAAGGAAACATTATCCGTGGATCTATAAAAATAAAAGACATAGAACACCTGATAAAGAACTATATAACTCCAGCTAAAGTATAAAGAATAAGGAAAACAAAAACAAATTTTACATGGCGGAAATGAAACAGTTGTATCTACTGTTAATCAAAGTAAATTTTATTACATTTCATTGTAATTATGTTTATGACATTTTATTGAACCTACAGTGGCCAGAAGTGGCCCAGTGGCACAAGCGTGCGACTGTAAACGACTGGTTGTGGGTTCGATTCCCGCTCGGGGAGTGAAACGTTATATTTCCATTTTCTTCGCTCTGGTGTCGAGGTAAAGCGCGGCGTTAAGTTCCGCCACTTAACACGCAAGCCTCCGAATTCGGCAGAAAGTATGGAACGGGGTGTCTTAACACTAGGTTCCCTCTGCCTATCCTGCTGTGTGCGGGATACAGCGTAAAGCTAAAAAAAAATTGAACCTACCTAACAGCAACTTAGGCGTGTTAAAACACAAGATTAAAACATAATTTAACATATCTATATATTCACTATTTTAAAATATCATTTCACGCACTTAGGACTAAACTATTGAAATCAAAAGTATAAATATATATAGTCTGGCGTTAAATTCCGCGTCTCAACCAGCAATGTCTTGAATTTGGAGGGATATCGAAGTATGAAGTATGTTCATATCTATCTATATTTGTTTGATTCAAACTCTGCTAAAGCGGGGGAAAGTGTGAAACTGCTTTTATTTTTTAATTTAAACGTTGTGACTTGATTACATGTATGATATGCAAAAAGCACGTGCTTAAAAACGTGTTTAAAATCAACTTTAAAATTTTCTTTTTATAATATTATTTATGAACATACAATAAAACAGTGGTTAACGACATTTAAGTCCTAAGTGTGGAATAACACTTTAAAAATGTTTTTAAAAAAAACAGTGGTTTACGTTTAGCCAATTAAATAGTTCTTGGAAAAAATTATACAAAACGTATAAGAATTTAGACCCAATAACATTTATACGTTTTCTGAAAATATTTTATAATTTTCTGAGAGTGTGAATAAAAATGTTAAAAATAAGTAGTACAGTACCTAATATTATATTGTACAATAAGCATAATAACAAAAATAATATTTACATTTTAATAGCAGTCACAAAAAGTAATAAACTGCCAAACACATTATGCATTAGGTATTGTAAAAACTTGAGTTGAGTAATCGCAGAATTAAAATTTTGATTTCAAAGTTTCGACTGTAGAAACTTCAATTTAATAAATAAATAAATCATAAATTTAATAGTTGTGTATTAACAATTATAAAGCTAGGAACCTAAATATTGTAACGGACTTTGTCATAAATGTTTGTATTAAAATTTCTATAAACAATTGTTTGAAATTTAGTTTCTAAAAACTACATATTTATTTTACAACAGCTATGTATTTAGTCTATAAGATCTATCAATCTCTAAGCTACATAAGCGACTATAATATATTCTTATCGCTTCTGAGATAAAAGTTTGTTTTTAAAACCCTGATGGGAAGATGAACCATTCCAGGAATTTAGCTAATGAGTTTTAATAATTATCTTAATAAGATCTTTTATTTTTGCGATTATTACACATTTTGCACAACCACAAACATCAGGTTTGATAAACTTCGCAAGGGAAATCAGATATACCTATACCTAAAATGATTTGCGAGGCGCTATTGAAATACAAAAACATCTTAATTTTAATAGAGAAGATGGTTGGAAACTTTCTATCACCTGCGACCCAATTTAAACCAAAACTTTGAAGTCTCAGAACCACCACATCAGAGGGCAAGCTATAGTCAGCTCATTTTGCAAGAATCCAGGGTAGTACGCAAGGCAACTAAGAAATCGTTGGCGGTAGTTTGTTGTATCCCCTGGACACTATATATGAATTGCAAATAAAAAACACAAGTAAAGGTCTTGTGTATTTTATTTTGTACTTAAAACAAAGTTAGGATCTTCACTACTTATATTAATCAAATATTTGTAATCATATTATATTTTTCAAATGATAAACCAAACCAAAAAACAAGACGAAGTCAAGCTTAAACTTCGTCTTGTTTTTTTGGTGTCACAAAAAATGGTGGGTAGCCCCGGATACACCAATCAATCATGGTCCAACCGCTTTCTGGCCTTGCAAGCATCAGTTATAATAATCGTCCGATACGTCTACATGAACACAATTCATAAGGGTCAAGTTTTCACATTCCTGCCACTGAATCCAGGGTTCGTCAAATGTTTCACCGCGTATTCGGTATGCGTATAATATAATTCACTTAGTAGATTTTTCGGTCCATTACATGAAGATTTTGGTTATCTTTCCATTTTTTTACACATTGTTAGATCTTTTACGTTATGGTAATATATTTCAGTTTGATATTTTTTGTTGCTTGCCTTTCTTTTTCTTGTTTTTTTTATATGGTGAAAATGTAATATTTTTTTTGAGACTTGCTCTAGCGTCAATAAGTGTTGTTTTGTAGCAGCATTAAACGGGGATAACTGTATAAAGAAATGGTTTTATTCCATTTTGCTCCTTGATTGGTTCTCCCTTTGAATTTTAGCATATCTAAAGACCTTTGCAACGATAGCAACTAAATATCGAGGAAGTTTGATTTACAGGAACATTTTGCATAAAATTAGATTTGAGAATTATGTTTAAATAATATAAAGATATATGAATAATAATTTTTGAACTTTAAACCATGTCTGAGAGTGTATTTTCGTGTAACCGACACTATAGTGTTCGGAGTTACCCGACAGATATCGATTAACATTTTTAAACATAACGTTCAAAATACATATTAATTTATATTAATAACTATAATAATAATAATATTTAAATATACTACATTTTCTAAAACTCTGAGTAAAAGACAAGTATGAAATCTTAACTATTATACTTAATAATTTTCTTTAAAATTTGACTCTCTCTGCTAATTTACTCGGTGTCCATGCCGTCACTCTACTGTGTTTATTTCTATTGTAAAAGAGGTATTTTTACCACAATACTTTATCTAAACTAAACGCAATCGTTTAGTTTCTTAGAAATGAAACTGTCCAGGGTACCCGACTTTCCCCTATATATATAGTCAAGTAATTAAAACTAATATTCGATGTAATAACAGGCTTATAGAATAGTAAAGGAAACATTAATACAACTATTACTATGTCGGTAAATTATCTTTTATGCAATATAAAATTTTTATAAAGAATCTTCAAAAAATTAACATAAATTTCATTTCACATTATAAAACATGATTTACTGACATAGTAATAGTTCTCTTAATGTTTTCTTTACTACTCTATGACCCTGTTATTACGTCGAATATTAGTTTTAATTACTTAGGTACACCATAAAAACCGATACACGTGAAATACAGACAATATCCGTATAATCTTTACAAACATTTAAAAAAACACGAAGAATAAAACTAAATTGTATTGAAAGAAAGATTAGCCGTAACATTTAGCATATTATCATATTATATGTATATGTACGTTACTTAATAAATATTTGAATGGTTCTCATAATGGACTTTGATGCTTTTAAATTTAGTTCTCGGATGAAATAATATTTACTAAACTGAGAAAGTCTATTTTTTGATTTTATAATTCTATATTTTTTGCATATTTTATCGTTCATTCATTCCTTTTTGATTTTTTCCTACATGAAATATCGGATTGATTACTGATTTTTTTCGTCAGCTTTTCAGCTAATAGTATTATTTTATGTCTAATGTCTTTAAATAATGTAAATGTACGATGAATTCAAGAGCTCCCACGACGAGGTTTGTTACAAACAAAATTGAATGCAATTCAAGTAGCATGTCAAGTAACACTTGATTTGTGTGTTGTTTTTCTACTTTTTATACTAGATTTTGTATTAACAAAAGTATTTAAAAATGTAAATTATTATTAAAATGACATTAACTTAGCCATTAAAATACGTGTAATGTGGAGAAAATAATACAAAAACTATAAATACGGAGGACAAAATAAGACATAGTTAAAACTTTCATCGAAATGAGTACATAAAACCCAGTGGTTTTATAAAGTTTTTAATAAATACATTAAATATAAAGAGACACGGGTGTCACTAACGTAACATGTCGACCAGTCTTTAATTTACGTCAATTGCGCCGTTTTTTAGATCTTTTGTGTATTGTATACATATTTTTATCTACATATTTTGTATTAAAATATGTGACATGACACAAGCTAAATGTAAAATTGTTATTTAAAAATTGAAGTATATTTTCAGATAAGGCGTATTTTTAAATGATTATAATATATGTAAAATGATGGAGAAATTTTGTACCAGAGTATTTTGCTCTAATATAAATTCCAATGTATAATATGTGTTACTTACAAGAAGTCTGAAAACACAATATTTAAATTTAAAAGAAAACTTCGATTTTCGTTCTCTTTATATATTTTCCAGTCTTACGTATTTGCTTTTAAACTTCTTATGTAGTTCATATTGAAAGTTATATAGGATAAAGTCGGGTAGCCCCGGATAGTTTAATTTCTAAGAAACTAAACACAAAGTTTATATAAAGCGTTATGGTCAAAATAAGTTCTTTAGAGTAAAAATAATTGCTGTTGAGTGGTGACGTGGACGCTGATTAAATTATTACTTATTCACCATATCAAAAATATGTGAAAAAAAAACAGAAAAAGAAAAACATACGCATAGCACCAAAAATAAAACGAAAATACGATAACGTAAAAAGGAACTAAGAATATATTGAAAAAAGCGAAAAATATACAAAGTCTTCACAAAATTGATCGAAAAATTGACTGAATGCATATTTGCGACAAAACATTTGATGAAACGAGGCCTATGAATATTATGTTATATCCTGTACAAGATGATGCTTGATCGTTTTGACAGATGGGCTAGTGGTGAGAAACAGAAAATATCTAGTATTACAAAAAATATCGTTTTAAAATACTTTTAACTCTCACGAGATTTATACCTTTCGACCCATGTTTCTATGGAAAAGTTAAATATTTTAACTTTTCTAAAGTTTAGTTTAAATATTCACATTTTCTTCGCTCTGGTGTCGAGGCAAAGCGCGGCGTCGAGTTCCGCCACTTGCACGCAATGCCTCCAAAATTCGGCGGAAATTGGCGAACGTAGTGTCTTAACACTAGGTTGCTTCTGCTACCTTGCTGTATGTGTGGGATACAGCGTGAAGCTAAAAAAAAGAAAAGGAATATGAAAGAAAATATCTTTTGAATCTAAATAGCTCCTCTAAATTAAAAAGAATTATATATTAGTTAACCACCAATTGGTGGTAATAAGTATACAGTTTTTAATATCAGCGAAAATTAGTATACTTTCATCTAGTACAGGTGGTTAATTAAGCATAAACACTGGGCACGGATTTGCTATAAGAAGAAGACCTATTTTAAGATTGTACCAAACAAATCTATACTCTGGGAATGCATGCACGTCTCTACAACATAATATAAAATTTAGATGTTCAATATAGGATATTATATGTAAATAATTTATTACCTATACATATAATAGTACTTGAAACTTAACGCCGCATTCTACCAGAGCGGATAAATAAAAATAACTTATATACCTACGTAGTTTTTTTTAGAAGCAGGGTTGGCAGAGGGAATCTGAACCACAAGGCACTTCGTTTCCCATACATAGTAGATTTCATTTATAGAATATATGTTCAATTTAATTTATAGAAAATATTCTAATCATATTGGGCTCCAGCCCGATGCTCCAGCCCGATGAGCCAATCTTTACAGTCGGAAACGAAGGCCTCTAGGCTCTAAGCTATTCAAATACCAATCGCAGTAATGTTTAACATAAACTTTACAAATTTAACCAGGTTACAAGACTGAATTCCGCATTTAAGGCGGAAAATCGGAGTAATCGGATGCAGTTAAATTTTACTTTCAGACAAAATTATAGCCCTGGGGAATCATTAAAGGAAATTATTATTTCCTTTCTTTTAGCTTACGTATCCCGCACACAGCAGCGTAGGGAGAGGGAACCTAATGTTATAACATTCCATTTATCAAATTCTGCCGAATTCTTGAGGCATTACTTGTTGAGTGGCGGAACTCCACATTGTGTTTATCTCGACAACAGTGCGAAAAAAAATATATATTAAATATTTCAATTCCTCAAATTCCTCAGTCAGTCGCGTTTACAGTCAGACTTCGTACACCTGCGCCATGACTGGCCTTTAACTGACTTCATATTAGAGGCTTGATATTTTCAAAATATCTTTACACATACACATTTTATTATCATTCATTTCACTTTACTGATAAATGGATCGTTTTTTTCTTAAATATGTTTTTTTATTAAAATGTCAGCGTCTTTCCTAATATTTTCAGTAAGCACTTAAAACCAAGCTAATACGACTCATAGAGAGCTTAGTGTCTTTATGTAAACCCTAAAAGATAAAAGTAGCTGCTCTTGCTTAATTTAAAGATAACTATCCGGTTAAAAATTAGTGTATTAAAAAATAATTATTAATAGTGCAAAGTTAAGATTATACAATTATCTAATTAAGTTTAACTGCAGTTGCTGTGACTCAAATCTTCAAAATATTTTTAATAGAATCAAATAACAAATTTTTAATTCCTTTAGAGGATGAAATTCGTAAATCCATTCTCAGCAGATCTTCCTGTCAATGCCGTCGTAGCTCAGAGGGATATTGTCTGGCTGTAAACGCGACGGTTCTGAGTTGCTCTAGAGAGCATGATTGTATATTATTTCATTTTCTTTGCAGTGTTATCTAGACAGAGCCTAGTATTTAGTTCCGCCACTGAATGGGCTATATCCCAATTTCCGATAGAAAGAGAAGAACGGAGTGTTTTGACACTAGATTGTGTCTGATTACGTTGCTATTTGATTTCATGATTAATAAGTAAGTGAGTTATAATGAGATAGTACGAGCGACCTAATACACGATATAAAATTTACTGATCCGATGATGAACCATAAACTAGTTCCTCAAAAAAATAAGAAGTGACCTCAATTGACCTTCAAATGTTGAACGTATGTTGAGCATAACGCACAGTATGATACTGGACGAAGGTCATGCAAAAAGTACGACAATATTAAAAAATATAATAAATAAATATGAGAGGACCTAGTGTACTAAGGCACTCCGTTCTCCTTTTTCCGCTCAAAATCGGGATATTGTGTTAAGTGACGGAACTTTACGCTGTGCTTTGTCTTTATTATCAGAGCGGAGAAATGAAAATAGTATGTAATCATTTTTCCGAATAAGAATTGAACCCAGAACACAACTACGCATCGACGGTCTTACAATTTGAACCATACCTACTTACCAAAAATGAAATCTCACGACCAAAACACATTTCAAAAGAATTAGAACTTAAATACTATAAAACTCTGCTTTTTCTACTGAACTAGGTGATTTTAAAAAGCGGATGTGTTTTTACGTCTTATAAACACTTCGTTGAAAAAATGATACAGACAATTATCATTTTGCGTGGAACAAACCGTTGCTAGCAAAACTTTCCATTATGAAATAATAACAACATAATAGTTATAGGGTCAACATTGTTGTTTTTAATACTGTTAACATATTTTTAATCATAAAAAATATGATAATTTACAATCTGCATATATAATTATTCTATTACTAATGCAAATACTTTTAGCGTACGTAATATAAATTAATTATAAAAAACTGAAAGATTCTACAAATATGTTGTAACTAGCAACCCACTTGCTGCCCTCGTAAACTATTATTTTCATTCCCTATTTCAGTTCCTTAGGGATTTTTGAAAAAATAGGTATATCTGACATTATAACATCAACTGTCTTTCGAAGAAAATTAATTGAATCCGTCAAGTCCTTTAAACGTTCCGTAAAAATTTTCATTCTGTTAGGATATATTTTTTGAGAAAAGTAGCTTATGTTTGACCCTGTAATAAAATAGCCTATGTCTTTAACTATTTTTTTTCTGAATTCCATCCAAATTGTCATGACAGACATAAGTACTTTCGCATCTATAATATTAATATAGAAAGCTTGTCATCAGATTACGATAAGTATGCAATTTCATTTCGGACGCCGAGCATAGTCAAAATAGTGTACTAAGATTTTCATACTACATAAAGCTAATAAAAATGTGCTTGTGGCCAGTCGTGGCCCAGTGGCACAAGCGTGTGACTGTAAACGACTGGTTGTGGGTTCGATTCCCACTCGAGGAGTGGAAATACTTAATATTTCCATTTTCTTCGCTGTGGTGTCGAGGTAAAGCGCGGCGTTAAGTTCTGCCACTTAACACGCAATGCCTCCGAATTCGGCAGAAAATAGGGAACGGAGTATCTTAACACCAGGTTCCCTCTGCCTACCCTGCTGTGTGCGGTATACAACGTGAAGCTAAAAAAAAAAAAAATGTGCTAAAAATAGAAAGGATTATTTATTTATAACGTCATCATATTTTATATTATTTTTATAGCACGGACTGATTTTATCGACTATTGCCTAATAAATAAAATAATATAATTACTAAGCTACCTACTCGTGAATTTAATTATAATTAATTCTTACAACATACATTAGAAAACATTGACGTAAACCGAATTTTGTTATTGACCAAGTGATTATTTTATAAAATTAAGTTCTAATATAGCTTTAAACAAAAAAATGAAACAAAAGGCTATTGTAATAGGTTTTTAGCTCCACTAGTTCAAAAAGTTCCCGAATAAAAATGAAATATTTTCATTAATTATTATTAATGTTTTAACTTTAACATATATCTATATATTTTGTTTTTTTATCTATTTAATTACTGACTAACTTTAATAAAGTCAATTAACACTACAATGCTTCGTAAAGTATTAATGACGCACGAATGATAAAATATTTTTGGTGTTTTAAATGGAATTCCCAAGTTAAGAAATGTTAAGCTCGCTCAACAGTAAAATTAATGGAACAACTACATGTAACTACGCGTGATCTATATGACTATTAGCTGTTTCGTATTTTCGTCTCTCTGCCCTCTCGTTCAAATCACAATCTTTGCTTAAATGTATAATTTGATCGAATTACCTATACCTTTATATTATATTTAACTTCATGCTGTATCCCGCACACAGCAGGGTAGACAGAGGAAACCTAGTGTTAAGACACTCCGTTCCCCACTATCCGCCGATTTTTGGAGGCATTGCGTGTTAAGTGGCGGGACTTAACACCGCGCTTTGCCTCGATACCAGAGTGAAGAAAATGGAAATATTAAATAATTCCACTACTCGAGTGAGAGAATCGAACCCGCAACCAGTCGTTTCCAGTCACACGTTTGTTCCACTGCGCCACGACTCAGAAATGAAAGTAATATAAAATTATTCCCGCGGCTTCGAATTGCGGGTGAGATTGTGTTCTACTATAACATAGTTCCTTATACTATAAGGACGATTTTCGATTCAAGTCCTAACTTAATAATACCTAAGCTCTTTAGCAAGACGATAGTTGCTAGTGAAGGTCAGGCAACCTGTATACCAAATCTTACGTATTTTTCCAAATAGGCTTTGTTTTATATTTGCATAAATAAATAAATAAATAATGTGAGTCATATTACTAGTTTTCCTTGCAATATATGTATATCAGTCTGCTCTAACATTGTATGATCCTTGATAATGTAATTTACCGCGACTATTTGCAGCACTAAAGCGAAGTAGAATACGTTTGCTTATTATATATTTTTTTCATTTCTCCGCTCTGATAAGTCAATGTGCGGTGTTGAGTTTCGCCACACAACACGAAATGTCTCATTGAGGTAGAAAGTAGAGAATGACCTGTTGGGGCCAGTCGTGGCGCAGTGGCACAGACGTGTGGCTTCAAACGATTGGTTGTGGGTTCGATTCCCACTCGAGAAGTGGAAATTTAATATTTCCATTTTCTTCGCTCTGGTACCGAGGCAAAGCGCGGCTTTAAGTTACGCCACTTAACATGCAACGCCTCCGAAATTCGGCGGAAAGCTGGGAACGGAGTGTCTTAACGCTAGGTTCCCTTTGCCTACCCTGCTGCGCGATACAGCGTGAAGCTAAAAAAAAGTAGAGATGAACGCTACTTGAAAATATACAGTTAAATAGTTAAATTCCACTTACATTGCTTTGCGAGTCAAGTAAAGTTGAATAATTCAATTTAAATTTTTACTATTGTAAAAATGTAGTTTTATAATTATAAATTTAAACCTGGCTTAAATTTGTCCGACTGTTGGAACTCGTTCAAATATCTCTTAAAACTCGTAGAATATAACTAATAACTTAGGTGTTTTCCTTTTCTTTTTCATTAAAACAAAATATAAGTATAAAAATACTTTAATTTCAAGACCTAAACTGGTTTATGACACCAATTTAGATCTTAAAATAATATTTTAAATATTTATAATAATTATTACCCTTATAATGATCCAATGCGAATTGTTAAATATAATTTATTTATAATATGCAAACAGATGCTTATGTAATATACCGTGTATGATGATATACTTATTTAGTGCCACATAGTTCATAACAATTCCGATTGTGGTCACTGGTTTTCATGTTTAATAGAAGATGTATTTAGATTTGAATTAAAAATTTCATTAGACGAAAAGTAGCGTCTATAAATAAAGGAGTAACGTAGAATATTCTTTGTAATATGTTATATAACAAAATTATTTTTTGCCTTATTTTATGCTTCGAAGCAAACTATATCTAGAGATCTTACAAAAATATATATAATATTTCTACAAAATCGTTGATTAATTAAGTTTTGTTTATAGTTCTTTACTTGCTATGCTTATAGCATATATTTCAAACAAGTATATTTTAATATTCGTTATACTGTGACTCAAGAATTATCACGTCTTTAACTCGTGTCTCTTCATATTCATATACCTAATAATTTAGAGCTACCTCGGAAGTGGCACCAAACATATTTCACATTTCGTTTATCATACACGGCACAATATTATTATTGTGACTATAAAATTAAAAACGCGCTTAATACATTTTCTTTTTTTTTGTTTTTTATTGAAGAAAGGGGGGCAAACGAGCGAAGGACTACATGATGGTAAGTAGTTACCTTCGCCCATGGACATCCACAACACTAGAAAGGTTGTGGATGCGTTGCCGACCTTAAGGGGGGAGAAGGAAGGAAAGGAGGGAAGAATACATGCCATCGAAGCGGAACACATCATCAGATGTTTGGCGGTTCGTCTTTGACATGATAGTCGCGAGCCAGTCGGAAAAAGAATCTCCTACCACGGGTTCCAGGGTAAAAACATTCTTGACATCCTGGTTAAACTAACTAGGACACGAAGCTCACAATGCGAAAATATTTGATTGCCATCAAGTCTGGAAAAGAAGTGTCATTTTTAATATAGATTGGTGTATTAAACGGTTATAAAGTAGACAGTATACAGAATTAGCATTTGTTTAAATAAAAGCCATGATGTTGTCTAAAACATTCTTGGCAAAGTATTCATAATACAAATACTTTTCCAGTCTGATTACACGAATTTCTGAGTTGGGTATCTTTAAATGAGCATATTTGTCAGTAGATTGTTGCTAATAACTGCCGAAATAACAATAGAAAAATGTTATGTTCACACATTATCGTTAAGGAGATGAAGAGTGTATTTTTATTTTTTATTTTTGACCTTACATTAGATCAGAAGGCGTCGTGTCCCAGTGTGACATCTAACTGTAAACGCGATAGCTGTGGGTTCATTTCTCACTCAAGGAATAATTATATATCATTTTCATTTCTCTACTCTAGTATCTAAGCGGTTGAGTCCCGCTAATCAGCATACAATGTCTCGGTTTCGGGCGGAAAATGGAGAACAGAATGTTTTAACAATCGGTTTTCTCTGAGTATTCTGCTATAGGGGAGGAGAAACGTGAAGTGACTTTTTTTGGTAGATTAAAAGACTGAAATCACCTATATTCTTTTGTGTGTTATATGTGCAGCAGTTCAAACGTTCTGAATATCATTGACTTAGAAAAAGGTTAAAATTTTGTATTAATCAACAGCTTAAAAAAATATGAATGCTCGTATGATGTAATTACGAAGATTATATTAACTTTGCTGATTTTTTATTTAAGGTCACAGGTAAAATTCTTTCGGTCTATGATTATAGATCCCCACTACTTCAATATTTACTTACGTATACAGACAAACATGTTATTTAAATGAATTTAAACCAGTTCGCTTAAGCATTATAAACTCGATTATAAAATAAATTCTACGCGTCATCAAATAGTTTAATACGTCAATACGCTAGGCGGCTATTTGTAAGTTAAAATAACTTATGTTTTTAATGGAGTTAAACAAACATTGAATTTGTATCATACAGTCAAATGGGCCGTATACGCGTTTATGGGTTCGATTTCTACTCGGAAGAATGAGTTATATAAGATTATTATTTTTCTTTTACTTTCGTGACAAGATACGTGGCATTAAGTTCAGCTATAAAGAGTGAGGAAAGAAGCTGAAAAATGTGTTATTAATTCGATATTATAATAAAAAGTTAGTAGGGAGCGATGTATGACAACAACGTACGTCTTCGTAGCTCAGTCTGGCGTATCTGATACCGGTTCAGTATAAGTTCAATTTCCAAGATACTAAATAAATATTTATATTCAAAATATGTGTTGAGCGTTTATAATTATATGTATGCAGCGTTTTCGTCGTGTTCGATCTATAGAACTAAGTAATGTGTTTAAGCGATCTTAAACCGAAGACATGCATCAATATGATGATCAACACGATATGCTGTAATATTACAATTCCGAGTTTGTTTTTACTTCTTCATGCCTTTTCTAGCATACCTGCTATGTTGGGAAAAGCGAAGCTTAATCCGAGAGATCTCATGTCAAAATACTCCGGTCTCCACTTTCTGCCCTAAATCAAAACTCTTTTAGGTACCAGGGCGGAGGAATGTAAATAATATAAAATCACTCCTCCGAGTAATGATTTATATATTATTGTCGTAATCGAACCCACAACCTTCGCATTTACAGTTAGATGCTGTCTAACGGCCTCGTTTTCGTCAAAATTTTAAAAGCAGTGTTAAATTATTTATACTCTTAAGTATTGTTATAGTATGTAATTAAGTAAACTGCTACTTGCTATGATGATTTTTTTTTAATTATTATACTGCAAAAAAACTAAACAGGTACACCTTTTTTCATACTCACGGCTTGAAGCCAAACCTTTTTTGGAAAGAAGTCTTGATGATAGGAAATTTTTCATAACAAAATGATAAATATACGGATTAAAGGTTTATAATTATGTATAACTACCTAAAACCTCTACTATGCATAGAATTGCGAAAAATCACAAATGGAACATACCATATTAATAATTATGCGCATATCTGCATTGACTGTCGAAAGCAACAAGAGACTAGGTGAACATAAATGTCTGGACTTCTATGTAGATTGTTGATGATAATTTAAACAATGCATGATGCCGAATGGCTATAAAGTGTGGTTGGTGGCTTTGGTTATACTCGAGTCTATACTTGTATAATACTTAAGAAGAAGAATTTCGATGCTAATCTTATTTCAAGGACTTACAGGTTATAGTGACTTGAAAATGAGCTCGAGGAGACTTGTAATAAAAATACCTTAAGAAATGTCCAGAAATGTAAAGTTTCTGTCCAGATGTTAGACTTACTCTTTGAACATATTAACCTCTAAATTATAATGTGTACAGCTCAAAGTGCAACAGGAACAATAAAAATTGAAATAAATTATCGCTAAATTAAAGTATGTAGATATGTGTTGTTCAATTGCTAATTATAAAATCTATACAATTAAATAAAATTGGAGTGTCTGTTTGTAATATCCAGTTTTTAATAACGCATTTTTTTGTCTGTCTGCCTGTCTGTTCCGGCTAATCTCTGGAACAGGTGGACAGTTTTTGACTGGCTGATAACTGGCGTATAATAAGTAACCTAAAGATCCTGGGTCCTGAACCTATGGACAAGGCAAGTCTCTATACAACAATCGATTTCATTGTGTAGAAATAGAACACTAAATAAAAATAAATTAATAAATAATGAATGGTACGCATATTTTCAAGTTAAACTTAAGATTAGGCTTTATTCTTTATATGGGGACTAAAAAAAAATAATGTTATTTTTTTTTTCATTTGATCATTATTTTTCAACAAGATTTTATGTGAGAAAATGGGGTGCTCCTGTTCAAGCGTTAGATATTGTAACATTCTCTACCTTTATATTCTAAAATGTTACAATTAAATCATGCCTTGGCTCTTGGCACCTTTTGCGGTTAGCGTTTTTTTTTATTGTGTCCGGAAGTAATTCAAGTTCTTTTTGAGGTTCAGAGGTGACAGTTTAAAGAAAGTTAATTTCAAATAATAAGTCATCAGAAGGTGGAATACATTCTCAATGATAATAAATCTCAGTAAGCTTATAGCTTACTGATAACAATTAGCTTTCTGAACCCTGACAGTCGTCAGACACTATGTATATGTATCACTCCTATACATGTAGTACCTACATATTTATGTTACACACGTTTGTATGAGATCGTGCCAATGATTGTCATGAAATATTAAATTTTTCAAAGCATCATGTATTAAAATTTATTTTATTTATAAATTTTGTTAATATGATTTACACTCGTATTATACAAATAATTTATATGTCATAATATTCATAAAAATGTAAGCTATAGTGGTGATACAACAACACTAATCAAAGATGGCGGCGCGACGCGTCAACCTCTTTATTTACTTTGTATTGCAAATTTTACGTTTTTCGTAGAAAGAATATTGTAAGTATTTATTGCCTTTAAAATTATTATATTAAATAGTTATTATGTATTTTATATTCACTTTATGTTATTTTATATCCATACTTATATTATAAGTCGCCAAGAACTTTTTCATAATCTACAAATATACACCTTACTAATATTGAATATTACAAACAATTATATTTCAATTCCTTTGCATTGTAAATGTTAAATTTACCAATAAAATTTAAAATTTATTTTATTCGTAATTTAATATCAATAATTTTCTAATCCACGTGTTCGCCAAGCCGTCGTTTTTTTTTTTTTTAATTTTACAAACTATAATCAGCCCGTAACTTATACAGCCAGCATAGCATTTAAAAAAATATTAATAATTGTTTATAACTATTAAAAAAAGTATTTAATTTACTAAAAAGAAAATAAATTATTTAATAAAAATATTTTATATTTCTACGTTTATTTTTGTATAGTAAGTATTATTGCAATAGAAACTAACTGCATTTATCACGCAAAAGAACCTGCTTCTTGAAACAAGAAAATAGTTTAAAGTACAATTGTTCACAATATTATTTGACTAAAGTCCTTTTAAATGAATTAAGGTCAATACGTACAAATACACGTAAACATGTATTTTTAACTATCAATTACGTTTGTACGTGATAATAGATAAAAAAATCTACTTTAATTTACATTGTAAATTTATTTGTGGTGGTTTGGCATTGTGATGGCACTTGTTTCAGGTCGTAGGGATCATGTTTTTATATATATTAAACGAATAATAGCAATCGTAAAATATTTTGTGCGTATCTAACTAACTCCGGAATATCTGGAATAGAAGTGGAGTTAAACGAAATGATTTAGTATGATCTTATAGTATCTTAATACTAGGTTCCCTCTGCCTACCCTGCTGTGTGCGGGATACAGCGTGAAGCTAAAAAAACGAAATGATTTAGTATGATTATCTCTGTTGCTCGTAGGTAGAAAATAGCAAGTAAATTTGCGAACAGATATTTTAAGGCGCCAGCCGTGTCGCAGTGGCACGAACGTGTAACTGTAAACAACTGGTTGTAGGTTCGACTTCCACTGGAGGTGGAATCGAGTGGAAATATTTAATACTTCCATTTTCTTCGCTCTGCTATCAGAGGTAAAGCGCGGCGTCAAGTTCCGCCACTTAACTCGCAATGCTTCCAAATTCGGCGAAAAGTGGGGAACAGAGTGTCTTAACACTAGGGTCCCTCTGCCTACCCTGCTGTGTGCGGAATATAACGCGAGGCTAAAAAAAAATATTTATTTTAAGTTATCAAAAATGCAGTTTCATGCCTTTACTCGCACAGTAGGGTAAGATACAATCCGTTTTCCACTTTCCACCCGATATTTAGACTTCGCATGTTGCGTCCGTGCGCCAGAGAGGAGAAATGAAAGGAATATATTATTATTCTCCCAAATAGCAGTCGAACCCACAACCATCGCGTTGACCGTCAGACGTCACTGTGCCATGACGCCTTAATTCATGGAATATGTAAATATTCAATGTATTTAAATCTAATAATAAAAATATGTTAATTTGTTGACTCTAACAATAAATAAAATAAGATATTAATGAGTGTCAAGTTCTAGATAAACCTAAATTTATTTACAAGTAAAAAATATAATAGTTGATTTAGCGAGTGTAACTATTTGCTATTAAAATAAATTATTCAATAAAATTATTTTATATTCCCACGTTTATTTACGTATAACATGACATATAACATTACGCGAGTTATAATTTATAATATAATAAACAGTGAATCAAACGCCAAGGGAAATTCAATTGTTATAAAGATCTTTTTTCTTGCTGTCGCGTCGACGGAAAAGATAATATATGTATATGCACGGGGTAAATAACCATTAAATATATTATTTGCATTATTACCTGTTTGTATATTAATATTCATTAAAATATCATAATTTGGCACATATTCAAATTATATAAACAAAAATCAAACAATTGCTTTTATAAAATTTTAAATATATACAAATGCATATGCATTACTTTCGGCCATTTGTATAATGCAATTAACTGCACCAGTTATAAAAAAATGAATGTTAAGATTTGACATAAAAATATTATCGGTTCATTTATTTTAATTATATTTAACTAAAAAGAAATAATCTGTATCAAGTACCTAAGGTACTAATTTAAAATTGTCTTTTCCTTTGTCCATTTAACATATTCAATATAAAATTAATTTTTATGCAAAATATGAGTAAATTTGATTGTATTGTATTATATATTTTAATTGTTTTTGAAAGCTCAAGAGCTTGTTTTTGAATTAAATATAAATGTACCTACATTTAATTAATTAATAATTTAAATAAATATTCTAGAACTTTATAATATATATTATTAGGTATTATATTTTAAATAGTTTAATATAGTATTAGTTAGATAAAACTTTTAGAACTGCTTTTTATATTTGTGACTCGTCCTTACTTTTAATCTCTTAAATCATACTGTTGGAAAAAGTAAAATGAAAAAAATACCATTACTTTATAAAACGATTACTATTTGACCACTACTTGATACAATAATTGCCGTTTGATTTGTATGATATTTTGCATACGATGACAGCGCAATATTTTTTAAGTATGAATCTGAGGTATATACAAGGATGAACAGAACAATAAGTTTGTATATAAATGTGTGTATTAAGCTACACGGTGAAATATTTACATAAGATTTAATAATATACTTACTTACTGACTTTCCGCATTGTGTGCAACAAAGTTCTTGTGTTCTCAGAGTTCACAATTATGATATTGGTTTTTTCAAGGAGTTCCTTCAACTCCTTAAAGGCCGGTAATGCATTGATGGCTCCTTTAGTGGTGCAAATGTTCATGGCAGTAGCTAGCTCGTTCTCATGGTCTTAAAATTTATTTAAAAAAATAATGGCGCGTAAAATCTGCTTTAATTTAGCAACGTGTACGTTTTATACTGTTTATTTTGTAACTTTAATTCAATGCATGCCCAATTGCCCATATAAAAACAATAGATCATTTCATTATGTTCCGTTTCCATAGTCTTCTTAAATAAAGGTTTTTCTTCACCTATCTGTAGTTATACTAATGATACAGATATTCGTATCATATTTTGTAATGACTTTTCTATTGCTTAGATTATCCAAGTTATAACTAAATTAAAAAAAAACAGCTGCACATATTTGTAGCATAGTAAGTATTGAGATATTGAGACATTGTGTGTCGAGTGGCAGAACTGAACTTCTGAACTTCGTTATGTTTTAGGTACCAGACAAAAGAAAATAAAATAAATATAATCACTCCCCCGAACGGGAATTGAACTCACAACAAACGCGTTTACAGTGAATCGCTGACGCACTTCAACTACGATGGTCTATTATTAAATTAAACGTGTAGAATATTATTTTATACATCAAATAATACAGTTTTATAAAATAGTATTTTTTTTAATAAAGCCTATTGATATACATGATAAAGATAATGATATGGTATTACTTATATAAAAAGTTTGGAAGGAGGAAAATGTTTAATTATCTGTTTCGTAGTTTCGTAATTTATTCTTTACGAATAAATTTGCAAATAAAAAATTAAATGTTTTCCCTATAGTTGTACCTAACATTATTATAAAATGAATTACGTAAGATCTTGGGTGTATTATAGCAAGACAAAGTCAGTAACCAAAGAGTTTGAGAAATTACACAGCTTCCTAGCCTAACAGCACTTTTGAAGCAGAGGTGGTTGCGTTGGTTAGAGCAAGTACATAGAAGAGAATCCTCTCGACTTCAGCTACTTGTGATTCTTTAGCGTATCAAAAAGAGATGCTGGGAGGCCATTGATTCGCTTTAACGCAGTCCGCGTTTAGTGTGATAAGACTGATGTAAACATTGACCACAATGGCTGGGAGAAACTTGCTGAGGCTCGTCCAGAGTGGCGGAAATGCATATTAAGGAGACGAGATTCTTGTGATGCACCATGGTTCGAGGCTCTCACCAGCAAAAGATAGATACAAACGATCTCTTGTACGCAAGTTCAGGCACGCACCCTTCTAAGTTATCTTGTCTGTCATGCAGCAGGGCGTTCGGTTCACACATCGGCTTATACAATCACTTCATTCTTTTTGCCTACTCTGTTTCGCGGGATAATAAATAAGTGGGCCTAAAAATGTTTTTATTGTTTAAATTTTTAATTTTAACTACTTATTGTTCTATATATATTTATTTTGTTTATTAACTAAAGCAGTCTTTTTTTACAACTTTATAATGCTATATGCATTATGAAGTTGTAAAAAATGATATAAAAATGGCATTTTTTTATAAGCATACGTAATATAAATATTACTTTTTTAATTGCCTTGCCTGGCCTTTTGTTTGACAATGAAGAATTTCACGCAAAATTAATTTCGTGAGGCCATAGTGGCGCAGTAGAACAGTGTCTCACTGTAAAAAGTTGTCGATTCAATCCCCACTCTAGATAAAAAACTATTTAGTAAATATTTTCATTTCCCCACTATAAGATAAAATTCGGCGTCGAGTTACTCGACATCCTAAAATGTCTCGTAAGTAGAAAGTGGATAAGGGAGTGTCTTAACACTAGGTATTAAGTATCGAATGTGTTATTTACAAAAACAAGCTTATTGAATAAAATTTTCAAAATGTAAATAAAGCAGTAAAGAAAAAATATGTAGATAACATATTATACATATATTAGAATAAACAAAATATGTAACTAAATTATCAATTATTCATGTTTATTGGAATTTTATTTTATTCGGGAAATAAATAATATATTATTATTATTAAAAAAGTCAATAGTACTACTATCAATTACAATTTGTTTAAGCATGTCATTATATAGCACCCGCTTAGTTCGTTTGCTACAAGGCTAAACGTTCGCATAAATATGCCGTATAATAATTAATATGTTAAGTTTATTGTATACATTTAAACTGTAATGTGAACGATACGGATTATGGATTTGGATCCTACTAGGTGTGATCATCTCAGGGTTGTAGGTGAGGGTTACATAGTGGGGCAAGGCCATAATATACAACACTGAAGTCCCATTTTAAAAATACTAAAGTGAAACCTTATATAAACATTTAGAAAACGTATAATATATTGAACGCAGCAGGATTCGAATCCACAACCCGTTGAACGCATGGCTAAGCGGTCAGAGCGCTTGGACGATTTATAAGTAGCGCTGGTTCGAATCCTACTACTGTTGTCCTATATTAAAATCTACTTTAGCTACCTCGGTGAGACATTTAAATTCGAAATATAATTGTGAATACTATTTGTTTCAATAAAATGCACCATGTACGTTGTTACAGAAAGCACTCAGTTCCCTCTAATCTCCCTGCGAAATAGGAAAGGCAATGAAAATGACAATAGTTTGAAATTCAATTAATTTATTCACAAAAACTTTATAATTTACTAGCGATCCACTCGTAGCTTCGTCTGCGTAAACTACACGATATAGTCGTGTAGTTCTATTTCGAATTTCGCCTTTTAAATCACCCATTTTGCTTAAATTTACAATTTAAATTGTTGTAACTTTGTTAATTATGACACTATTGAAATAAAATAGCCACTAACTCTTAAGGGAAGTCTACAAAAATACAATAGTCAGAAATGGTAATCGGCTAGGCCATTTTGAAATAAGTGGCCAGCCGTGGCCCAGTGGCACAAGCGTGTGACTGTAAACGACTGGTTGTGGGTTCGATTCCCACTCGAAGAGTGGAAATATTTCATATTTCCATTTTCTTCGCTCTGGTGTCGAGGTAAATCGCGGCGTTAAGTTCCGCCACTTAACATGCAATGCCTCCGAATTTGGCGGAAAGTGGGGAACGGAGTATCTTAATACTAGGTTCCCTCTGCCTACCCTGCTGTGCGCGGGATACAGCGTGAAGCTAAAAAAAAATTAAGATGCAAAATAGCACGATAATTAGATAATAAATATGAAAATCATCTTATATACCGGTCAGTTACATTTTTATTATATGTATAGATTAAATTTAATCTATTTTTTATAGAAGCTTAATTTATGTTTCATAAATGTGTATATAAAATGTCAATTGAAAAATATATCAATATAAAAAGTTTACACAAATAAATATTATACAGCTTAAAACATTATTCCGCACAGCGGGGCAGGCAGGGACAACCTAGTGTCATGGCACTCCGCTCTTTGCTCTCTGCATTTGAGGGTATGCTTTTCAAGCAAGAGTGGGGGAACCCATTCGAGCCATCAACACCCCACTTTCCCTTACCAATAAAAATAATATAAACATAATCATAGGCATAATTTTAATATATGACTATATATTTCAACATCAACATGTAGGCTAAACTAATAAAGGAAGCATTCAAATCCGGTATAATAATTAAATTCATACAAAAATCATTGATACACTATAGTTTTTGCACAGAACGATTGCCTTCAAATAAGTATAACGTCAGTGACGAACTAGCAACACAAGGTGAAGATCAATTAAGTAACCTAATAGTCAATTAAATACAACTATTATATTACGTATATTAAAGAAGTAACTCTTTTATATATTGAAATACATATGAGTGCAAATTATCGTTTTAAATGATATATCTATCAAGAAATATAACAAACAACAGATACATATATTAATTCATAATTTAATGTGTGGTAACATTAATAATGTGGTAATGCAGCATTGTGTAAAATGTCATTTTTACACTTTTAAAAATTAGACCTTCGCACAAATTTTATAATATAATATTATTTACTCAGAAATAATTACAAATATATGTGAAATATTATGATGAACTTATTAAAACAAAATATTTTTAAAAATCGTCAATAAAGAGGAAAACTGTACAGACTTCAAGAATGTAGGCAAATCGATAATTTATAAAAGATTCACCAAAGTTTTTAGAAAATTCGGTTGTAAACTTACTTTTACTATATTTACATTTACTAAATGTTTCTACATTTACTAAATGTTTTATTTGGAAAAACTACTATTGCACCGAATAGTAGTTTCGCCGAATATCCGAATACCGAATTATATTCGATTTCTTTGCCGAACTGAATATTCGGGTGAATTATTCGGTTTACATTTTTTTTATTTTTTTGATACGATATATTTAGATACGGATCTGTAGGTTAAAAAAGAAACTGTGACGCTGGTATAGGTAAAGTATCATTTCTTCTTGATGTGAGTATTGCTGCAAAAATGTCAAACAAAAGCTTGATTGAAGTGAAGTGTGAAAAGTCAGAGAATAAAAAAGATAAAAAATTAACGTCAACTTCTGGCAAAACATGACACTTTTCTGGTAACAAGTTAGTGAATACTGGGCTGTGCGTCAACATGTGCTTGAAAGGTGCTTTCAAAGAACGACGTAATATTAAAAAGGCCAACATTGGCCAACATTGGCTTTGCAATGATGGGCAGAATAGGACGGTATATAGTTATAATAATTTATTGAAGAACGGAATGAAAGATCAGGGTAAAGAAAGGTAAGAACGACATATGGAGCAAAGCTCAGCGGTAAGGCAGGTAGGGGGAGACCTTGGTGGACTCGAGAACACACAATATCTATGATACTGGAGGAAGGTAATGTAAAATGCATGAGGACCCCCCAGGGTGGAGAGGGCGTATATGAAGAGGTTGATGACAGTGGTGGTCTTATGATACCTAAATAAAAGTTGACTTGAGGTTATTTGCTTTATTTTATTAGATGTATTCTATACAATGTTCATAGAATTTCTTTGGGTGATAATACAAATCTTACATATAACGCTTTGTATTTCATTATTAAACGGTGCAAGACACCGTTTAATGGCCAAGTAACCAGAAATACTCGAACCGAATATATTGGGCATCACAACCGAATAATTCTGCCGAATACCGAATATTGAAAAAAACCCCGATTACGCCGAATACCAATTACCAACCCATTATTCGGCGCATCTTTAGTAAAAACCTATTAAATCGTTATAATAAATATTAATTTATATGTTTTCTTAATAAGGACATCAGTTTCGTGCTATGAGCATTGCACTATCTTTGGATACGGACACGTGTACAATTTTTAAAGCAACTCATTCGGTAAGAAGCGCAAAACAGCGTAGCAAGTTTTTTCAGATTGTTAAGTCAAGATGAAGTCGTCGTTGTGCAGTAAGACAATGTCTGACTACAAATGCGATGGTTTTGGGTTCGATTCAAACTCAGGGAAATGATTATATGTTACTTTCATTTTTCCCCTCTAGTACCTAAGACACTCCGCCACTTAACACGCAACGTCTCCCTTTCGGGAGGAAAGTGAAGGACGGAGTATCTTAATAATCTCTATGATCTCTTTGACTACTCTGCTACGTGGGAAAAAACGTAAAGCTTTGAAAGTGAAGGGTAGATAGGCAAGATAATAAAATTCAATAAAAGTCAAGCTAATAAAAGTGTGTGAAAAATAATAATACATAACGAAAAATTATTTCAAAATATGAACAAGTACTAACATTGTATATACAATAAAAGTCTTCTGGTTAATTATGTGTTATATGTATATTATAAAACATATAGCTGACCGCTACGTGTTGGCTATCATCGCCGTGACGTCACGAGCGTGTATATAGGCGGTGGCGCGTGAGTTTAATAAATAGTCGGAACTAAGACGCGGTTAGCAACCCTCAAAGAGCAGAAAAGTATTGTTTTTAGTGACTGGCCCACGTGATCCGGGCACAAGGTAGGGGCCATTAATAGTATTTCACGATTTTAAATTTAATAATATTTTTTAAAATATATTTGAAATTAGCAGAAAATTTTGTGTTATGAAGTGGTGAATATAATTTTTGGTTTTATTTTGAAAGAAAAGAAAATACTTTAAACGACAAAAGGTTGTAATATCGTCAAAATAAATATACATTTATATTAAAATATACTTAGACGTATAAAATAAAAATTCCATTAGCATTTTTTATAAATTTAAATCCGCCATGATTATTTTGTAATATATTAGATGTGCCTAACAAATCCACATTACGTTATAATTTATAAGTATAAAATCAATAACATACAGTGACTTTAATATTATAACATTCAAATTGCTGCTTTAAACTGTGCCAATTTATCATCCGCGTAAGTTTATTTCTATGTTTCAATCCTTGGGTACAGATACCATATTTTTAAAAACTTAAAAGTTTTAAAGTATTTTCTCGTTATCGGGACCATATGATAGAAATATTATATTGTTATCGTATTATGTTATGTGTATAAATTTTCAAGCAAGTCCAAAGGCAAGAATTAAATCAAAGTAGAGTTGAAGGATATTTTTTACTTTGAGTGATAAATATGTCAAATTAATATAAAAGCTTATTAAATAGAACTTTTTATAAAATATTTAGGATGTAGTATCGTTTTATAATTTAATATTAAAATATTAGAGGAAAACGATTATTTAAAACGTTAAAAGAGTAAAATGGTAAAGGTTATATATACAGGTTTGTCGGCTCAAATTTTATCTTGTTCTAAAATAACTTTTTTAAAAATATGCAAACAGAAAATATTTATAGTCAATCTAAATTAAATAAATCATTGTGCTTATTCCCTCTCATACTAGAGGATTTTTCAAGTTGTAGTTGAAAAATACTGAAACTGCGCAGGTTACTTTGTTGCAGTTGAGATGTATATTTACTTTTTGAATAAAATTAAAAAAAATAAAAGATATTAAATGATGAATAAATAAGGTACGGTAATAAAGTTAATTTTACTTAATTATATTTTGTATATGTGATTACGGAAACAATTAACGTTGAAAAATTAATTAAGTGAAGATATACACAGCAATCGTAGGGAAGGAAACAGTGTCCTATCGGCTAAGGCAATAGCCTTAAGCCTTATATAGCTCGCAATAAATATATGGCACACGGATAATCATGCACTTATATATTAGTAATAAAATCACTGTATTAAAGTACTTAGTTTGTTATAATTTTGTAAGTGAACTGAATCATATCATTTGATTAAAATAGTTTTCATTTTCAATACACGTGTTTTAAAAAGTAATAAAAGTAAGTTTTTGAAAAGTAATAATAATTTGGCGTATATTGTTTTTTTTTTGGAAGTAAGAAACATTTAAACAATGTACTATAGTACTAATCTCTTTACATTAACTTCTGTTGGTAGCTTCAACCTTTTTCTGGCATAGTATGGTTGTCAGAGCGAATCTAGAGTTAGGAAATTCTGTCCTCCACTTTCCGCCTAAAATCAAATCCTGAATGAAATTTTGAGTGGTGGAACGCTTTCTCTTAGGTATTAGAGTGAAGAAATGTAAATAATTTACATAGAATCATTCCCTCGAGAGGGAATAGTACTGCTGGTAGAAGCCCATTACTACAATTGCGTAAAAACTATCTCTGTTGGTACATGTTACGTGTAATTATAGATTTGGATGACTTGTCACATTTAAAAAATAATCTCGTGCTATATTAAAATTCGTAATTTTTAACGTAATCTAATTAATAAAGAACAAAAGAAGATTATTTAAATGTAATATTTTATTACTTCTTATAAAAAACTTATAAATAAACGTTTCTGTAAGTCACCTTTGCAGTTACATAATAAAGCTTGAAATATGTATTAAGTAGTTGTTATTAATCATATTCACTAGGAACGTCGTTAAATAATATAAGTAGAAACATAAGAGAAAAATAATTCACCTCTGTAGCTAACATCCATTTATACTACGCAATACGTTCATATTGTACATTAAGATAATAAAAAATAAACCTGATATATATGTATATAGTAGGTTTCTCGTTTTTTTTATTAGTATGTATGTACTTATAAAAACAGGCAAAAAATATTCTAGAGCGTTAGTAACATAAATTAATAACTGGTTTTTATTATTAAAAAAATCGGCTATTTTTTGTGCACAGCTTGATATGTTATGGTAAAGCTAAAACTATTATAAATGTAATATGCCTCATATATTACGATTATGTATGTTTGTATGTAAGTATGGTAAATATAAGTACCAATACGTGACTTTAATTCAAACTACTTTGTGACTATTTATTAAAAGCCATATAAGAATATCAATTACGTCTACTTAATTCTGGGTAATATTTAAAATACCTTGTTGTGATTTTTCCTAACTAATATTGTATTTCCTACTTAATCATCTCAATGATATGTTTTTTAATTTGTGTTAGGAACTGGTTTCATATTTTTGGTACATGATTGGCTTTGTTAAGTTCAGAGTTAATTAGCTTGTGTTACGTCATCACACATTAAATATAAATAAATACCGGTATTAAAAAAAATGAAAAATATTTTTTAATCATATGATTTTTAATTTATAGAACAACAAAATGAGCTACACTGCCGCTGAAAATGCCGTGATAGGCAGCAGTACATGGGCTGCGACCAACCTATTTTATATAGCGTTGGTTCCAGCAATCATCCTGTGGTACACTTATTGGCGTATGTCCAGAAGACATTTATATGAGCTTGCAGATGAAATAGCTGGACCCAAAGGATTGCCACTCATTGGAAATGCTCTTGAATTTACTGGGGGTTCTGTTGGTAAGTTTGAAATAATATTTTTTAAATAAATACTAATTTATACGTGATTTATGACGTTGAACTTGCCGTTTGCTCAACTATGTTAGGCATCATCAATCATATAACATCTGTTAAAAAAGAAAAAAATCAAGACAATCTTTTACTAGATCAATTTAGTTTACCTTATAAAACAGGGGATGCCTAAAGATGTATAATATACAATATACATGTACCTCCATGTTTCTTTTTTTATCTCGGTAAGAAAAACAATTTGTATTCGTAATAATATGTTGTAATCTTTAAGAATAAAAACTAAGGAATTGACTAATATATACTTTAACGTATTCTTTATACTATTTCGTTTTTTTTTTATTTGAAAAAGCTTTAAAAGTTGAATTATTAAACCTGTAAACAAAAATTTGATCGTTCTCGAGATTACCTGTCAAAATGAAATATAATTACATTAATAATATTACGTGTATTGGGTGCGTATTTTTTGTGATATCATAATTTTTTGTTTCGTACAAATCTATAGCAATAATCTTGTGCTATATTAACGTGTATATGAATAAGAAATAACACACGTCAATATCACAAAAAACAATAGATTGCTACATTTTATCCGTTTTAATTGCTTTAACTCGCTAGTCGGTAAAAGGAACAGGTTATTTTAACTATCATTTTTAATGATCCTTCAACATTCTTAATTTTAATATTTATATGATGTCCAAAGGTTTATGTTAAGAAAAACAATATACATATTATGACGTCACTTTATAAAATATTCCTTGCCAGTTCCTCTTAACAGAATTGACTTCCGAGCAAGTGGTAGCTTTGAATTTATTTGATGATCAAAAACTACTTTCTAAATTCCATTAGTACAATGATTTTAGTTTTCTTATGATATATTTAATTATTATGTTTTTTCAATAGAAATTTTCAACAAAATCATTCAAAGGAGTGAAGAATTCAAAGATGAATCTGCTGTGAAGATTTGGATTGGACCAAGACTTCTTGTATTCTTGTATGATCCTCGTGACGTAGAGCTTATTCTTAGCAGTCATGTACATATTGATAAAGCTGAAGATTACAGATTCTTCAAGCCTTGGCTAGGAGATGGTCTTCTTATCAGCACCGGTAAGTTTTCTTTATGTAAATATAGTTATATAATATCGCATAACATAAATGACTATTTTATTACTTGTGAAACGATCAATACGTTGCGATTCTTTTAGTACTACCGCTTAAGGCAATATGTGTGTGTATAAATAATTTAGTGAATCTCAAAGATAGCCAGCAAACTAAAACTTTTCCGTCGACGGAATACTAATAAGATTTAGAAGCTTTTGAAGGTTAACTTTAGATCTTCGTATATTATGTTTAGGTGTGTAAACAGTACTATTTAGAGAAGACAGGTTTTCGAATGCAGTCGAAGTTAAATTAGATTTCCCTTTCCATTAAATTTTACTAAAATATAACAATAGAATGAATACTGAATTTACATACTGAATTTAAACAATCTTTTTATATAAGAACTTATATAGATTTATAATTTAAGATATTTTTCTCTTTAGGTCAAAAATGGCGTTCTCACCGCAAATTGATCGCTCCTACATTCCATTTGAATGTTCTCAAGAGTTTCATAGATTTATTCAACGCTAACTCCAGAGCTGTTGTCAACAAGCTGAAGAAAGAAGCTGGAGAGTTCGACTGTCACGATTACATGAGTGAATGCACCGTCGAAATTCTTCTTGGTAAGTACTTTGGCTGAAGCACCACCAAAGTCAAAATTAGATTATTTAAATAACACATTTAATACTATTCTATCCAAATTTATGTTAAATAATTTAAAACGTTTAAAATGTAAATTTTCTAGAGTTTGATTGTCATAAGAGCTACAATTTTCTATTTTAATACTGTATTATCCATATACTTATATTATAAATGCGAAAGCCAGTTTGTCTGTCACGTTTTCCCGGCCAACTTACCGGTCCTATTTGAATGAAAGTAGTAAAAACCCAGGATCAATCATAGGCTACTTATTTTTTTCAAAATCCACCTCTAAGGAGTTAATGCAGGGGATGAAAATTTATATGAAAAATCTAAACCGCTTGACCGATTGTAATAAATTTTGGCATAACTATAGTTGAAAATCCATACGAACATAAGCTACTTTATTTTTCAAAAATCCACCCGCGAGGGTTGCAGTATAACGAAACAGCTACGTAGCGGGCCGCTAGTTTGTATATATAAGCGTCCCGTTACAAGAATTCATTGAAGTCTTTCAATTACTCACTTATTGTGTAATATTAGGTATTTTAGGTGATACAAGGTGAATTGCCTTGCATATTTGCAAACTTTTATTATATTATTAACTGATGAAATTGTATAAATTTGCTATATGGATCTATATCATAGTATTTGAAGGTGAAAACGTACAATATCTAGATTAAAGTCAATTTAATTAAAGCGTTTATAACGCTTTATTTTTGTATAAAATATTTATTTTTGTCATTACAAAAAAATGAATAATTTAAAAACGAATGGACTAAAATAATAGTTTTATTATTTATATAAATATTTTAATTTCTCACTTCGTAAGTAGCAGGCAAAGGATTGGGAATTGTGCATTCTATTCAGTTCTATACTATTTCATTGAAATATTTTAGGCCATTCTTTATGAAACTTAATTACAGATTTTAGAGACGTGATGTCATTTATAAAAAAAATTAAATTAATGCTGTATTTATTTAAATTAGGAAGCAAAACATTCAATTCATGTTAAGAATATAAAGATTAACATAATAATACAAACACTCATTAAAGTTATACACGTTTATTAATATTTATTATTTAAATTTAAATATTAATATTACTTCTTCCTGTACAAATTAAGCCGGATGTGAACAACCTTTTTTATCAATAGGCCTATCCAAGTTTTGAATAAATTACCTTTGGTGGTCCAATATCAAACTTCTTATTAGAGTTTAAAAAGTATAGGAAGAAAATCTGTACTATAACAAATTTGGCCCGAGGGTCGCAGGTTGCAAATCCCTGGTGTAGTTAAGCCAAACGAAATACAAACATCTATTGTATATAACAATACAAACTTACAAACATCGGCTTATGCTTAAGGAAAATAAACTTAAACGTTTTACCTTCATAATTTTAACGCTATCATATAATATCGATCACAATCTCAAGGAGGCTCGGCCACGAAACGGCTTAGATGTAAAACAATTTATACCTCAAGTCACGTAAGCGAGCTAGTGACAACTCGCCGCCTTGCCCCATCTGACCGCTTGTACTTGAGACTCCCGCACTATTCCATATACATGTGCAAAACAAGGCAAAGCTACTTACTTACTCTACAATTTCCTAGCGTGGCACCTTGAAATCAAATCAAACTAGTTGTTGGCTATCCTTGTCCCTTTATATCCTTTCATCATTCCGGTAATACTTCGCATTTCTATCTATTCTGAGACTTTATTAGCATATCATCTATTTATATCAATATATAAAAATGTAACTTAGCGCTTTTGCCTCATTCTTCCTTCGTTGTTCATTTTCCGCCCGAAATCAAGACATTCCATGTTAAATGGAAATCGAACCCAAAACCATCGCGCTTACAATCAGATTTCACACTGCACAACAACGCTTCAATATATAACAACAACAATACTTTTCATAATTTCTAAAACAAAATTAAATAAAATACATAATAAATGCAAGAAATAAAATTAGAACAAACAATATATTAAAAAGGCAACTATTTCAACATCGACCTTAATATAAAATGCACAGAGTAGACTCACGTTTAAGTGATTCATGATGACATAAGGAAAAGTGAATAGTGAACATTAAGTGTCAAGTTTAGCGACCCCCCGCAACTACACGTAATGCTAATGGGCGATAATCGCCGTTCTGAGACGCGGGGATACCTGTACTTATTGTATGCTCTAATCAGGGTTACAAAAGATTTCTAAATCTAGTATTTATATATTATATACTACCACTAATCTACCTGGTGGCCAGTCGTGGCCCAGTGGCACAAGCGTGTGACTGTAAACGACTGGTTGTGGGTTCGATTTCCACTCGAGGAGTGGAAATTATGTTTCCATTTTCTTCGCTCTGGTGTCGAGGTAAAGCGCGGCGTAAGTTCCGCCACTTAACTCGCAAGCCTCCGAATACGGCGGAAAGTGGGGAACGAAGTGTCTTAACACTAGGTTCCCTCTGCCTACCCTGCTGTGTGCGTGATACAGCGTGAAGCTAAAAAAAAAAGAAAAAAGCTAATCTACTTAAGTAATAATGTTGATTTTGTCTTATAGAAACTGCTATGGGTGTTAGTAAGAGCACTCAAGACCAAAGTGGATTTGAATACGCTATGGCTGTAATGAAAATGTGCGACATCTTGCATTTAAGACATACTAAGATTTGGCTCAGACCCGACCTGTTATTCGGCTTCACTCAATATGCTAAACTGCAAAACAAACTCCTGGACGTCATTCACGGTTTAACTACCAAGGTATCTTATCTCTTAATGACCATATTTAATAATGCACATGAATTATAAAACAAGTTTAAGCTTATATAAACGTAATTTTAATAATTTTATATAATATAGTTTTTTTTCTTTATTAGGTAATTAGCAAAAAGAAGGAAGAATTCAAATCTGGTAAGAAACCACAAATCGTCGAAACTGAAACTAAAGAAATACCTTCCAAAGTGACTTCCGTTGAAGGTTTATCTTTCGGTCAATCAGCTGGTCTCAAAGACGATTTAGATGTTGATGAAGATGTTGGACAGAAGAAGCGTCTAGCTTTCCTTGACCTCCTCCTTGAAAGCGCTCAAGGTGGAGTGGTAATTTCAGACGTAGAAATCAAGGAGCAAGTAGATACTATCATGTTCGAGGTTTGTATAACTGTCTATTACATCATATACATTTACGCTATTTAAGCATAACGTACTTTTAAGTGTCATATATTAACAAGGTTGATCATGATTGAAAGGATGATTGAAAGGATGAATTGATCTATTGAACGGAAAATTGTAAATACTTTTTAATAGGCATATTTATTTTTAGTTAGTCAAAATTTATATAATTTATGAGTATTAAAAGGCTTTATCCACAAAATATATACAATTTAAATCTGAGATTTCAAAATTTTAGTTGGCTGGAAGGCCGAATCAATTTTAAAATGGTTGAATTTTGCATTACGGTTCGATGGTTTCGAAAGCACACATACTTCTAATTTTTGAACTATTTAAGTACACGTTTTGAATTTTACTAATTGAAAAAAATGTACCCGCATTGTTCATTATCTATATGCTGGTAAATGTTTGACATTTTAGAAAACTCAGAATGAACCGATAGTTGCTCTGGAATTTATTGTTAAAGCTTAGTTAGTTAATATATATTATTATATACAGGGTCACGATACAACTGCAGCTGGCAGCAGTTTCTTCTTATCTTTAATGGGCATTCATCAAGATATTCAACAGAAAGTTGTAGAGGAATTAGACCAAATATTTGGTGACTCTGACCGTCCTGTGACTTTCCAAGACACTTTGGAAATGAAATACCTGGAGAGATGTCTTATGGAAACTCTTAGATTGTTCCCTCCTGTACCAATTATTGCTCGTAAAATCAAGCAGGACATTACTTTACGTAAGTCAATATAACACTCGTTTATATTTCTTATTCCGTACAATTTAATGATTTGGAAATGTTAATGAGCTTTTTAATTTGAGTTCCACGAATACAAAGTCTCATGTTTTCCTTATTAAATTAAGCCATTTACAACTTATTAACAAAAATAATAATTAAACAGTCGTCACGCCTAATAAACGTAATTAAACAAACGTGTAAAATGTAATCATTTTTAATTATTTCCCATAGCATCCAGCGGCAAGAGAGTGCCAGCTGGTGCCACAGTTGTGATTGCCACATACAAGTTGCACCGTCGTGCGGACGTTTACCCCGAACCTGCAAAATTCAATCCTGATAATTTCCTCCCTGAACGTTCTGCGAACCGCCACTACTACGCCTTCGTACCTTTCTCAGCTGGTCCAAGGAGTTGCGTCGGTAAGTACTTATTGTTTGTAAAATATTATATAACATAAAAAATATTGAAAACTTATAATAAAAAAATTCACAGATACAGTTCACAAGTAGCTTTATACACAATTTTGCACATTATTCTTGTGCAAATATTTAAATTTGTAGAGATATTATATTTCAAATATGACACCTTAAATAACGCACATAAGTTCGTTTAGTAAATAACAAATACGAGTTACTGATATAGATCGAAACTGAACTAAAGGATCAGATGTCATTAGACTTTATATAGTAAAAAAAACCATCGTTATTATCACTCTTTTTGCAGTGTTTAACGTTTTAAAATGTTTTTAAGGTCGTAAATATGCTATGCTGAAATTGAAGATTATTCTGGCAACCATCCTGAGGAACTTCCGCATCATCTCTGACCTTAAAGAAGAAGATTTTAAGCTACAGGCTGACATCATTCTCAAGCGTGCCGAAGGCTTCAAAGTACGCCTAGAACCACGCAAAAGAACTGCTAAGGCTGTTTAAAAAATATTTATTTTAAAGTAATATTACCTATAGTAACTGTGGGCACATTTTTGCAGTACTTAGTTTAAAAAATGTGATACCTGTACTGACTAAATTATTATTAATTTAATTACAACGAAAGGTGGAATAAGGGTGGCAGAGCTCATATCATAGGGTCGAAGACGGTAAAAAACAATGAAATATGCTCATTTTTATTAACAAATATTTGTTATTTAATATATATATTGTAAATAGCTTTATTAAATCATTATAAGGTTCAGAATAAATAAATAATTGAAAATAATTACTTGTTCTTTTTTATTTATATGAGGTTTAAGTTTACAGATTAAAAGTATTTTTACACTCTTATTCGATTTTAGACTGGTCATCTTGTTGGCTACTTCTTAATTTTGTAATATCTTCAAAGTGATGTAGTCGATGCAATAGAGCATTAGCTTCGGACTGTTCTTCAACCATTTTCTTCTTTTCCAATTGAATCCTGGAGAATTGTTTTGAAAAAAATATTTTTCAAACTCGATTGCGTCGACAAAGTAACAAACAAATGTAAAATAGTAATGTAATTGCGATAATAGATTATATACATATTAAGTACGAATTAAAAAATACGTGACAAACACAAATATAAAATTCTTATGACCGCAATTAATACCAGCATAATAAAATCTAATTAACAAATAAAAAATATTAAATCAAATATTTTTATATATAAAATAGGTTTTTAAGTGAAAAATTGATAATGTAAATGATATATAATCATAAAATACCATATACTTTAACAGTTTTAAAGTCTCTCTTAGAAAATCGAAAACTTTTTTTTAAAAAGCGTATAAAAATCTTTTTTTTACGTACTTTAGCACATCCAATGGTGTACGGTTATGTTCAGGGCATATACATGGTATAAACTCGTGGTGTTGCGTTGTCACCCACCACCCAGCACGTGTTAACTTCCATTCTATTGTTTTAATTTTAGCCACTGAACATTGGCCCGCTCTCTTTAGCAAATTAAAATACGACGCCATTAGTTCTTGACCTGGTATGCATAAATAAATTTAAACAATTGCAATTACAATAAAGAATTAAAATTAGAGTAATAGCAAATACGTGCACAGTATAATATCTTTGCATACATATGCTGCTACACATATTATTGTTGTTACTTTCGTATACGTGGTATTTTTAGAAACTTTATTATAAGTTATTTCTATAAGGCATTTCTCAAGCCTGAGACTACTAATGTTTATAGTATTACTGAACAATAAAAAGTTTAAGTGTCAAATTTTGTTTGCACAAATACGATGTTTAAGTATACTTTATTAAATTTAAACTATAACTTTTTATATATCACCTTTAATGATACGTATACATTACTAATATTTTAATAATTTAAAATCAAAATATATTTTTAAAGTTCACATAGAGTTGCACAAAAAAATAGTTCGAATAAATAGCCCTATTCGTCTTGGTAATTATTTTTCGAAATAGTTTAAAAAAATTAAATTTAAATTTTATTCAATTATAATATTATGTACGTATACATAGTATTTGAAATAACCAGACATCTTGGCGCACTAATTGTACTTATTCAGTTTTGTTTACTACAATGTCATCGTCTAACAGCTTCACGCTCTTTCCCGCATAAAAGACTAAACAGAGAGAGTCCACGACAAGACATTCCGTTGTACTTACTCTCCGCCCAAAATCAAGATATTCAAGAAGTCTTAAGGACTAGTCCTCAAAGGAAATACATATAAGTTCAAAATTAAATTTTAATTGTTAAAATAATAGTTATGGTCCTAAATATTAAGGTTACACTCTTATTCGATTCACAGCCGTTGTTATTATATTTAAATAGGCAGTAGGTTAAGTTGTTTATAGTTTTGCATATTTATATATGTATAAAAGCTTTGCAGTGCATATATACAATAAATAATTATTTTATCTGATAAATATATGAATATTAATGAAATGTATCAACACGTGGAAAGAACATCGACATATGTATGTATTATTAGATTAACTTTGTTGTCAAACAAGTCATAATAAATTGAAGTTATTCAAAACGTATGCATTTATACTACCAGCATATTTGTATCATTGTATTTGTACTGCCATCATAAACTACCAGTGTAATACTCTATTAATATTTTTGATAAAATTACAAGCTTGAAATTGGTAAGCTACCATGATACGAAGATGATTATCCATGATAATCCAGTCAGTAATTTCTATCCATAGTTGTCAGGATAAAAATAAAAAAATGTCTTGTTTATGGATTTAAAAATATAAGCACAAGATAGACTCGTTGTAACCAAGACACTCCACTCCCGTCATCGAGTCAGTGCGTGTCTTCCGTCAGAGCTCAACGTTGCGCATTGCTTTACCACAGCGGGGGAAAGAATATAATTAAAGCATAATCATTTCGTCAGGTGAAGCCCAAACCACCAAGCAATTGTGTTGGCAGTCCACCTCTGTTCCACTGCTCAACTTTGTAAAAGTTTCCATGAAAATGAGAAGGTCAAACAAAAGTTAATTCATGTACGGTGTTACTGGAAGCACTTTGATCATAATTTTTGTTTACATTAGAAAATAATTATATGACAAATTTTTAACGGTTTAATAAGCATCATCCGAAGCAAAATTGTTTTTAGGGAGCTTAACTTAGGAGTCTTGCCTAGCATCACTCTGTACTGATATATTATACGTGGAAAATGTGTAAAATAAAAAAAAAAAAACAAGTTGCAATTAGATAACTTTACCAGCTGATATGGCCATCATGAGCCTCGATTGTTCCGCTTCCTCTTCATAGACCTCCATTGTATCAGTCTTGTAAATAACGTTAAAAGTACTTCCGATTTTCTTTTTACTTTTTTCTGCTTCACATTGCTGAAAAATAATACATGCTTTTTTCTACACAGATACAGTTCTTGTTGATAGGCAGAGAGAACCTATTATATGTTATGTCGTTGAAGCATTCGCATTTCCGTTTCCCGCGTATTTTGTAAAAAATCAACCCTAGGGTTGATACACACACCACACAAAAGAAACTAAAATATTATGCTAATATTTCACCAACTTTGACTATTTATATAACGCCCTTCCTGATAGATTTTTAATATCAAAATCAAGTAATGATATTTTATGCTGACTAATTTAGCAGAATATGTTACAATCCGTGCAAATATGAATACTACATATGTACTACTACATGTACAAATACTACATATACAAATATGAATACTATGAATACACGCTTTTTCGAACGTAGCAGTGAAATCAGAGTGAACCCAGTGTCAAGGCAGTCAGTCTTCGACTTTCCGACCGAAAATTTAGATGTTTCGCGTAAAAAACCGCGGCGTTGATAACCGCCACTCAATGGCGGTAATCAACGCCGCGGTTTTTTTTGTCATGGGCACAAGTGTAGAAGTAAAAATTAAATACAAGGATTCCCCCGAGTGAGAATCACATAAACCAAACCGTTTACAGTCTGATGCTGCCCTACTGCGCCACGACGGTCTCCCAATCATCAATCAACAGTTAGTATTATAAAATTATCTTTTTTTTTTTTTTTAGCTTCGCGCTGTATCCAGAGGCAGAGGGTAGGCAGAGGGAGCCTAGTATTAAGATACTCCGTTCCCCACTTTCCGCCGAATTCGGAGGCATTGCGTGTTAAGTGGCGGAACTTAACGCCGCGCTTTACTTCGGCACCAGAGCGAAGAAAATGGAAATATTAAATATTTCCACTCCTCGAGTGGGAATCGAATCCTCAACCAGTCGTTTACAGTCACACGCTTGTGGCACTGGGCCACGACTGGCCACCAGTATTATAAAATAATCATGAATATAATATTTTACCGAATAAATGATTATATATGAATATTACACCTATATACTTACACTCTGCCAATCCAATCCCATAAAGCACTGGAAAGCTTCTTTTAAATGTTGAGTTCCTAGTTCTGGTCTTTCCCGCCTCAAATGTAATTCTCCTAGAAGATGTAAAGCACGACCTAGTTGCCTTCGAAGTCCATTTTCCATTGCAAGTGCTCCCATTTCCGTTAAGAGCTGTGAAGCTGCATCGTAGTCACCTAATCTAAAATATAAAAAGGAAAATTAAAAATTAAAAAAGGACCAATGATAGTTAAAATGTAATTGAAAAAGAATAAAATAACTAGAAAATCTCCGCCTAAAAGAACCCTTTGGGCGCTGCCATCACTTTAAATTTGAACAAACGTCCTCGTAGGTCCTGTACATTTCTAAAACAGATGGCTATCAAGCAAAATTTAAACCACTAACTATCTATCTAGGCAAAAAGTGAGGGTGTTAAAATACATCAATAGCTTTGATAATTTGGTAGTCCTTTTACAACTTCATGGACGAAATCTATACTGTATTTAAATAGTACGGGATCGAATGGCAGCCCGTACGGGCTTCTTTTAGGCAGGGGTTTTCCAGTTATTTTATTCTTTTTCAATTATATTTTAGGCGTCATGGGCTATTTGATTTTTTTAAATTTTCCTTTTTATTTTAATGTTTTTAAGTAGCATAGATATATTATACAAAATTGATATACTATCTTTTAATGTATATATATATATATATACAAGCCGCATTCAAATCAGACTATTGAAGTTCTGATTTTTTATAAATATATGCGAACTAACTGCGTCGTCCCCTGGTAAGTGGTCAATGTAATATAAATCTAAAAACATCGAATAAAACTTGAACCTATAATTGAAAACTATATCGAAAACGGATTTGCAGGTTTGGTGATATTGACAATATCGGTATGCACAAACAAACAAGCAACCTCTCACCCCAAAATCCTTTACAGTGTCCATATCGTCGAGGGTAATATATATTTTAAAATTAAACCTTTATGATCCTTCCTTCGCTATTACCTCAGCTTACTTATGTATTATAGTTTTTACAATATTTTTATTATTATTAATAATTAAAATTTGCATAAAAAATAAAACATTGCACTGTAATTAAAATAAAAAAAAAGATATTGCTTCTATGAATGAAAAGTATATATATAATTTATCAGGAAGGTGATTTATATAAATAAAATATTTAAATTTATAGTACATTTAAATAAATAAAAAATAAATGAGACAGCATGAATGTTTATATTAACACCAGGGTTCGCTCGCTTGCTCACTTGCTCGCTTGCGGTTCCACTTACGTATACTAAATTACTATAGTTCTTCGTAATAGAGACGGCCCTTAATTTTGTTTATTTTTTTCATACAAATTTCTAATCCTCTCCTATTTTAACCTTGTAAGATTTTCAAGATGTTTAGGTTTGAGTTTTGGAAAAAGAGCTTTTGCTTGACCCTGGGTTTTCAACTATATTGGAAATTCTAACCAAATTAAGCCGGTTGTTTAGCCGTGAGAGGGCAACAGATAGACGGACACATAGACTTTCGCATTTATAATATTAGTATGGACTAGTAGGCACAAAAAGTTTAAACTTTTGCGTATATACATACGTACTCGTGTGCGTATACATTAGAAATATTTTGTACAAAGCCTTAAGGCTGAAAAAGTCGAATGTCTAGTACATTCGATTACCGTCGACCGTATAAAACGAAATTCTGGCATGTTGAAAGTATGCCAATTTGTATCTATAACTTTAAAGTAAGTACCACAAAAGGACAAATATCTAGAAATCAAAGGCAACAAGAAACGATAAGATTTTATGTAACTACGTTAGTTAAAAAGAATCGTATAGTGGACTTCACGTATACGAAATTGCGATCCACAACTAGTATTATAGTATTATAATATAATTGGCGATTTAAAGTTATAAAAAAACATATAATTAATGTAAGTAACATTAATCCACATTTTAGACTTCATTTCAGAGTCTACCTTCATATAAATATTTTTTATCCTGCAGTCATATTCCACCGTGGAGTTTTTTCCGTTGATTACTAATTTATTTCATAACATTTTCTTGTTTTTATTCTTACTTTTTATAAAGATACCTAGAATTAACTAAATAATAAATGATATTTACATGAGTCACCTACATTTTATTTTCCCTTTTATATCACAATACAAAATAATGAAGTAATAAAATTGTTTAACTCTAGAATATGTATTGAGAAGTGGATATTTTATGGAAATACATTGTAAAGTACACGATTTGTATGAATATCACTTAGTTTTTATTTTAAGCAACAAAATCTTTAAATAGCAGTATTAAGTTCAACGCAAAAGGCTAATGCATTCATGTTTACAAATTGGTTCTCAGTAATACTACCAGTATTTGACGTCATTAATAATGCACAATTTTCGACTACTGTTAAACTAATTATAATAGATTCACTATTCCAAAATTCATGGGTTAAAAATAATTAGTGGCCAGTCGTAGCGCAGTGGCACAAGGTGTAACTGTGAAGCGACTGCTTGTGGGTTCGATTCCCATTCGAGGAGTGGAAATATATCTATTTACATTTTCTTCGCTCTGGTGTCGAGACTTAGCCTCGTTAATTTCCGACACTTAACACGCAATACCTCCGAATTTTGCGAAAAGTGGGAAACACCCTGTGTTAACAGTAGGTTCCCTCTGCCTACCCTGCTGTGTGCGGGATAGAACGTGAAGCTAAAAAAATAATAATTAGTTTTATACATATTTACAAAATCCTGAATGCTATTGCTAATGATATATATTATACCTATTATTTTACTCAGAGACTGGGAGTCGAATCCACGGTTCTCGTTTTTACAGACGTCGTCCCTCGGCGCCACGATGACTCCGGAGAAATTATTATATTTAAATTATGTTTAATTCTCTGATATAGCTTTGCGAGAATCTATATAATATCTACATTTGAAATTACGTTTAAAAGTATGTACCTCTGCATAACAGCTGCCAAATGCATGCGTGTCTCACAAAGACCATCAATATTGTTACTTTCTTCGAAAATTTTCAGAGCCCTAAGAAATGTTTTCTGCGCATTATTCAAGTTGTTCATTAGTAACTGACTAACTCCAATTTCAATTATAGCTTCTGCCGTTTTGGGTGTATCTTGAGCTATAATATTAAAAAATATTTTGAAGAAAGAAATTGTCCCAATAGTTTTAAGATTTTAATTAAGAAGGCTCAATTAAATCTAATATTTAAATCGATCATCATGACGGGGTTGGATAGTGTCTGGCTGTCTGTAATTGGTGTTGGGTCTGATTCCCACTAGGAGGAATTATATTGAAATTATTTTTATCTCTTTGCTTTGGTATAAGTCAAAGTGTGGCGTTGTACAGAATCCCTTTATGCTAAGTTCGTCCTTACTACCCTGCTACCTGGTATAAGCGTGAAGCTGTAAAAAAGAACTACTTATTTGCACAAAATTCAAATACATAACCTATAATTCCCTAATTCACTAGCAAAAATTCAAATAAATCAAACAAGAGGAAATTACAATGACCTTGAATTTGTAATAGAACATTCGAGCTTCATGGCAGCGACTATCAAGAAAAACAACTTAATAATTATGTTTACGATAGATCACGAACTAGAGAATTAAATATTATTCATGATAGTTCCGTAAAGCGGACCTATCTAGGCGAGCCACTCTTGGTTTATGCAAAATATTGGAGTAGAATCTTTCATACCCAGCTTAATAATTTATAGGTAAAGTGGGAAAAAATAAATACTTGATATAGAAATTTGGAACTGAACATTCGCTAATATATTTAATATCATGGAAATGAACCGCCAATTAATGAATAAGCATTATCTAATGTTTTGTTTTATAATAATCTTTATCCCCTAATATAGTCAAAATTAATATATAATATACTGAATCTCTTTAAGGGCAGAGAGAAATTAGTAACACCGCTCTCTACTTTCCGTCCTAAATTGACACATAACTTGTTGAGTGACGTAACTCAACGCTGCAGTTTGTTTTCAAAGAAACAAAACTGCACATTTACTGTTAAACCACTTAATACGTAACCGTGCATTTATTTATAATTATGCTTACCAGATGTTGTCCGTAAATTGTACAATCCAAGCACTAATTTACATCAAACTATTAGCTTTATTTATATTCGACTATTGAGCATATATTAATTATATTATTGTCAATTATCATAAAATTGAAGATAGTTTTCTTTAAGCTTATGTTAGACACAGAATAAATAACAAGTATCAGCACTACGAAGCTATTTTATTATACTAACGCAAAAAACACATTAGAAAACTTAAACTATTTTATAAATTTCAAGGACATATTTACATACTTAATAAATACATACATTTTTTATCGATTCTACTACAAATTATTCATTTGAGAACAAGCAAAAACTTTAAATGTAATTTTTGTACCAAATAATAATAGTAATAATTTAAAACATCATACATAGGCACATTATAAACACTACTAATTAATTCTTATGATCATTATGAATCTACAATTTAAGAGTTATTTTTTTAGTCTGATGTTAAATGAGTGTGCAGAATTGAAAAAAAACTACTTCCTTTAATAAATTAAACACATACAGCTATAACTAGTTTTATAGTTATTAAGAAGTATACTCAACCGTCACGAGCTCTCCTCTCAGCTAATCTTGACAGCCTCTCTGATTTCGCGGGATCCTTATCTCTACTTAAACGAGCTTTACTTAATAATACTCTATGTAATTGAATTGCAGTTGCAGAAAACACAGTATCTGGAGGCACTTCCTCGTCATCCTCAGCTTCATATAGAAGCCAGTCCTTAAATAATATAAGTCTA
Organism: Dryas iulia moderata; assembly: GCA_019049465.1. Lineage (NCBI taxonomy): Eukaryota > Metazoa > Arthropoda > Insecta > Lepidoptera > Nymphalidae > Dryas > Dryas iulia. Next base: position 6,878,497 of record CM032429.1, read on the forward strand.
TTATAAGTAAATATTGGGGAGTCGCGCCTTAGTGGAGCAGCACCTAACTGTAAACGCGATGGTTGTGGGTTCGATTCCAACTCGACGGAATGATTATTAAAATTTTCAAGAAATGCTCGATTTTCGAACCAAAAATGGAAGGCGGAGAGTCTTAACTACTACTCGCTACTCGCTAAGCAGGAAAAGCGTGATGCTAAACAACAAAAGAAAATTAATTATTCAGTATAGTTAAAGCATATATTACATACTAGCGGCCCCCTCGCGGCACCGCCGCGTGAACTACATAGGTGTTTCTTTATGTTGCACCCCTCAGGGGTGGATTTTTGAGAAATAAAGTAATGTATGCTTAGAAGTTGTAAAGTACCTTTGATTATCAATTATATTTAAGCCAAAATTCGTTACAATTGGTCAAGCGATGTAGATTTTTTATATAAACTTTCATCCCCTATTTCAACCCTCTAGAGGTTGATTATTGAAAAAATAAAAAGCGTATGTTTGACCCAGTAGTTTTTACTACTTTCATCTTAAAATTAATCCAAATCGGAGCCGGTAGATTAGCCGTGAAAACGTGACAGACAAGCACACAGACATTGACATTTATAATATAGGTTTGGAGTATGGATAACCATAACCAAGTAGGCCTATTGCCCATTAATATGCTTTCGTATCGCCCATTAATATGTATTCGGCTTTAGATTATTATTTTAAAATAATTAAAATTTCTGTAGGTCCATTGTTTAATAAATATATTTCATCTTTATTAAGATGAAATATTCATCTTATATAATTTATAAGATTTTTGACCTACATTTAAATACTTTACGATTAATCGTGACATTTAAAAAAAATCTAAAATAACCTTTTTGTAATGAATAACCTAGAAATAAATCTTTAATGAATATAAATAACAAAATAACAATAAAATATTGGCAAATATGAATTCGTGTGCTTAACCTTTAATTTTGTTATTCCCCACAGATACAGTTCCAACGTAGTTTGTTAATATCTTATCATTGATAATATAATGTATTTATTAACATCTACAGAATAGCTTCACGTTTTTCCTTGCTTAGCAGAGTAGTCAGAAAGAACCAAGTGCCAAGACACTCTGTTTTCCACTTTCCGGCCGAAACCGAGATTACGTGTTGAGTAGTGGAATTCGACACATGGGAATCGAACCTACAACCATCGCCTTTACAAAGAGACGCTATTCTGTTGCGCCATGAAGGCCTTATCTAAATAATAAAGCACTTTAAAACAATTTGTAAATACAAATACCTTCCCAATGGCACTATCCCTGACTTCTGTAAGAATTTCAAACGGTTCCTCTGGATCAGCACCAGGAACTGTTATATAAGTAATTATATTACCTAACTTTATATATAGACTTAAATATGACACAAAGTATTATAAATATCATGCAATAAATTATAAAAAATAATTAAACTAAAAATATGTATAAAAATAAAAAAAAGCACGAACGTAAATAATCAGTGGGGCGTCTAAAAACTCAAATACAATAAAGAAATAAAACACATAAATAAAATATTTAATTTTCTATATTTGCACATAAATAAAAGGTACCAAATAAATTTACCTAAATTCGATGGACTAACATAATGTATTTTTAAACGAGTGCAGTGATCAACAAAATCTTGGACAAATTAAGTTTTTCCGTGTAACAAATTTAATGGTCAGTTTGTAAATTATATTTTTTATCGACTATTTGATAGCAAAAACTTGTTGTACCAAACAAAAAAGCTTTAGATGGGTTTTACTGAAAATTATAGATATGGAATATGTAATGTGCCAAAGTTAGTTGTAAAAATATAATTTTGATCCATATTTTATGAACAATAAGTATAGCACAAGTTTATTTATTTATATTCAAATTTAATGAATGAATTAACTAATTTAAACTGAGTTGCATGAAAATGTTATGATTTAACAATAAAAGATATTGTGTTCGAGGCCATCGAGGTGCAGTGGGACAGCGTCTGACCCTGAATGCTTGATTGTGATTTTAAGTTCGATTCCCACTCGGGGGAATGATCACATATTATTTTCATTATTCCGCTCTGGTTTAGGCTAACCAGTTTAACTTGTAATGTCTCAATATCAGGACCAAAGTGGTCCTGATATTGAGATTGGAACGGAGTGTCTTGGCTTTATGTTCTCTCTGACTACTTTGATATGCAGAAAAAATAACTAAAAACTAAATAACGTATTAAATAATAATTTATTAAACTTACACTTGTCAAGTAGAAAAGTGGCATAGTGATATTTACAGCAGCCTTTTTGTCGCCCACCGTCTATTAAATATTGACTCGATACGGCAATGGATGCCAGGAAAAATTTCTCGGCAAGCCATAAAATTCCTTTTCCCTTTTCAGCATAATGCAATGCGAGGGCTAAGAGTTCTAAACATTCTTTCTTCGTATTATCTATATTTTGTTTTTAAATAACTTTTTTAAACTGTATAGTAATTTTATTATTTAAGCTTACATAATTTCAAACATATTTGTTCTGGTTATAAATACTAGATGGAAAACTTGTTTTGATGTTGCCAAAAACCTGTTTTAGTAATAGTACTTAGTTAACCTTTCCCGCTTAGTGTAAACGTTTTTAGTTTTCATATTTAGAGGTTTAGTAACCAGAGCAATTTGTATTTTTTTTTATTATCTTGACGTAAATATCGCCATTTAATAATAACGCTTCATCGTAATTTATGACTGACTGACACATACAAGCACATTTTAATCTCACTCTCAGACTTCTGAATTGGCCGACAAAAACTAATCTATACCTACTTTTAATAACATTATATAAAATTTGTAAACATTAGAAAAAACTATATTAATATTAAAAGGATTGATATTTTTAGTAACTGACTAATGACCTTTATCGCGATACTTCTCAGCTTTTATAAGACCTGCAGTAATATGTTCTAAGTAGTCCTCTTGCTTCCTAAGATCGATAACAATGCCTATATCATCTTCAGCCAAGAGTTGGAGATTGTCGTATATTAAATCTTGCATGTAATTAGAAGATTCAGCGAACCCGCTTTCCCTTAATTCCAAAATAAGACACTCATGCAGCGGTAGCTTTCGTCTAAAATAAATTCCTTTATAGTGATAAATGGCTTTGTGTACCTACTGTTCATTTTACGCCTATGTTAATGCCATGTTGGCCTTTACCTTCGGATTCCTTTCGCATCTAATACGTCTATAGTAAATAAGGCTCTATTTCTAAGGTTTTCTAGACTATTCTTTGTCATACATGCCATAAGCTTCGGAAGCTGTCGTCTTCTTAAAATTCCCTCCGAATTCATATTTATTTTTTGTTTAAACGCTTAAAAATTATATAAAGCTCTCAAAAATAACTGTTAATATTTTTTGTGATAAGTTTACGTCAAAGGTGTCATTTTTGACGTAAAATTTTATTTGTTAAAATAAAATATGAAGATAAGAATAAAACTTTTTATTCAAAAGTATAATACCTCATTTAAGATATTTTTAATTGCAATTGCTCCTTTGACTTATTCATTAATAAAATGCAACTTGAAGTAGGTACGTTCACGAATAGTTATTTATTTAATAGGTATGTTTATTGGTTTCGTAAAGCTTTAAATTAAATGAAATCGCTTGTTGGTTTTGGTAGAACTTATAATTAACTATTAGTTGTCTTGTCTTAGTACTTATCACGTCACCGGAAAATAAATGTTGATATAAGGCCGAATATGTGCGGTAAACCATAACTCGTATGTAACGAGTATATCTCGGTATGCCATTTGCCACTTTAGCACATATAAAAACGCATTACCAACAAAAAAAATAAGTTGTAATAAAAAATAAATGATAATTTAAACGCAACTGGTAGTAGAACGCATGGCTTAGCGGTCAGAGCGTTTGGACAGTTACCATGAGGCGTGGGTGCAAATCTCGCTGCGTTCATAGTTTTATACGTTTTATAAGTGTCTTTGGATAAATGGGGAACGGAATGTCTTAACACTAGGTTCCCTCTGCCTACCCTGCTGTGTGCGGGATACAGCGTGAAGCTAAAAAAAAGAAAAATAAGTGTATTTTATGAATGCATTGTTTAAACTGAATGTATTTGCAATGCCATATCGATATTTTTTTTTGCTAAATATTGCCATCTGTAGAACTTGAACCTACTACTATGCCATATAATGTTATATAAATACATCCGTATAACCCTTGTACTATATGATTATGTAACATCTATACTTTGTATTAAATATAAAACAGGTTCTGGTTCAAAATTTCCGCAAATTATACACACATAATTTTAACCAAACGTGTTGTTATAAACTTGTTGTTGTTTAAGTATTTAACTCCTCTAGTAGAATATTTTTTGGCTTTTAGCTTTTTTACATACGGTAGGGCGGGGAGAACTTAAGTGTCAGTACTTTTCATTCTCTGATTCTTCCATATATAATTCAAAAATTATTGGTTTGAAATAAAAGTATACATTAAGTTGTACCTAGCTTGTTTCGTGGAACGGTGGTAAGGGAGAAATCCATCATTCAAGTCACGGATAACGTGGAAATGTAAGAAAATGAAATATCATGTTATTATATTTATCTTAAACCGATATACTTATTAACAACTAACTGATGCCAGCAACTGTTCTCTGTTTTTCGTTTTACGAAGTATGTTTATGTATCAAGACAAAAGATTTTGTAAGCGTTAACAACTCATAGGTTTAATATAAGTTTGAACGTAACCAACTTTAATGTCAAGAGTCTAAAGAATAAAATCTAGAACGATTGGTGGAAATATATCCAGTAATTTTCCGTGATGCTGGCACGATGAAACCAACATTACATTCATTTATATAGAATTTAAGCAGTAAGTACTTTTTATTAATTTTTAGCTTTTATAGGTTTAAATGTCTATTTTCAGTATTTTAAAGTCTATAAAAAAATTAAGTATTTTTTTCATATAATAATGTTTATTCACTAAATATTTCTTTGTTTACATACAGAATTGTTATCTTTTCCGTTGTCAGAAAAAAATTCGCCATGCACGTCTTTCGCTATAACATCTACAACACCCTAAGGATACACATATCTCTTGTAACATTTATCATAAGATGTACCTTATAAATTGAATATGCTGTTCATTTTTTATACTTGCTTATTATTTGTTAACGTTAACATTTCTAAGTCAATTTTTATATTTTAGTTGCATCAAAAAAAGACTTTATATAATATGATATAGATCTTTCCTTAACGATCTATCAAATTTCAATAGGGTTTAGTTAAAAAAGATTTTAAATTCATTTCTCAGAATCTATTTATTAAGCATATAAAACGCCTAGCGTTTTTTAATACTATAATACTCAAATACAAAATTGCTTTAACTATATGACAGGAATATCTTACAAATATTATTTTCGCTATTCGCAAAACCTACGCTGGTTTGTTTTGCTACAATATATTGTATATTTACTATAAATTATAAAATATTATAAAGCATTGGAACCCTATATTAAGAACTCTACATACACATTGAATATGTCATGTCATAGGGCTTTGGTTGAAGTATATTTATTTCATTTTTCTTATTTTTTATAAAAATAATGATAAGCTCATAAAGATAACATAGATATTTCAAATAAAATAAATAATAAAGGCAAAGTAACTGCAATAAGGATACAAAAGTCTCTAGAAATACTGAGACGTCTTCTAAAATAAATTAAGAATATTCAACATCCAATCATTAGGAATGTGTTAATGAATAGTAACTTTTTATTATTAAATATAATATAGACAAAAAATTTAGCAATCGTGAAGTAGAAATCCCTCCACTCAGGTACAGTGACGACATATACAAATTGGTTGGCAATGATTGGGAACGAAAGCTGAAAATCGATGTCACTGTGCTATTTGAGAGGTTTATGTCCAACTGTAGACGGAGACACGCCAATGGTGATGAAGAAATAAAATTAATGATGAGTATCCAGTAAAAAAATTAAGGTATTTGGCAAACAAACTCGGCACTTGGCAGGCCGCCTGTCTGGTACGGCGACTTTTGATTGACGGATTTCCTCATGTAAAATGAAGTCTTTAGCTCCACTAAGAAATACAAAACAAATTTCTAAGAATTTACGTCAGATATTTTTAATAAATTTAATTTGGTTTATATTCTCATATACAGATAACATTAACATTAATATGTTAACGTTTAAGATTTTTAATTAATTTTAAATTTAGTAAATGAAAGTAACTATTTTTGTATTTACTGAAGATTATTGAATATACTTTGCTGAAGGCGAGTTTTAATTAAGTTATTTTTAGCAGTCTTCGACATTCTTTATTTTCTCTTGGAAATTAATGAATTGTTTTTCCTGATCCAAGGTATTCTTTGATATATAGGTACAGTTTTATAGGAAACGAGGGAAAATGGAACAAACCTAATATTAGTATCTTGTAATTATGCAAAACAATATTAATGTTAAATCTAAAATTGATTTCCAATATATAGACTTGCTCTGAACATATAAGAAAGTACACTAGTAGAGTAAAACTTTATACTTAAATGTAAGAATTTGCTGTTTGTTGTTATACTAACCTAGATTGATAAATGTTTTATGGTCTCTGCACTCTATCACTAGCTAACATATTTTTAGATTATTCTTAATTAAAATATTTTTTAAAACAAAATATCATATTGAACTAGCCAACACGTAATGGTTTCAGAATGTGGTGGAAAGGGAATGTGGTGTGGGGAACGGACTGTCTTAATACTGGGTATCTCTGTCCCTGCTGCGTGCGGGATACAGTGTGAAGTATAAAAAAGGCATGTGTATGTGTATTTTGGACCGTTTTGTAAGTGATATTTGTGGTCCGATTTAAGTTAGCTAGACTATGCACAGAGCTTACTTTCGAACAAGCTACATCCAATTGCATAGAGCCCTTGAAAATTTTAACAAGATTTAGAATAGATACTTATTTATTCAACTTTTATGAAAACTCCAAAAAAACACAAAAACAAAAAAGAAACTTCAAGATAGAGCTAAAGCACATTGATTTGCAGCAACTGTTTCACCCCCTTACGGATAGAACTGCCACAATCGTTGAAATAGATATTTGCTATTTTTTTATCATTATTTCAAAAATAACATTTCATGTTTCTACCATTAAATACGACTACTTTACACACATTCATCCTGTATTTCGTCTCCTTAGACTTTGATTTTCTACAATCCCTGTAATAAATATACTAACTTCTAAGCATTAGCCCAAAAATAAATCCCTAACTCAATAAAACTCAAATAAATCCAGGGTGGATTACTAAGGGGTAGAATATCCGAATGTTCTTTCTTAGAGGGAGACGCCCAATAAAATAACCTTACTGACCAAAAGAATAACAATAATCACTAACTATAATAACTAAGCAGGTTTTTTGCTTGGTAATCAATTAGACGGTGATGAATCAATCAGTGAATCAAGACAGCTACTTATATAAGGAACTATAACTAAGGATAGAAACAGAAATAAACCTAAAGCTTTTTACACGTAATAAATATTATGCATTAAAATATAGCATAGTATATTAAATGTAATCATACAAAAATCAAAAATCTAAATAAAGATTTTTTTTTAATGTAGTGGCTAAAATGTTGTTATTTCTTCACCCTTACCTTATTTACTTTTTCGCAAAATCACCTTTGTAAATACTAAAATGATTAATAGACTAAACTTTCATCGCGCCGAGCGTTTCGCCCTTTGAGGTATTAAAATGCGACACGAACAATGGATCATTGATAGGCGGCCGCCAAGGAATAGGAAATTACCATAATTTCTTCTTTGACAAATTGCACGCAAACATACCGAGACCTATGGTCTACGCCAGAAATATTTTTTACTTTATATAATAATAAAAAATACCTTTTTAAAAAAAATACAACAGTTTTTTTACAAACATCTTCAACCTAATATCAAGATCTCCAATCTATTCCCCCAGAAATTAAAATATAGAGTATTAAATGGCCAAATTTAACGTTGTGCTTTGTACGTACCAAAGTGCACAAATGTGAGTAGTATATTATTTTAGCAAATATTTTTGCTAAAATAATATACTACTCTTTTCTTTCTTTTTCCAAACTACAACGAAATTACGTACTATCTAAGTTAAGTTGAACTACTACGTATGTATAAAGCCCCCTAAGTAAAAGCCATAACTTTGAGAAAAATAAAAGAAAAGCTCACAAAAGTTGACTGTGTATTCAACTTTAATCTTACTCGATAATAATATAGTACAAGGAACGCGGCTCAATGGCGACATCACCCTATCTAGCGTTTAATTCAAATTGCGGTGTTATGTTTCAGAAGCCCCATGGGATTTTCCATGGCTTTCGAAATTATGGTACTAATAACAATTTGGTATCTACTGTTTATTTAACTAAATATCAGTAATTTGCGTATAGTTACTTGATATAGATTGAATAAACATTGTGTGTTACTTTATAGAATGTAAGAATTTTAATATGATTATTCGCCTATACTTGTAATTGTTTTGGTTCAGTTGTAGCGCAGCTAGAAGGCGTTTGACTGTCAATGCGATGATTGTAGATTCGATTTTCGCTCGAGCAAATGATTGTATAATATTATCATTTCTCTACTCTTATACCTAAAACAAAGAACGGCGCTTAGTTCCGCCACTTAACATGCAATGTCTCGATTACGGGCAGAAAATGGAGAATGGAGAGTATGCCGTTAGGTTTCTCACTGACTACTATGTCATATGGGCAAAAGTGTAGATATAAAAAAACATTTAAATCATATCGATATTTTTTACTTTTTTGAAAATTTACTATTTGAACATTACAATAGTCAGTGAAAGTAACACTACCCTTTCTAGTATAGTCTATGTATTCGAATCAGCGAATTTTAAAAATATATGTAAAATGTATAAAAGATCATACGAGTTCTGAGATGTTAATCCCAGAAAATTTTTTTTTCGTCCTCCCGTCTTCATTAACTTTTATATTATCTCCGTTATTCATTCTCAGAGGTAAGCTAGAACATTACGAAGTCAACGAACCTTATGTAAAAGGACCAAATAAGAAAATCATAATATTTTATAAAAATTTTATACAAAAAAAGTAGCAACGATCAAATTGTCAGTTTAGCCCTTATACATAGGAGCAATTGAAATATTAATTATCTAACATTCCACTTAAATATAGGCTCTTATTATAATTTCTCTAGTTTAGCTAAACTGGACATACTACATATAGACAATATGATTAATTTAAAAATAACTTTGTTCATAAAGCTATAAATGGCTAGAAAACGATATGTACCTAATAACTCTGATCATTTTCCACCACGTCACATCCAAGATGTAAGAAATCCCTCTTTTCATCAAACATTCATCAATCATATTTGTGTAAACTTAGAAGGCGGAGCTTTTAAGACTTAAAATTATATTGATATACGTGTTTTGTTTGTTTTAATATACTTAAGATTTATTTTATGTGTATATTTACACAAATAAGGTAATTAATAGCGAAGCCTAAGCGAAGTGAGACAGTTCTTCGTCTGTTTACAAACACAGAGATTGTAGGTTCGATTCCCAATAGGGGAATATAGATTATATTTATTTCCAATTCTGCGAAGCCGGCATTAAGTTTCCTCTCTCATCACGTAATGCCTAGAATTCAGGCAAAATACAGAGAACAAAGTGTACTACTTAGTTCGCTGCCTACCATATTATGTGGGAATAAGCGATACGAAAAAATGTAATTTCTCTTAATTATTAGAAAATGGCATGTTAAATCTAATTGTTACCTAAACCTTTCATTATTACCTATTTGCACAAAATATAATGGCAACAATATAATAACTTGGTAATACAATATTTTATTTTCTGTACAAAATACATGACAAGGAAAATAGCTGCTCTATGATATTTACTATGATAAAGATTTTTTGTTTCATTTGCGTTATGTTGTATAAAATAAGCCCCACATAATTTTAGGATTTTATCAACTTCATATTTTTTGTAACTTGAGACGCCTAATTTTCTTGAAATTGTTGTTTTCTATTTTACTTTTTAGTTCTCTATCTAGATATATAATGTTTTAAACCTGGCTTTCCATACATTAAGTATATCACAAATTATAAACTCAGATTATAATAAAGAGAATATTATAAAATGAAATATATATAATGGTTAACCTACACATTGAACTTTTATATTAAATTAAATTTAACAACAGATACAACAGGTACTTATAATATTAAGAATAACACACTAAGCTAGAGTCTAAGAAGGTGGAATGTAACTTATCTGACTGTAAAAACGCTACGGCTGTGGGTTCAATTCCCATTAGAAGAAAGGATTATATTTAAATTATTTTATTTTCTTTTTGATAAGACAAAGTGTGGCATTGAATTCAGCTACTTAAAACATAATGTCTCAATTTCGAGCGGAAAATGGAGATCGAGCTGTCTCGAAGAATGGTGTATGTTGGCACTCTTTTCCTGCTTTGAGGTAAGCGGGATGAATAAGTATATTAATGTACTGACGAGCGCTGTTAACTTACTACAATATTTCAAATATATAATATAAGGTAATATGTAAAATCGTAAAATTTTACAACAGTCGTTAACTCGTGCGGTAGGAGTCTTTATACAATCTTAAGTAATTTTTATTATAGAGATACATATGTTATAAGAAATACCTTTATACTAAACTACATAACTATATGATCTTTTTTATATATCTACAGAAATTTATTAATTTGTATTATAAACTAGGGTCCTGTTCGGTTCTACCTACATAAACGAAATTTACTGATAGTATTAAATTCTGATCTAATATGTTTACTTTGTAGCAGGGTATTCAGTGAGAACGTAGAGTCAAGGCACTCATTTCTTGATTTTCTGAACTATACGTTGAGACTTATCTTACCAGATCGAACAAATGAGATTATCCGTCGAAAATATCCGTCGAATTGAGAGCGAACCCACAACCGTTCGCTCGCGTTTGCAGTCAGACAGTGTAAATCGAAATCGGAGTCGAGATAAGACAACGTTGATAATTCTGACGTAATATGTTATAGAATAATTACTTCTATAAAATACTAAATATTATTTTACGATATAAGAAAATTGTTTGGACTATAGTAATTTAACAAATAAAAAAAAAAAAAACAAAATAACGCTAACATTGAAGCTTTCTAGCGAAGCAGATATATCAATTTATCTGTATTTATGTAAAGACTACACAAATGGTAAAATTAACGTACTCGCTTGTTAGACGTTAATTCTTGAAATTTGAAATTGTAATGTGAAATAGTTCACATTACAATTTATACAATTAAGATATCTAGTTAAGTGCTTAAAAGAACATTTTAGTGTAATAGTAAAAAAATAATAATATATATTACATAATTACCTTCCCTTTGATTAAAACTAAGATAAAATACTAACAGAATTACTTATTAGCTTGCGTGACGATTATTTTCCCCTATTAAAATTGTTTTCAAATCGTGCTATTGCAATAGGAAACGGGCACGATACGTAGAACTGGAATACTACAATTTTCCTGTAATTCTGCGTTCATAATTTAAATTAACTAACCTTTGAAAATTACAAGACACTGTTATCTCCGCTTTGCACCTGAAATTGACGACACGAGGCGGAACCCAATGCAGACCCCTGCATCGGCGATATTTACAAGACTAGAATCATGCATACGGCAGCATGCATGCATGCAACGATCGCTCGGTGTTTGGTGTTACCAATAAATAGGTGAAGGAACAAACAAACATGATAAACACAAAAAAATAATGAAGTAAAAGTCACATGTGATAAATATATAAATTTTGCGAGATAAATTGTACTGAGAGAAGAAAGAAAAATGCTTGTTTTCATTAATGTATAATGCATAATCAACAAGGTTTGGATAATTGGCGTATATTTAAAAGCTCATTTCTTAAAAATGACTTATTTTTTGTTGATATACTTTTTTTTGTATTTATCAGTCACATTATCCCGCTTATTTATGTAATAAGTATTAGCTTTTTTTTTGTTATATACCTAAATAATAATATTTTCCATATGCAGGATCCCGTAACTACCGGAATTACAAAACCGCGGGATAGAAAATAATCTACCTACTGCAGCAAATACTGGTATTGACAAAAACTGCGGGAGTGAAAGACCTAATCTCACTGCGCTACCATAACCATGTAAAGGAGTATCTTGGCATTAGGCTTACTTTGATTACCCTGTTATGTGGGAAATAGCGTGAAGTACTTCTAGTACTAAAGAAAAAATAAAAGCTAAAACGTGCGAAATATTACATCATAAACTGAAACCTAACAAGGCGATCTTCTCAAAAGGACTGTCGTAAGGACTGCAACCTTGAATGCGAACGTAAATTTTACGCGGCTTTTCCAAACTCTGGACCATTATTTTTACTTTGTAATGAGATATAAAGAAGAATTTAGAAGTTTACGAATCCGGCAAATACAGAGACCTTAGATTTTTGTTTGTTTTTCTTTGTTGTAGTATATATTTATTTGTTTTGTCCGATTGTAATTTATTTGCAATGTAATAATGAAATATTGAAAACATACAGGTATTTTTTTCATATTCACACTTCTTCCCGCATAGCACTGTAGACAGATGGGACTTTTTTTTAACGTCAAGAAATCCGTTACGGATACCCGCCGGAGGGGGGGATCCCAGGACGCGGTTATGTGGGACTCCGATTTGGCAAGATGATACGCCTCCGTTTCCCCACTAAAACCTGACGGTGCTCCTCCCCCGCCACTAGCCCAGGTCTCGGGAACTGCCCCAGTCGTCCGTGGACCTGGGCGGAGACCTAGTGTGAAGACACTCCGTTCTCCACTTTAATCTGAAATCATGACATGCCTGTCATGTGGCATTACTTAATGTCGCATTTTGTCGCCTCACTAAAACGCAGAAACGAAAATTATTTTAATATAATCATTCCCTTAAATAGGAATGGAACCAAAAACCGTCGACTTTAAACTCAGATGTGACATATGTATCTATCACATATGTATATATGTAAATAGAATTTAGTTATATTGACGAAGGTTAGTAGTTTCGTTTAGTATAGTACTAAATAAAGATGTTAACTAAAATGTTTTCGTTAATCAACTATATTAAGTACAGTTGTACCTACACCGAAAGTTATTTTCTAAATTATGAAGCCCGGATTAGGCACATGATATAATCTATACTGGGTTCCTTCTACCTAATAAACACAAATAGAAATTACAATACAAGCTGTACAAAACGCGATGGTTTAGAACTCGATTCCCACTCAGGGAAATTATTATATAAAATTTTCATTTCTCTGCACTGGTATTAAAGACAAAGTATGGCGTTAAGTCTCAATTTTGGACGGAAAGTTGAAACCAGAGTGTCTTAACACGATGTTGTCTCTAACTATCCGTCACATAGTAAAAAATGTGAAACTATAAAAAAAACAAATCATATTTTCCTTAAACTTTACCTTATCTAAAATTATAAACATATACCTATGTCTGAAGAAAAAAGGTCAGGGCCCTGTTACGCTTCATAAACACCCTTAGCTGCCCTTCCTTGTCAAATATAAAAAGATATTGGCTTGGGCTTTCTGCAAAATGATAGTTGTAAATATGGGTCATATAATCTGTTGGCCACTACAGTCGCTACACACGTTAATCTATCGACCACGAGCTCCAGTGGAAAAGATTAATAGTTCCCTGTCACGAGATCGGTGTTGTAAGACATGGCCAGTCATAATAGAAGTTAGCTCAAGGAAATAGATATTAATTGTCGTGCAGCTTTTCGCTATAATTAGTTTAGTATGTTATATAACGTTAAGATAAAATTAAAACCTAACAAGAAGAGTATAATTTACTGTAATCTCGTATAGCGGAGTGACATACAAATTAACAGCCCAAAATATATAAGTCGATCTTATTTATACAAATTTATAAGAATAAATAAATAGATTTTTGATTGATTTTTTTATATTTCTAAACTCTTCAGACAACATTCTTCATAGTACTCATTACTTAATAATCTTGTTATATATTGTGGCCAGTCGTGGCCCAGTGGCACAAGAGTGTGACTGTAAACGACTGGTTGTGGGTTCGATTCCCACTCGAGGAGTGGAAATTATATTTCCATTTTCTTCGCTCTGGTGTCGAGGTAAAGCGCGGCGTTAAGTTCCGCCACTTAACACGCAAGCCTCCGAATTCGGTGGAAAGTGGGGACGGAGTGTCTTAACACTAGGTTCCCTCTGCCTACCCTGCTGTGTGCGGGATATAGCGTGAAGCTATTTATATTCATAGTTCCAACTGGGATTTCAACGCTAACTTTTATAGTTATATTATACATTTTTGTTTCTGAAGTTTTATACATTTGTGTCTCTAAAACGTAATATCTTGTCTTGAAATTTCAGCAAAATGTCTCACTACAGTCGTCAAGGGACAAAATAGAGTTTTTCTGCTTTCCATGCCTGGTAGTTCTAAATAAGGTGCATTTAGATTTGTCATTTAGTGGATCAGTGGGTAACATAAAGAATATTTTATTAATTACATTTTTTTAATCAAAGTCAGTCAAATAATTTTGTTCAAAATAAGAAGTTACATACTTCATTTTTCACCTTAATGCCTTAGACCTGAGAATAACAGCGGAACATTTTTTTTTAATTCGGGCATTTACAGATATTATATATTGACAATGATACCTTTGAAATTACCGAAATATAATTAAAATCAATATATCAATCAAAAGAACCTGTCAAGGCAAAGTTGGAGAGCGTCTGACTGAATGCGATTGTTGTGGGTTCGATTTCCACTCTGGTACCTAAGACAAACAGCGGTGTTAAGTTCCGCCACTTAATACGCATTGCCTCGATTGCGAAAAATGGTAAACGGAGTACCCTGACTCTAGGTTCACTCTGCCTTCCCTGCTTTGTGAGACGAAGTGTCAAGCTGAAAAAAAAACACATTGAGAAAAAAGAACAGAGAGAGGTTAATTAACGGTCTAAAGTTAATGGATTTATAATTTACATTAAGCGCGTGTAATGTTTATGGCTCTAACCGGCCTAAAACTTTTGCAATATACAACTGTATAATGAAGTTGAATAGTATTTATCCTTTTAAGGGACACTCGTAATGGCGTAGCGTAGCGCATTGGAACAGAGTCTGACTGTAAATATGATGATTCGTTCCCTACTCTTAGGAACTATTTATTCTTGTCCAAAAAAAATAATTAGAAATAGAAAATAGCTTCACGCTATATCCCGCACACAGCAGGGTAGGCAGAGGGAACCTAGTGTTAAGACACTCCGTTCCCCACTTTCCGCCGAATTCGGAGGCTTGCGTGTTAAGTGGCGGAACTTAACGCCGCGCTTAACCTCGACACCAGAGCGAAGAAAATGGAAATATAATTTCCACTCCTCGAGTGGGAATCGAACCCACAACCAGTCGTTTACAGTCACACGCTTGTGCCACTGGGCCACGACTGGCCAAAAAAATAATTAGAATGTAACTTTTTACATTTAAATTAATAGCATTCATCGCTCTTGTAAGCCAAAGTGCGGCGTTGAATTCCATCACCCAACTCACAATGGCACTAAGCTTTCTCTGCTTACTATGGCAAAGCAATCCTAATTCTAGAAAAGTATCAGGGTACAAATTATGTATATATATTTGTACCTAATAATTCCGTGTGTCACCTCGTTTGTTTGTACGTCAGAATTGGGTCTAGAGAACAATGAATACTAATTAACAACAAACGTTGTCATATCCTAGCTATGAATAATCAATTGAAATGTTATTACATTAAAAAACTAATTTCAAAAACATAATTGCGTCAAGTCGTTTTTGTTTTACGTGGATCAGTAAAAAACCAATTTAACCAATAAACACTCACACTTTAAATAAAATAAATAAAATTGGAGTGTCTTTTTATAACATTAAAATTACCGCTTTTTACAAAATTTATTTATAGGTACTCGGTCATACACGGTACATGTACAAAAATATCGTTCTTTACAACTTTTGTCTTTACGTCTTTCTATCTGTTTGTTCCCGCTAATCTTCGGACGGCTGGACCAATTTTGACGACATTTATTACTGGCAGAGAGATGATATAGTAAGGAATAACTTACTTTTATTTTTGAATTATATTTTTTTGTTGAGTCCACGGACATAGCTACCTTATGATATTGTTAAATAGAAAATCCTGCGTACTGAAACTAACGATATTGAGAATATTTATATTATTGTTTGGTAATGGCCGTATGGAGAGAAACTATACTAGCCAGCCAGAGTACTAGAAACTATACTGATTAGTAAGAGGCACAAAAATGGCGTTTTCTTATATATATTATATATTGTAGATTCGGTTTGTCTGATTGTGCTTTATACAAATATAGGAAGGGACACTTTTTGATAATATTTTATGAAAATTATGTAAATTTTGATAATATTTTGACACAACCTGAAATTTTCCATGGTAATGCAATAGAAATACATTAAATTTTATCAATTAAAGTATCAATAGAGCTACTTGTTATATTAAATAAAAGATAGATCCATTACGTATAAAACGTAACAAAATATTTTATACTCCAGAGAGTTGATTAAATTAGGAATTCTAAAAGCTTATACATATTTGTGAATACCAAAATATTCACAGGACAAAATTATTTAAGCTTCTAGAAATACGTTCTTGTCTCTCTAATAAGTTCTCATTTTAAATGTAATTCTGGAAGCTCAAGTTTTTGGTATTTTATTCTGATGGAAATTCAGTGGTTTAATATTAACTGGTGTTTATGCTAGTCATAGAATCTATGTGTTTACATTAAACATAATTACACATACAATATTAATTAAGACGTTAAATTATTTCAACCGAATATACTTGTTACTTTACCGTAATGAAATCAGAAAAGAGAAAATTCAACAATCAAAATATAAAAAAATTCTCGAAATTCAGAGACAAAGATCTAATCACATTTCAGATGATTCAGCTTTTCCTAAAAATATTTTTATTATTATTGCATTAATATGTTACTTTATAAAAAAGTGTATGTTAAAAAGTACTTTTGAATAAAGTGTGAATTACTGTAAGCTTTAACTTTGATAACTTTTATACTTCTCCATCTGTTTAATTTTAATATAAAGCTTCGAAGCTTTTTCTTTAAGTATGAAAAGCTCACCTAGAAATAATGTCGTTTTATATTGTCAAAAAACAGATATACTTAAGAAATCTTTTTCCATGTTCATTTTATTTAAACATGATGATAACAGAGTATAATATATTTCTTCTTATTTTTGTTTTATTTTTTAATAACAAAAATAATTAAAATATAGTAAGTAATATAAAAACATCGCACAGTGGTGCCAGATGTAATTCTTATGCTAATTAGCAATACGTATTCAGAGTGGACATTTCATCTCATATTAACACGACACAACAACTATGGAAATATTATTACAATTTGTATTATAATGCGCAAAGTATATTTATTTAAAGATATTCTAATAAAAAGTAAGATATAAATACTCGTTTATTGTATCGCGTTAGTGTACCTCTGCGACTAATTGATATTATGCTAAGTAACTACACTAGCGGAAAAAAATAAAGGATCATACAAATTTTCTAACAAGTTAACCGATCCATATAGTGGTTAAGGTAAAAAAAATCCAACTTTTTAGATCAAAGAAATGAACTGAAAATATTTCGATAGAATTGAGCGGGACACGTCGCTTGAAATTTTTTTTCATTTTAAGATCTCGAAACCTGAAACTTTAAGCTTTAAATTACTTGCTTTTTAATTGCAGTGCTACCATGCATTTTTTAGGAAAATACAGTCACTTAAAAAATACTCAAAAAGGTTTTTATGATCCTTTAATTTTTTCCGCCAGTATATAATAAACACTAAGATTTCTAATAGACAGCTTTTTTATTTTGGGCCACAGTGGGAGCCGATATTGTTACATGCGGCGGTCCCTTAATTAAAAAAGTACTCTAGACTTTCTTGCGAAACTTGAACTTTACGTTGAATGTAATGTAAATTAAATTATTGAATGGCCAGTCGTGGCCCAGTGGCACAAGAGTGTGACTGTAAACGACTGGTTGTGGGTTCGATTCCCACTCGAGGAGTGGAAATTATATTTCCATTTTCATCGCTCTGGTGCCGAGGTAAAGCGCGGCGTTAAGTTCCGCCACTTAACACGCAAGCCTCCGAATTCGGCAGAAAGTGGGGAACGGAGTGTCTTAACACTAGGTTCCCTCTGCCTACCCTGCTGTGTGCGGGATATAGCGTGAACCTATTTTTTTTTTAAATTATTGAATAAAACAGCTCAGAGTTTTGTGAAAATTAGATCACGTATTGAGTGACACTTTTCACATTTTTTCTTTTTTACAGTATATTCGAAAGATGACGACTATAAGTGGCAACCTATAGTCGTCATCACAACTATAGAACTTGGCAAACCTATACAAGTTCAGTTGAACTATGAAGGATGTGTTCTCATATAATAATATGTTTTCATCATACTCTCATTTAAAAATATTTTACTTTTTAATGTGTTAAATTGGCAAATATGTACTTTTTTTTTAAGTAAGAAATAATTGTTCTTTAAATAAAACTCATAACGCACGTAGTGTCTCTAAACTGTCAAAGTAATAAATTATTATAATTAGGTATTGTTGTAGCTTAATTTACGATATGTCTAGTCAGTTTAGCATTTAATAACCTTTAAGTACGCATTAATTTCCGCATACGCGAACGAAATACCGTTAATGGTAAACCTGATGATTAGGAGTTCGATTCCCGCTCGAGAGAATGATTGAGTATAAATTATTTTCATTTATCCGCTCTAGTACTTAAGACAAAGAATTAAGTTCCGCAACTCAACACACAATGTCTCGATTCTCTCTCACGACCATGTTATGCGGGCAAAACATGAAATTTAAAAAATAAATTACCTTCATATTTATGATTTAACGTCAATAAACAGGTAATTGACGTTTCAGAAAGCGGCATTACGTTTAAAGTTTGTTATTAATGGGAGACATTTACTGATTTAGACTGTATTTACATTTTCTCTAATATAACTCTGTTTACGGTACTTGGAAGATATACAAGAGAGTTTGTTTACATTTCAATAAAATAAACACTGCACTGTAAAATATAACAAATATGACGGCGCCTTAACAAAATTAGCAATCGAGCAAGTATTAAAGAGAACTTAGTGTCAAGACACTCTTTTGTGTAAAAGATTTATGTATATTCATACTTATATTATAAATGCGAAAGTCTGTCTGTTTGTCTGTCATGCTTTCACGGCTTACCTATGGTCCGGTATGGATGAACTTTAAAATGAAAGTGGTAAGCAGTTCATGGTCAAACACATAGGTTGGTTATTTTTTCAAAAATCCACCTCTAAAGGGTTGAAAAATCTAAACCGTTTAACCGATTGTAATGATTGTTTACATAAATATAGTTGATAAGCCAAGATTAAACATGCTACTATATTTTTCAAAAATCCACCCTTGAGGGTTGCTGCAGTATAACGAAACATTTGTGTAGAACACGCGAGCGGGCCGCTAGTATGTGTACACATCCCACCGGAAATCGACACATTGTGCGTTGGATAGTGATATTCAACGCTGTGCTTTGTCCTATCAGACCAGACAAATGAACATAATTAAAATATCATCATTTTTCCTACTGGGGGATGGAACCAGCTACTAATCGCGTTTGCATTTAGATACTGTGCTACTGCATTACGAGGACCTGAAATTATATATGCGATAGTACTAATACTTTAATAAATGATATGGTGATACATTTCGGTTCATTATCGGTGAAGCTAGTAATATAATATGAAATCATATCGATATGTTCTAACACTAATAGATTTTCTTTAATTAATATATATTAATTATAATTAATTCAAAGGATCTGTGATTGATTTCTAGTACTGGCATTGGCATTGACTACTTTCACAATATATAATCTTGAGTGGTAGCCATTTTAAAGGTGGAATTTCACTAATGTTCACTTTAAGCTCGGGTTTGAAGTAGAAGTTTTTTGCAGAGCTGTTAATCCTGGGCAGAACTTAGGCGAGAATTGATTTCGAAGAGTGGAACATCTGATATTGAATCATAATAGACCAGCTAATATTCTGTCATATTCATAAAGTCCTCGCAAACAAAGTTGCGGTCACCCACTTGTCTTACTCAATTAATTTTAGTAATATATATACAACAAAAAATCTTTTTATAGCAAAAAGTGTTTACTAATTGATTGCTTACGTAAATGATGATGCACGAAAAAGTTATAAATATACTTTATTTAATTACAGGTCAACTTAAATATAAAACACGACATAATTTTGGTCTTAAAATAAATTATCCTCTTTTTATATATATTTTTGTCCTTTTTAAATATATTATAACAACAATATTTTAATTTTAATAAGGTCAATGTGACTATAAGCTCAATTGGTTGTGATTTCAACTCGGGGTAAATGATTATATTTTAATTATTTCATTCTACGCTCTGGTAAGAACAATAATGGAATTGATATCGACCACTCAACACCTTATATTTCGAATTCGGGCCATAATTAGAGAACGGAGTGTCTTAACACTGGGTTCTTTATGCCTGCCTTGCTATGCAGTAAACTAAGAAAAGCAAAAACAATAATATTACAGAAATAGCATTTTGGCAGAGCACTAAGCTTTAAGTTAATGAAATTTATTATTAAACAATGCGTAATAAATCACCCTGGTCCTTACAGTTTACCGTGTTATTTACTATACTAAATAAATAAACGTTTATTACCCGCTGTCTCTGAGCAAGCTCTATAATTAAGGGAGTATGAAATAGAAAAGCTTTAGAGCAGCAGAGCGATATGTGCCATATGTCAGTTGAGAAACTTTCTTAATTTTAACCTTTTATGAAAGACAGAGGTTGTACCATCTGGTGTCATATGAAAATAAATAAATAAAATCAAACATTTCTTGTCTATCTATACATATAATAAAAAGATAGCTGATTGCTGTATTTACATGGAAGATATGTGAAAAATGCTATAATTAGGGACATTTATCAACGTAATAGAACCCAAAACAATAAATTTAAAATTTCTTTTCTGTTTGGTTGTCTGTTATCTTCGCATTTATAAACGCTTAACTTAAACTTCCTTTAAGATTTATTGTATTATTTTATTTCAAAAATAAAAAAGAACAATAATTTAAATTATAAAACGATATGGTTAGATATATCCGTGTACTTTCCGCAGGTAAAGCCGCAATCAATACGAGTTACGCTAGATTTTTTATAAAGATTTTATGAAATTATAGCAAACTTTTGGACTAGTAAAACAAAATATTGATTATAAGTAGCTACAGAAATACATTATTACTTAAATATAATTTAATATTGAGGTCCTGTGAAAAAGCTCTTAAGGTTTCCAATTACACTTTACTGTTACGTACGCATGATATACGATTACGGCAATTTGGTCACACCCAGCCTTATTACAGACACACACCTATTAACTTTACACTGATTATATTTTGATTTCCTATTTTTGTTATAAATGACCCTTTTCAATAATTTGGGTATGTTTAATAAAACAAACCTTTTACTGAAGTAATAAATTAGGAAAGATTTGATCTAGGCGATAACGAAATATTTTAGTACAAATACAGTTTTTGCATTAAGCATAAATTTATAAATGTTCCAAATTTTATATTTTAAAAAGTACCCATATATGTCTGTCTATGTCGTTTTAGTTTAAAATTGCCTCCATCTTTAGGTACATATCCGTTTTCATTGTTCTTTGGGTAGGATTGGGTTGAAATTGAGAGCTGAAAATCATAGTTACATGTGTCGTTTCACTATAGAAAAAGCATATTACATTTAAGGCTTCTTCTGCGTACGAAGAAGAACAGCCCAGCTGTATGTAACACGATCAAATCAAGTTTGTCTCAATAACGCATATAAGTGCATTTCTACCATTATAAATACTAATAATATAATATGTGAAGCTAAAACTTTGTATTCTTTTTAAGAAAATTATGTTTTCCGCATAACTAAGTCAATTGCATAAAAATGTTATCGCATTGATAGTTTCTATAGAGAAGGAGCACATTAAATTAATAGAAGAAATACATTACCCAGCAGAGTTACCCTAGTATCATGATCCAGGGAAATGAACATAATTTAATTAATTCCACAACTGGTATTCGAATTCCACTGCCATTGGGTTAACAGTCAGACGCTGTCCCACTACATCACGACGGCTTGAATCTTGTGTGTTTTCCAAAAAGAAGCAATGTATAACATCAGTACGCACATGCATAATCCATAAGAATTAATGAAACGCCGCGCCGTGACGCTACGTTTACATTGAGAACTCATTTTCCAAACTGTTTACAGTGCTCGTCTTTCAAGATAACTAGAGTGTGTTGTAAATCTTCAAATTTACTGCCTCTAACAATGATCATTGAAAATGTTTATTTTATTATTGTCTGTGACTCCCGCGTCAAAGCCGCGTTCGTCGGGAATTCTTAGTATTTGGCACACGTTGAAACTACGAGCTACCGCATAGTTTAGTACTGAATAATTGACTAAGACTATCTAGATATAATTATAATAAATAATAATGGGGAAAACAAAACGATTATTTGATCCAAATAGTTTAATAGACGATTGATGTTTTGCAGTTTTTGTTATTTAAACATTTACTTACTTACATATATTCTGCTACGAATATAAATATAAAATAACCTATACGTGTTAATTTATTCATGTTTATATAGGGATGACAGTAGAGCAAAATAAGACCAAGATGTACTCAGTATCTGAAATAAAAATAGCAGGAGTAAGCCATTTTTGTTAAATTTTTACTATTGCTTTTTATTTAACGTTTGTATATATAATAATAATAAAAAATAAAATATGTGAAAATTCTCTTTTCAGCGTCATATTTTTCCCCTTCTAGCCGAGTAAGCAGTCTAAAATCTAGAATCACTGTGTGGAGATGATTCTAAGACTTTTCGCCCATACGAGTTATTGTACGTCGAATGGTAGTACTCAACGCTGTACTTTGTCTTGTTACCAGAGAGGAAAAATAAAAAAATATATATCATTTCTTCAAGTAGAAATCGAACCCATAACTATTGTTTATGCTTTATTCATAATGACTATTGGCATTAATACATGATACTTACTCGGGTAAATGTTTTGAAGTTAACATCAGAAAATCTTAGGGCAGTCAGTTTGCATGGCTTCTGAGCTCTGCAAAATAAGTTTTTATTACTTATTATAAATAGCATTTACTAGTAAATACAAAACTACTCTAATTGATTCACACCTAGTAGCGATAATCATCAAATCTTTAACAATCGACATGTCTGCTCTATACCACTGGCAATTATAAGCTGCATCACCCACTTTAGTACTCTGAAAAATCAATGTATCAATTAATTTAATGAAATTGTATGTATAAGTTTCGTCCCGTGGGGGGACGGGTTAAGAATACAATTCCCCCCCGCCGCTGGGTAGCGTCCCGTAAAAGGCGGGTAACCCAGTAGTTTGGTGGTAGGAGATTCGTTCTCCGACTGGCTCGCGACCACTATCATGTCAAAGACGAACCGCCAAATATCTTATGATGTGTTCCGGTTCGATGGCATGTAAGCCAGCTCTCCCTATTCCCACGATTCCCATCCTTCCTCCCTCCATCTGTCCTACATTCCCAAGGCTGGCAACGCATCCATAACTTGAATGTTGTGGATGTCTGTGGGCGAAGGTAACCACTTAACACCAGGTAGGTGGGCCTTCAGCTCGTTTGCCTCCTTTGTTCAATTAATTTAATAAAAATGTATAAGTAAAACACTTACTCGACTTATTAATGTAAAAAGCACTTTAGTCAAGACACTCCGATCTGAACTTTTCGCCGAATTCAACGATACGCCTTGTTTTAGATATGAGACCGGGGATATGAAAAAATGTATTATCAAAGAAATGAAAATATATTATAATTTCCCCGAGTGAAAATTGAACCAACAACCATCGTAGTTACAGTCAAACACTGTCACACTGCGCCATGACGGTCTCACCTATGTTTTCGACTACGGAAATATTTTATTGTGTCCAATATGCAAGTTTTCAAGGATATCAAACTGTAAGAATACTATCAATATAAGGCAGTACTATTTTTTAACATAGATTGAGTGACTAATTGATTGCTTGATAGACACGGGTGAAAGTAACAAAAGCTCAATAATTAAAATAAACTCACATAAATCATTATCATATCGCCATAGTAACATAAAATGTAAATCTGCACTAAACCCAGCAAAAGAAAAAGCAGAAATGTTAATGTTAGAGCTATATCATCAATTGCCTGAAATTTAATAAATTTTAAATGTATTTAAAATGGAAGTAATAATAATACAAAGGTATCAGTCTTTATTCAAAGATTTTTTTAAGTAGCTAATTTTTGTAGGTAAGTCAAAAATACCTATATACTAAAGAATATTTTACGAAAGGTAAGCCGGTGGGAATCGAGTTATATTCTCTCAGTTATTTCGCCACTGATAACCAACATATCTTACCATAACGTTGAAACCTGTCAAGCAAATAAGTACTGAACTTGTGATAGCGTTACACAGAATGGATTCTGTGTAGATGAATTCCATTGAATTGACACACCTGTAAGTTATTAAATATTAGATCAAGTTGGAGTAGTGTTTAGTTTTCTTTTTTTAATTATACATATGACATATATTCTAAAAAGCCTAAATAATTAAAATATTTGTCTAATATAAAAAATAATATTTATTCATAAACATGCGGCTGTCGTGGCGCAGTTGAATAGGCAAAACACGTCGGTTGTAGGTTCGATTCTTATCCGGAGAATGAAATGATTATAAATCAAGACATTTAGAAAACATAAAAAAATGAACACAGCTTTGAATTCTCTTTTCTAAATGTGTTTTTCAATTGCCTAAGTGTGTGAATAACACTTAAAAAAATGTTAAAATATTACTTTATTCACTACTAGCGACCCGCTCGCGGCTTCGCCACGTGAACTACCACTTTCATCCTCTATTGCCTCTTTGGGATTGTTTTTTTTTTTTAAAAGGAGGGTAGTCTATATTTGACTTTCGTCACTAATTATGTTCATGAGAAAATCATCGATACATTTAGTGCAATGTCTATATTATTTGATAACATATAGCGATAACTGTTCTAGTAAGAAAACGTACGAAATCTGCTATCATATGATAGTAGATTTCGTACATATATACCATCTGGTATATAGTATTATAAACCGGTCATAATATCTTAAATAAACTTTACGCTTTTATTTTACAATTGTGTTACTTATTGATATTAAAAAATAGCTTTACTTGCAAATAATCAATGCAATTTGACTTTGCCAGTTTTTTACTTTTCTGCGGGAACTGTTTTGAATACCAGGGTAATTTTTAAAAAAGAGAGATAGCCTATGTTTGACCTTGCCTCATTAACTATTTTCCTGAGAAAATTCATTCATTTCAGTCAAGGAGTTTAGATCTTGCATTCTCACTATATACTAAACATACATAAGTTTCATCCACTGTTTCAACCTCCTAGGGTTTGATTTTTTATAAAGTAGCCTATATGACCCTGCATCTTCAACAATCTTCTTTACGAATTCCCGTCAAAACATAACAAATAGAAGAGATACAGATTTTTGCATTTTTATAATAATAATTTTAATGAGTGCGGATATGTCTAATACAATGTCAACTATATAATAACAAATGGCGCTACCCGTTGCAGAAAACGTAGTGACATCTGTTGTCATATAGATTATATAAATATATAGATTATATAAAGTTTTATAGACCGGTCAAATGTATATTTAATAAATGTTATGCTTATTTTATTTTATAATTATTTTAATTAGTGATATTGAAACAAATTTAACTTCACGAGTGAACTATTGACATGATTTGTTGTTTGACATGATGAATGGTTTTTTTTTTAATTTTTATTTTTCTGCGGGAGTTGTATTGAACACCAGGATGAAAACTATCCCATATGTTGCTCTAACCTCTTAGCTAACTCCATACAAAAAATCATTAAATTCTACCTGGTAGATATCAGTATACAAATAATTTACTTATATCGGTTTTTTATTTTTTTCAAAAAAACTACATGGAAATCCGGGATAAAAACTATCCTATATGTACCTTTGGACTATAAGCTATCACCATACTAAAATTCATTCATTTCTATCCAGTAGTTTTTGCGTGATTGACGAACAAATTAACAGACAGACAGACAGACAGACAGACAGACAGACAGACAGACAGACAGACAGACAGACAGACAGACAGACAGACAGACAAAAATTCTACTGAGTGGATTTTTGGCCTCTGTTATCGATATATTAACGCACCCAATTAAAATTTTTCTAAAATTTTTCATGTACAGAATTGACTTTTCTACTCTTTTATATAGAGAAGAGATAGAGATATTTTTTTTTCTATATAGAGAAGAGATAGAGATATTTTTTTTACTTTAGTACCAAAGTCAGCGCGGCATAGAGTTCTGCCAGTCATCACGTAACTTTCTGCGGAAAGACGGAAAACGCAATATCTTTACTTGTGTAAACAACCTTGTGGTTCTCTCTGACTACATTGCTATGCAGGAAAACGATGAACAAACATTTTGACTTACTCTATCAATTTCCTGTGGCGGTCGATAATTTTTATTAACTCTCCCTTAATATCATCGTTCATTTCGTATACAATTAAAGTGTCTGTGTATGGTATTATTTGTTCTAGGTCCCTTAGAAGACGATGAAATTGGAATATAATGAATGTAGAACACATGTAGCACAGAAAACAAGGAGCTAGTACTCCTAGTACTGCAATCACGGCTAAAATAAATATATGTTCTTATCACAATATTTTTGAAATAAAAATAAAAAAAACAATTGTTTTACACTTACCTGTCCACATAATGTGAAAATATGCGATGAAGTAGAATCGCATATCATTTATATCAAAAGGATATAAAATTAGAAACGGCTGTATTAAAATCATTTCACCTGTTTTTTTGTAATGGAAAGCCATTATCACAAACGGTCTTACTCCGAATCCTATAATTCCAACAGTTATTATAACTGTAAGACTGTTAACTGCAGTATAGAATATTTTCATTTGGGTTTTTAAGAATGTTATGTCATCTATATCCATATATTTCTCAGCGGACAGTAATTGTAGAATTCGTAGAGACCGCACTAATTCGCAAGCCTTAAAACTATGTCTCATGAAGAAGAAAGCCTGTATATCACCAAGCAGACATAAAGCGAGGCATGGTGCTAAGTTCGTTAGTTCCACAAAGCTCTTCCCAGTAAATAAACCTTGAATGAACCACGCCGATTGACCTGTAATATCCGTGTTCATCCAGATCATATTAAAAATAAATGCCCATCTAAACCGTATCCATTTCCAAACTGTCCTATTACTATAACTTTCATCAATTTGCAATCCGATTGGTTTTAAAAATGTTTGAACCTTTTTCATGGCTTTATCAAAAAGTATAATTTCCATGTTATATTTATTATTTGATGTATTGGATTTCTAACGTACAAGTTTACTATTCAACGTTATGTATAATATCTTGACTAAATCCTTTTATATAAAAAAAAGAAAACTCTGCTATCTAAATATTTAATAGAATAATTGACATTAATTCCAATTAATGACTTTATACTGTATTCAAATTTCACCTTCTAGTATAAACAGACTACTTATAAAGACGTATTTCTAATTATAATTACATGTTATTGTCCACTTTAATTGAAGCAGACACAAAAAATCACAATTAAAACATAAACACATACCTAATGAGGCTACAAACATCGCGCGTCTAACAGGCATTAGTTTCAAGCACGAAAAGTAGGCTAACTATATTTACTTTTTATTATTTTGAACAAAGCAATGTCATAATATCATGCTAAAAAATATAAAAAACTATTTGGCATATAAATCTTTGTCAACTTATATGATTTTTTTTCAGCTTTACACGTTCACATAGCTTGGTCAAAAAGAATCTAGTGTCAAGAGACACCGTTCTCCACTTTCTATCTAAAATAGAGACACTGAGTTTTGAATGGCGGAACTCACCACCATACTTGTTCATAGGTATTGGGGCGAAACAATGAAAATAACATAAATATATTCATTCACCCGAATGGGAATCAAACCCACAACCAGTTATGTTTACAATCATACTGTATTCCACTGTGCCACGATGATTACAATGATGTTAAATGAATTAAAAATACAAAGAGATTTACACGAAATATCTGTCTAGTAACAAAATAAATACTCATCACGTACATACATCTGCAAAAGTTCTTTCAAATAAACTACCGCTCCCTGATTTGTAACACTCCTACAAAATGTCTAGATGCTCTATTTACGCTTCAATAAACGCAATAAATTAAACTTCCTCAACAAATATAGAATAACGCGTAAAGCGTTTCCTTTGTAACATGTTTATTATGTTTCTCGTGGTACTTAGACTATGAAATTTGTTTATAAAATGATATTATTGATATTTTTCGTCTCATGAGAATGTATCTTTTAATTCAATATTCGTACATTTCAATTTGTCATATTCACTCATTTTCTTAGATAGATGATAAACCAATTTGAAACATGGGCTACCTTTTTTATATTTTTTAAAATACCAACACCTAAGAAACTGAAACTAGGGATGAAAATATACATATGATTTATATGAAAATTGTAAAAAATGAAAATACAATTTTATAGTTCATGCAGGCGAAGCCGCGAGCAAGTCACTAGTTAAAATTAAATAATATTATTAATTTATATTATTATATTTTTCAATTGCTATATGTTTGGCCATTTGTGTACATTACCAAAAACTATGTTAACTATAACTACCTCCTCGTATCTAAGTACAAAAAGCTTTTATTTACATGGTCGCTATGGGCATCTAAAGTTAAAATTTGAAGTTCATAGCTTTTTTTTTTTTTTTTTTTTTTTAACAATTTAATTAACACCACTACGGACATAAGGTCTGTACCTTTTTTTAAAATAATCTTTTTCTTTTTATATATAAATTCCTTATTTGATTACAATATTAGAGCTTAAAACTAAGTTTATTAAATATACCATAAGTTCATAGAATAAGAGCTTTTAGGTCAAATTTAGCTTGCAAAGTTCAAGCAAACATACAAGTAAAATAATATGCTAAAATTTAATTTTTAAACTTAGTCCAAACGGCTTGGACTATTTTTATTGTAATAGAATAGCGTCACATTGTTGAGTAAAATACTTTCGAGATTTTAAAATAAAATGTGAAACGTTTTTATTTATCGAATTATTTTTTCTAGTACTCCCGTTGACTCATAAAATATGCTTTACCTTAACGACGTTTATGTGATTTTATGCAAAAGGATATGTCAAACTACAAATATTGTAGTGTGTGTTATATTTTTATTTTATTAATTTAATTTATTTCTAAACAATTCTAATAGAATATGTTCGCTTTCTGCTTCTGCTTGCTTTCTCTTCAGCATATAAGCTTTAAGTATGCCAAATTTCATACTCAATCATCAACACAATCATCGTAAAAAAGGTTCCAAAGTTTTTCCTTCACGTTTAAATATAGGATAGTGAATTAGGACGACCTTTATTTATCACAATGACACTCAGAACAGCGAACTGCAATATGACCAAAAAAGATTCCTCGCAACCTAATTTAGCAAGTATCTAATTTTTACAACAAAATAAAAGTTATTTTTAAATTGCTACGGGAAACTTGATTTCATTGCCAAATTTAAAAAACTCAACGCTTTATTAGTCACGACTTACGTAAGTACGTTGAACTTTCATATTGTTTTTGGAGCTAACTTTTTATTATTCTCACTAAGAATTAAAAGTCCATAAAGAAAAATAAATCTATTACATAAAGTATTAATTAGATTTATTTTTAATATATGACAATAAAGATGTTTTTTTTTGTTAATTATGACAGTGAATCATTTCTTTTTACCGCTCTGTTTACTTGAGTGCTGTTGACTCACAAAACAGAAAAGAAGCAATTGTTCAGCTCCCATTTAAAATCATCATATAATCATTAATAAATTCATGTCGGTAAGAATATTTTACTTTTTTCTATTTATTTCATGCTCTTTCCCGCATAGCAGGGAAGTCATAGAAAACCAAGGGCCAAAAAGCTCCGTTCTCCACCATCCGCCCAAAATAAAAACACTGTGTGTTTGAGTGGACTCAACTCAACTCAACTCAACGACGCGCTTTTTCTGAGGTTCTTTCATTCAGGGAGGGAGTAAAGCCCAATGTAGGTTTCATTGTTTATTACGTTTTGCGTCACACTGTGCCATGACACCCATAACTTTAGTTGTATTTATATACCTACGCATAACAAGAAGAACAACATTTTAATATATATATTTATAGAAACGGTGGTTTTTGGAAGTAAAATTATAAAAAAAACCAACCCTTAATTATTCTAGAATAGAATGGGAACAATTAAAATATCATAGTCACCTCAAATGGAACTCACAACCAACACACTTATAATCAGGCTCTTTTCAACTAAGCCACGACGGCATCAATATTTATAATTATCATTTTATTACAAATACAGCTTGTATAAAAATAAAAACTAATGGGTCACTAAACGTTTCATCACCGCAGACTTCATAAACGTAATCTGGCTGCTCATAAAATGTAATGTGATCAATTATTGTATATTTAACACGTGTTTTATAAACAAACTTAGTTTTCATCGTTTATTGAGAGATTAGGTTTTTATATGGCGGAGTAAATGAAATCTTGTAATTTTTTATATGAAAATATTAATCATACTCATCGGTTGTCGATTTTTTTATGAAAAGGGCAAGGCAAACGAGCCTTCGGGTTACTTGATGTTAGGTGAACACCGTCGCCTAAGGCCCCGTGTACCACCAGAGGTGCTACAGGGACGTTGCCGACGTTTTGAGGTAGATTTAACCGCGCCTTTTGAAGGTACCCATGTCGTATCGACCTGGAAACACTACCGCTGGTAAGCCGTTCTACTTAAATATGCGGTATGCATTATATGCATTATATGCGTCATCTTTCGTGCATAGGAAATGCACCTCGCTTAGTATGCAGACATAGTATCATCTCTATATTATAAAGACGTTACATTTTTTTTTAAATTTAGAAACTGTTTTTTTAACCGTTTCAATAAATTCTTTTACCATACGTTTTAAATTAGAAAATATATTTTTTATTATAAAAATGTCAATAATTTTCACACGATATAAAATTTAACAAAAAATCCTTTTCACACGAAAGGGCGTGGTTTTAAAACTTTTTATACTATAATCAGTCACAATAAATTGTTAAAAGACTTAATGTGTATGTGAATTTATTAAACAATCTAATCTATTATATTTCTATAAAACATACTGAATTAAAATGTTAAGAGTAAATAAATCAGTTAAGCGCTTTAATGACAGTCGCTTAGTCAAGCTAATCTAGGCTATAAAAATGTGTCCTATTTTTTTTCCACGCAAACTCATTAGAACCCGTTTAACCATTTTATCTACATTATATAATTTATTTGGATTTGAAATTTTAAAGAATTCAAAGGAAATATTCATGTTACACGGAATGTATTCTTGTACGTTAAAAATAAACATTAACCCAAGATAGATTACTCGCAATAAATAATGCCGCATTTTGTTACTCGCCACTTAAATTCGTAACCAGCGCTGTGTGTTTACGCGATAA
Organism: Dryas iulia moderata; assembly: GCA_019049465.1. NCBI lineage: Eukaryota > Metazoa > Arthropoda > Insecta > Lepidoptera > Nymphalidae > Dryas > Dryas iulia. Next base: position 6,910,370 of record CM032429.1, read on the forward strand.
ATTATAGATATTGCATAAACATTGGAATATATTTTATTGCTCTATAAAATAGAAAGATGAAGTATGAATGTGGTTGCACGCGAACGTGGCTTTGTAATACCGACACCGAAAGCTTTAAAATACAACGTATTAATCAACTTATTGATGATTGAATAATATTTTTATTTTATTTTACACATAAATGAATGGCTTAGTGGTCACGGCACTTGGACGGTTTCCGAGAGGCGCAGGTCCAATACAGCTGCGTTAAAGTTTTATACGTTTTCTTAAAATGTTAAACTACATTATATTTTTTTTATTAAACCGATGAATCAAATATTAAAAATAATTTAAAAATATATTATAGTATAGTATAGTATAACAATCATATATTATTTCATGAAAATAAAAGATTAAATAAACACAAAGAAGTAATACAGTCCACATATAAAACGCAAATCATTTATTCAGCATTTACAGCACTTTACACATTTATACATTCACAAAGAGCTAAACATCACAATCTTGTCACATCACTGAAATGTCTTTTTGGGTCACAAATTGAATTAAAATTGATACAAAACTTTTATTACACAATAATCGTTGTAGTTTAACAATAAAATTTAGCATTCTCTGAAATACCGCAACTGAGTATCAAATTTTTAGTTAAAATTATAGACATTTCTTAATTTTTTTTTAATATTATATATAAAATACCATATTATTATTACAGACTTAATCATTGTGATATTGTACGAAATCTGTTATTTAGGTAAATTTCCTTTCTGTATTCTGACCTTTCTGATAAGCCCTCTTAATGTTAAATTGTCACGCAGATTAGTGTGCTTCATTACAGATATGATATCGTGATAAGAGTTAAGCGCTAAAAGGAAGACTTTGATCATTTTGCTTTAGTTTCAGAAAGCTATTTGTAATATGTGGGATATAAATTTAATACAAAATAAATAATAAACATCAATTGAAAGTCACCTTTCATAATAAAATGTGGTTAAGCACCTATTTCCTCATTAAAAATTCTTAATTTATCTTAATAGCAATTTCGGAGATACCTTAAGATTTAATAGGAATAATGTTATTATAAATACTAATCTTAAAACAGACACAGAAGATGAAATACCTTTATCTTATAGACTCGATATAATTTAACCAATTTATTTATATTCAGAGAGATACTCGTATATTACTTTGCGGAATCATTATTACAAATATTAGTTCACAGAAATCTGAGATAAAGATGAATCAATATTTACCGCAATACTCATATGAGAATGACTTTTCCACAAAAAGAATTTACGAGAATAAGTACGCTCAAAGCATGATTTGGTTTTCTTAAAAAGTTTTGACAGCGTGTTACAAATGTTGGCGAAAGTTTATTTGCTTCATTGTAAAAAAGCTATCAAACATTTTTATAGCGTTAACTTTGCCGTGATTTATAAGTAGTTAATTTGAAAGTATTACATCAGCTTTTGCGTTGCATCATCGCGAAATGTGGTGCGGAAAACGATTACCACTTTTCTATTGAAGTATATGCTTGAGGCACAAAAGAAGAATTAACTATACTGATGATTCGTATATAACTATTTGGACTATTGGCGGTTTCGGCTGACTCGTAACAGGGCTTGTTATGTCCCTAATGACGGCTTCGACCGCCGCCTCCCACTCCAGCTGGCGCTTTTCCCCGAGCCCGTCGCGTCCACCCAATCTCGGCATAGTGACCTATAAGAGATTACAATTTATTGAACACTGGAGAGTATACCCCATATAAATTACTGATGTTTATACTTGGAACATATTATCTATTAAAACAAAAAACATATATACAAAAATTTCATATAAGACATTAGAGAAATACATATTGAATACATCATATAAAATAAATATCAATATGAAATATTTAATTATAATAAATAATAATAAATTAATTAAAATAACTGCCAATTTCCTACAAAAGCAAAAAGTAAATTTTATATTTCGTTTATATAGCCATCCTATGTCAATGACGCACATCGACCCTTACCTCTACGATGTCTTTATTACCCTCCATGTCACATTTAGTGTATCGTATATTTTGTAAGGTGAATTAATGACTCGATTAACGCATTAGACCTGATGCTAAACTTTTATATTGGATATTTCATTATAGAAGTTTCTTTTAAATATAAGATAGGTGCAGGACTAGGGCTTGTCTAGACTAACACATTAACATGTATAGTTCTTCACCTGGCAACTGTTACTTAGTAATGCAACAACAACAAAAACTAGCCCCTTACAACCGTGAAATTATTTTTTTTTATTTATTATTTATACATATAGGTACTTTCTTTTACTATTCAAATAAGCAGAAAGAGCCTGCATATTTGTCCTACTCTAATAATCTGTTACACCGTGACTATATGGTCGTCAGATTATAATTCATTAAGATCATTCATTATAAAGACGCTCATAAATGTTACAAATTCATATATAATTAAATACGTATAGTGGATATTTGGGCATATAATCAACATAACCTGTTAAAACATTATATTATATTCCATAGTAACTTAATTATATCGAAGTAAAACCGATTCTAAGTCAGATGTATACGAATACTTAGCGTCATTCTGAACAAAGAAGATATGAGTTAAAGATAATACTTTTACAATAACTGATAAAAAATTATGGTTCGCCCAAACTGATGCGGTTGAGCCGACAGATTTTTATTAGATACCCACATCAATCAATAAAATCAGAAAATCGAAGGCAAGAAGTATTCGTCCAACATTGACACGTAATCCGGATACATCTCGACGAAGGTCACCCAAACACTGACGTACTTTTATATCAACACGCTGTTTTATAGCCAGCACATCGGAAACTTATAAAAATATCCCATAACATTTATCTTTTAGTTCATAACACTTTTAGAGGTTTTCTAGTTACTCCGACCGTGAGCCGTGATCGGACGCACTCAAATCGATTTTGCTCCTATAACGAATAAAAAATTTAAATTCGAAATAAAAAAAGTGCCGGTCTTTTTACTAGTCATTATATAGCTATTCCACGTGTTTTATTGGGTACTAAAACTAAAAGGGTGGCTATTGCGACATTGAAGCACTTGACGACCTCATTCTTTACTTATGCAAGCATCGCCATATGATTGTAGCGAAAATAGATTACATTGCTTCAGCCTTAATACTGATAAAAAATGTACCTATATATTTGTTTATATTGTTAAACACAAAGTTGTTTCAAAAAGGCATCATTATAATATTTTTAATGCATATATATTCTGTTGAATAAAACATGAGTAATAAGTAAATAACATAAAAGATGCCGTTTTTTTTAAATCAACTTGTTCTATGTTAATAAATTCAAGTTTAAGTGCCATTTGCATCTAACTACTTGTAAGCAATAAACGCAATAGCTAATAATCAAAGGCATTTTCCTATCACGTAGGTACGTACGAATACGATATCGATCTGGGTCTCAGACATGAGACTTCAGTTGTTTACGACGAGGCGGATGTCTGTTGGCTGCGAGACTGCCGTCTCATGGCGTGATTTTGCTTTGAACTAAACATCAACACTCTTGCAAAACACTCAGTGAACACTCAATAAAGTTTAGCTTTTACATATTTGTTAATATTATACAGTAAATTAATGTTGAATTCGTGATTTTACTATTATATGCTTCTAATGATTTATTTTATTATTGGTAGGATTAAATACTAAACTGTCGATGTTGATTTATTGTGTGTGTTAGATATAATAAGAAATACATTTTATTAACGAAATCATTTTCCTAAACAACTTCAAGGTTACGGGTTCATAGTCCTTATGTTCATGTTCAAAAATTCCACAAGTTTTTTGTGCCCAAAAATATATGCAATATACAAGTATTCGAAAAATAATAATTCTAATTGATAAGTGTAGTTAGAAAAGAATCCATATTCTGTTTTATTTTTACTGAATAATATACTCACCCATTACACAAAAGTCTCAAAACGTATAGTGCAGATAAAATTTTATACGAAAGATATAAATTCGACTGAGTTTATTAATGAAGGCGTTCCAGGTCAAGGCTTAGCCACTAATCCGTACAAAGCATAAACTTTACTTACGACTGTTAAGACCTTTCTAAGATCGTTATGGAGGGCAGACACGTCGACTCCGCGGCCGGCGTCGCCAAGTCTTCGTAACGTGTCTGCCAGGGGACCTGATAGAGCACGTAGTTGCTGCCAAGACCTAGCGTACTGTCTACGAACTAGCTCAATAATAGTCGATGTTAGTGCCAAGCCTATTAAAATGTAAAACGTACATAGCAGCATGTACTTAGGTCTCTCTGTAAAAGAATATTGGAATTATAATGTAAGTTTTATTCATTAATTTTTAAATGGTAGTCAGTATTTATATTGTAAACTTAATACATGTATTCGTAATACAGTTATAATATTTAGTATAGATATTTTATAAAATACATGCTTTATAACAAACACTTCTTCGTCATTCATTTGTCCATTTGTTTTACACATTTTTTTTTATTTTATGCGTCATCGATCTTTTGCAAGAAGCACAAATAAAATCTATAATGACGTAGCGTAGTAACTACGCTCTCCACTAATAGATGAAAAGTCATCTATTGCAGGACTAAAGCCGCAATTTGTCTAATATGTATTATAACAAAGTAATATTTAGAATATATACAACAAATAATTAACCGAAATTATAATCTCTCGCATCAAAGTTATTACCAACATTTATATTCAGTCATGTCGCAACTGGGACACAATGGCAATTGAGGTGAAACGTACTTGGGTATTAATCAATTTATTTGTTTTTCAGAGTGTTGGAAAATATCTCAACGTTCCAACTCCGACGGTTTTAAACTTTAAAAATTCATACATTTCATTTCTCTGTAAAAGCCAAGAGCTTTGGTCCTTATGAAGCCCTCTACATGTATATACGTAAAAATCATTACAGTATTTAATATAATAAAGGCTTAGAAATAAAAATGTTAACAACGTATATTCTTACTCGGAACAAGATCTCCAAATCCAATAGTGGTCATCGTAATAAAACAAAAATAGAAACCATCGTAGAAAGTCCAGTCATCTTCCCACATCTTAAACAGTCCAGCTCCGGCCGACAAATATACGAACAAGAAGCACACTGCCCAAAGCGCGTACAAAGATCTTTGCCCCGCTGGATTACTTTCCGACATACTACACCATTCTATATACAAGAAATAATTACTGAAAATAAATATAAATAGATTTCTTTCGTATCGTTAATACAAAATTTATGTGTGGCACGTATAAACGCAAACCGCACATAAATCGTCGCCTGAATAAACTTACTTGGCATCGCCGGCAATTGTTTAGCTACAAGAGACACGCACGTTGCGAAAACTCTTCCCAGATCTGCGATCACGGTAAGCGTTAGTGGAATTCCAATAAGCGCGTATGCTATACAAAACACTCTTCCCCAGAACGTTTCTGGTACTATGTTGCCGTACCCTGAAGCAATTGAGCGCATTATTACTGATTTGTTAGCGTAAACTAAAATAGTAGCGAGTACCTACGTATATTGTAACTACTTCATATGATAAACAAAATGTTTTAGATGATTTTGTAAATTGTAAATACTCATGCCTTTAATATAAAAGAATATGTTCACATAAAATTATTTATTTATGTATTAAAACTATTAATATAAACTGATTATGAAGAGATTAAACTTTTTTTGTACTGAAATTAGATTACTTTTTACGTTATTTCTTATACTAATATACTGTATGCTTACATGATTCTTACACACCTATTGTAGTTAGCACCGTAGAAGAAAAGAACACAGCTTGCAGTACACTCCATTTCTCCTCTACTGGAGGAAAATTTCTCTCTATTTCTAAAGCTATACCATTTCCTGAAGCATCTTCTAATATCTAAAAAATAGATGTTATTTTTTAGTAAAAATAGATGTAAGTACTTTTATGTATAAAAAGCAGCTTTACGCTTTTTCCCACCGAGCAAGGTCGCAGAGAGAGGCTAGTGTCAAAACACTCCATTCTCCAATTTCCACCTGAACGTGATTTTGAGATATTGTTCTATAGTGTATGTAACGTCACGATGTGTTTTAGGTAATGAAATATAAAAATAACAAAATAGTTTAAAAATAATTATTCCCCGAGGGGAAATCGAACGACCAATTGTGCTTATAGACGCTGCAATGGATACTTTTATGTATGTTGAAACAAAAACGAATTATTTGTAAGAATATGTTTCATTACAGGAAATATAAACCTGTATTTGTAATATTTTATACGAAGAATAATAAAACTTTGCAATAGACTTTAAAACGTTTCATTTAGCTACATTTTATAGTAAAAATATCCGCTGAACTATATGACTAGCATGAACAAAACAATTAGCCTATTTTTATACTATATATATATTTGTACACTATTACATATTTTAACGCAAGCGTATGAGCATAGTTACGACATAAATTTTCTGGTTGTTATTTCAGCTTTGAGTCGAAAAAATTAATGAGATATAAGGTATGTTTTCTTGATTGCAGATAAAAAATACATTGTAATAGCGATGGTTTGTTCAAACTAGTAAATTAATTCAAGCAAAACGTTTTTTTTTATATTTTAGGTTTTTTTGGCTTCACGGTGTATCCCGCACAGCACAAGGTAGGCAGAGGGGAGCACAAGGTAGTGGTAAGACGCCGGATTCGGAGGCATTGCGTGTTAAGTGGCGGAACTTAACGCCGCCCCTTACCGACACCAGAACCAAGAAAATGGAAACATTAAATATTTCCACTTCTCAAGTGGGAATCGAACCCACAACCAGTCGCTTTATAGTCAAACGTTTGTGTCACTGCACCACGACTGGCTCTATATTTTATGTACTTATTTAATATATAATCAACCTAGTAATTAACATATTTTAACCTTTTCATACACTGCCAACTGATCACTTAAGACTTTTTCTAAGCTCTCTTCTTCAGTTCCATTCATATTATAGTCAGATACCACGCGTATGAGATTCCACCTTTCAGTAAGCAGACGATTTCTCAGAAACTCTTGCTTCGCCATCTCAGCTGGATATTCAAGTGCGCGAAATACCTAATAATCACAATAATTAAATAACATTCTAACAAGCCAAAATACTATATGTATGTAATAGAGATTATATAATTTGAAATTATATAAAGTATATTGTGATAATTTCAAACTTTTTACGTTATATTTTGCACGTAAAGTAATTATCAACAATAAATTTTCTATATCAACATTTCTTTTAACTTTTTAAAGTAAAAAAATAAATCCGTTTAATACGTGCAGTTTTACGCACGCTTTTGAATATTTATTTTTATTACAAATACAAAACAAACAATATAATGATTTCACCGAGAATATATTTTAAACATATGCAATAATTAATATGTATTATATATTAAATACAACTAAAACTAAAATTAATCAAAACATTTATGTTCAAAAGTTTTCAAACTCTTTTGCATATAAACAATTATCAGATTTTTTCAATTTGACGACGCCCAATTCAGGAAAATTACTCGTGTCGCCGTGGTCGTTACAAACTGGTATAAAGGGTGGAAACATTTTCTGATGTAATATCATATGCCAGTTAGTGTCACAAAACCAATTGTGGCTTTTAATATCATATACCCCTGCTTTCAGTGAGCCATAGCGCTTAGTCGGGTCCACGTCTAAAAGATGTTTTATTAAAGATTTACATGTAGGCGTCATGTAACTTGGAGTTTTATAAATTCCGGCAAGAATTTTTTCATAAAGTTTCATTGTGTCCGTGTGATGGAAAGGCGGAAAGCCTGCTATCATTTCAAAAATAAGAATGCCGAGTGACCACCAATCTACACTATAAGTATATCCTTTTGACAAAATAATCTCCGGAGCAATATACTCGGGTGTACCGCATATAGTCCAGGTTCTATTTTTTATAGGCTTACCGAAGCCGAAATCACCAATTTTTATGAAACCAGATTCGTTAATTAAAATATTCTCTGGTTTAATATCTCTATGAACGATACCACAATGATGTAAATACTCTATAGCTAATACCATCTGTGCTGTATAAAATTGAGATAGCGGTTCAGAAAGATTCCCCATCCTTCTTATTAAAGTAAAAAGTTCCCCTCCTGATTCGAAAGGCAGTATTAAATAAATATACAACTGATCTTTGCAACAAAAATTTAAGGATATTAAAAAAGGAAACGTTATGCTCTGTAAAATTTTCTTTTCTTGATATAATTGCTTAACATTTTTCTTCTTCACAACATGAACTTTTTCTAAAGCTTTCATTGCGTAATACTCGAAAGTAGTTTTATCACGAACCAAGAACACCGTCCCAAAGGACCCGATACCAATAATTCTGACAAGGTCGAAATCTTCTACTGATTTTTCATATTTAATTGTGGTGCTATAGGATTTTATAAAATCTTCTTTCAATGTATCTAAATATCTTTTATGGCTTATTTGTAATTCAAAAGAATAATGCACAATATTATCATCTTTTCTATCAAATATCATTTCGATCAAACATTAATAAATAAATCTGATTACATAAAATAACTGTAACAAAATGATTATTTTGTTCGCAAAGAAATGTCATGTTGACAAAAAGCATGACAAAATGACATCTATGTCATCTTCACTAATTTTAGGTATCGATCAAATATAGTGAAAAAGAATTATTTCATATATTTATGTTTCTAAACTTAAAGTATTTAGAGCATATTTAAATGTACTGCATTTATGCACGTACATACATATTGTTGCGATTACTATACAAAGTTTATACCTTTTATATACACTTTATATAGTAATTTAAACCTTATATATAATATTTTATACTTTAATAGCAACAATTGTATATTTATAGTAAAAAAAAAATAAAACCTTTACTAAATCAATATTATATTGAATAAAATTTATTTAATATTATATCTTTTTTCTTTTTAAGTTTATAAAATCAAAAGATTTTTCAATTCTAATCCTAAGAATAAGGATCAATATATTGTTAAAGTTATGAAAAACACCCTATTTCAAATGCTGCGAGGACACGGATAAGTTCTAAAATCAATGGTGCTTTTAACATTTAGTAAAATATGTTAATAATCCGATCCTGATTAACTATCCGAAACGTTGAGATCAAAAATTTAAATGTTATAATCAATTATTGATTAGGTATATACTCTATACTTGTATATTTAAACGTGTGGTAAACTTGATCTAAAAAGAAACATACATCAATAAATTGTATGTAAATATGTATTTAATCATATTTAAAAATAAAATATTTGTGCTCTTAGCAGTACAACATGAGACAGACCACAAATAATTTTTTAAAAATCTTCAAATTCACTTTCATATTGACATTTTGAACTTCTTTTAAGTTTTGTTTGTTCTACTTCAGGGAAATTACTGGTGTCTCCTGGCGAAGTGCAGATAGGAATAAAAGGGGGTCGGATCCTTTGATGTAATATAGATTGCCAACAAACATCATAAAACCATGAATGTCTTTTTATGTCATATACTCCGCTTTTAAGCGATCCTAAGCGTTTATTTGGATCTACTTGCAATAAGTTTTTTATTAAATGTTTACAATCAGATGTCAAAGTATCCGGGCACTTATAATGACCTTCTAAAATCTTTTCATATAATTTACTCGGATCTGATGCAAAAAATGGTGGAAATCCAGAGCACATTTCAAATATTAACACTCCTAGAGCCCACCAATCTACTGCAAATGAATAACCTTTTGACATGATGACTTCTGGTGCTAAATACTCAGGAGTCCCACATAGGGTCCACGTTTTTTTCTTGAGAATTTTACAAAACCCAAAATCACATAGTTTTATATATCCATTTGTGTCAAGAAGAATATTCTCTGGCTTCAAGTCCCTATGAACGATATCACAGTGATGCAAATACTCTAAACCTAATGTCACTTGACTCGCATAAAATTTCGTTAGATGATCTGATAAATTGCCATATTTTTGTATGTATGTAAATAGTTCACCACCGGCAATATAGGGTAATACAAAATAAAGGTATAAGTTATCTTTAAACGCTTCATCTAAACATACTAAAAATGGAAATTGAACTGCTTGAGTAATTTTCTTCTCCACTATTAAATGTTTTACATGCTTTCGTTCGACGACAACTTTCTTTGTTACTACTTTCATAGCGTGATAGGTAAAAGTACTTTTATCCCTCACTAAGAAAACTTCTCCGTATGCACCATTGCCAATAGCTTTAATGCAATCATAGTCATCTGAATTTTTTTCCGATATTGGAGGATCTTCGTATCTCCTTACGAATTCGCTTTTTAACATGTCCAAATAACGGCGGTGATCCTGATGATTCTGTCGTGTGTAAGAAGAGGGTCTAGCCATATATTTGGAGCTATTTCTTTAACATTTCTATAAATCGTTGTATAATGTTCAACAAATAATAAAAAAATAAATTGATATAAAAGTATAAAAATCAAACATAATTGAACTATATCATGACATTAATCAAATATATGTCAACAGATGCTAACGTTTATTATTTCTGATAAATCATAGATTTTTTATATAAGTAACTCATAAATATATATGTATTTCATTTTTTGTAATTTCAAAATACGACATGACAAAAAAATAAAAAAAAAATACTGTTCTATGAACAAAAAATGGTCGCATTTCAGTGTCAAATTTAAAACTTAAAATTATTTGCTAGTAATTTAAGCATTAATATTGATTAAAGTTTAACTATTGTATTAAGTTGTAATTCACATAATTAATAATTTTACGAAACGACCGATACGCTATGGATGATGATGCAAGAAAACGCATAAGTTTTCCTTTCCAAGGCGGATATTCAAGTGAGCGTCAGGAGCAATATAAGCAATATCTTAAAAAATTACAGGACGAATTTATAGAGATTTGGAATAATAATGCTGACAGTAATGAAAAACTTGCGGACTTTGAACAGCAAAAAGTAATAGGGACTGGCGCGTTTGGAGTAGTATATTTAGTAAGACATCTTCTTACAGGGAAGTATTACGCCATGAAGGCATTGGAAAAAGAAAGAATAGTTAAATTAAAGCAAATTAAACATAGTTACTATGAAAAGAAAATATTATGTAGTCTTAATTTCCCGTTCTGTGTATACATGAAGTATTTTTTTAAAGATAATGTTTATCTCTATTATGTTCTTCCATATGTACCAGGAGGAGAAATGTTTTCACACTTACGTAAGTTGGGAAAATTTGAGGAAACCACTTCAATATTTTATGGAGCCCAAGTTGTTCTAGCCTTAGAATATTTACATGCTTGTGAATTAGTGTACCGAGATCTAAAACCAGAGAACATACTTATAGAAAAATCTGGATATATAAAAATAACTGATTTTGGATTTTGTAAATTACTCCGCGGCAGAACTTGGACACTCTGTGGAACTCCTGAATACTTAGCACCAGAAATAATTTTAAGTAAAGGATATGGTATGTCCGTTGACTGGTGGTCGTTAGGTGTTCTTTTATTTGAAATGAGTGCTGGTCATCCTCCTTTTTTCGCATCCGATCCTATGAGAATTTATGAAAAAATTGTGTCAGGAAAATACAGATGTCCTAATCACTTTTCACCTGAGTTAAGAGACTTAGTAATGCGTATTCTTCAAGTAGATGTAACACGACGTTTAGGCAATCTCAAAAACGGTGTGCTCGATTTTAAAAATCATAAATGGTTTTCTAATATGGATTGGGATAAACTACTAAATAGTCGCATACCTCCACCATTTATACCTAGGATACAGTCAGCAGGCGATACATCATACTTTGAAAATTATGAAGACGAAAAAATAAAAGAATGTTCCATCTGTTTATATGAAAGAGAATTTGAAGATTTCTAATACGTTAAATTTATTAATAATATAATTTATTTCTGTTCATTTTGATTCATTAGAAGTTTTAACGATGTATAATTTTTATTTTATACTAATTGTTAGGGGATTTTTTTCAGTTGTTATTTTGTTATTTATTATAAGTTAAAAAATTCAGTTTAAAACAACACCTACTTTATCTATAAGAATATATTAAAATGATAGAAAAATAAACAAAATATACTTACTAATCCACCCCCAGCCGTATATAATGTAAGAGCGACGTACAGTCCTATGTGCGACAGAGCTGCTCTTGGAAAAAAGCGTTCCCATTTTGAAACTGGTGGTGCTGGAGAACCCATCAGAGTTTCCGTTTCCCAATTTAAGCTTTTCACGCTTTTGCACATTTTTCTTGTTATTATTCAACTAAGTTGTTTCAACTTACGATGTGCTGAATTTTTCATTTATTCACAAATAATTCGTAACCGTGAATTGTGCGTGAAGATTCATTTTTTATTTAAATCTGTAATACAATACAATTCTACAATATCAAAAATTTTAAACAATATTAATCCAATGTGAAATCTATATTTTGATGTGCTTTCCACTAAAAGCTGCTAACATTACAAAGCAACGATATATCATATTACTCAGGGATGGAAGTTGCATGCACTTAGTCGACCTTGTAATAAAAAATATTTTAGCGGACCGAGTATATCTTCTGCTTATTGATTTATAATTGCTACATACAAAGTATATGAAAAATCACTAAAACACTATATATTTTATGGTTATATAGATAAATAAGTACTATGTTATGTACTGCCTATCTAATATCTATTCTAACAGCGTCATATTGGTATACTATTGTATACAACTACATCTTACTTTCTCTATATTATAGAGCTTAAATTATTCAATAAGTTGGTATTAAACTTTATGTCAATATAGTACCCAACAAAACGAAGTAAGTTCTATTTGAATTACTCTCTACGTTATTGACGTAGCAAATTATACGTCGCAAGATCATATTGCTGGCGCCTATCACAGGTTGGCAAACGCAATGTCCCTACTTAAGGATATATACGAGATATATTAAACTATGGTAAGTCTTTGACTATATTGTTATTTTATATAAAATGTAATAAAAGAACTAAGTATAAAGCACAACTATTGTTCAGATTTTCGTGACAGCTTAAAGTAGGTCAATTATAATTACCTACCCCTATCCCGTCTATGACTCAACTATTTTTTTTAAAAAAGATTGTCTTTTAAAATAATTTAGTACTGAAAGTATATACTTTATTCGATTTGAATGTATTAAAATATAATCGAATTTAAGCCTGCATTGCGTATAGTTACATAAGTTGACAAAAGTATTAAGCTAAGTACAAGGAAAGTTGGAACACTAATATAATTTTAAACATATTGGACTAACGTAATTCTCCATTTTGCAAACAAAAAAATACATATAATATATATTGTACATATACGTAGATATTATACCGATTCAATTTTTTTTATTAAAATATACCTAATACTATAAAATCACTAGACACAATTAAAATTTTTAAAACCACTACTAACTTTTTCTTTCACAAGTCTATACGATAAGTTATTATATACTGAACACAAAAACTCTTGTCTCGAAGTTACTGTAATTTCGTACAACTAAAATGTGACGGGATCCGGGAACAACCATTCCCGGCAACGCTCTGCAAACAACTGAATTACTAAAATGACTGAAGTCGAGAGTACGATAAGCTTTCTGGCGCAGTACGATAAATGCTGAAATTCAGACAATAAATTTTGAACATTTTTACATGTATGAAAATTACTACAAGAAAAACTCTTATTACTTATTAACTTTCACCATTTTTTAATGACTTTGAAGATTTCTTCAAAATGTTGCAAAATAAATCTTATTTGAAAGATAGGAAACGAAGAACAACATCACTTATGAGTCGATCGTTTATTCTTATAATAGCAGACATGAATTCGAATCGGTTACGTGCGGCTGGTCAAAGTTAGTAGTCACACAAATTTGTGTAACAAAACTTAATATTTCTACTTATATCTCTACTAAGTTTTAATAGGAGTTTAGAGTACATGAAAGAACTTGATTGTTTTACTAATATATAAAATGTAGGTACATACCAAGTAGTAAAGTGCTTAGCCAAAAAGGGAAATAATATTTTTTATCAGCACTTAATCACTAATATTGAGACTCCAATCAATCAATCAATATCCAATGTTGTTAAACTAAACAGTGCGCAAGAATGATTTTCTTTTCTTCGTTATAATTTATATATCGCGTTTGCGGAACTGACGGCTGGCGCCTTGCGGGTACTTGCGGCAAATTCATTTTATACACGCAACCGGTTGATATCGAAAGCTGATTACAACGTAGTTCATTAGCGTTGCCAGATTTTTCGATCAGGCGCTTTAAAATAATTAAAATACAAAATTATAAAAGAGTTTGAGGGATTTTTATTATTATTACAAAATTATTTATAATAAATATGTACTATATTTTACAATTCAATATAATACGATGGTTGGCAAGTATAATTCTTTTCAAAAGAAAGGATGGAGAATATCGTTCTCCGCGTAACAGGAGTAATGTCCTATGACTATGTAGTGGAGTGTTTATACACTCTACTCGTCTTATTCCACCTGAAATTTAAATATTACGTGTTACGTGATAAAACTCAATGCCACGCTTTGGCTTACCACAGTGAAAAAGTGAAAAATAATTACAATATAATGATTTCACCCACGTGGCTATCTAACCCACCACGAATAATGTTTCCAGTCACTGTCTACTTTTAAAATTTGAAATGCGAGCCATATGATGACTAAAAAAAGGGACGTTATTCACTGAATCATATTCACTAGATTTTAACTTCCCAAATACTTTTTACTTTAAGTACGTTTGTTTCGCCAAATCCAGCATGCTTTATTCTACTTATAATTTGACCAAGATAAGTATATTCATTTATAATATTGAGTAGTGCAATATGGTCATTAAACCTAACTTAAGATGGAAATCTTAACTTTTTTATTCGAGATTCCTTGATAATTACTAATGGACCCATGTGTTTAAGGGATGATGAACTTTCACCTTATAACACCCTAGGGCTATCTGGAGCGTAATAAGGTGATAGTTAAGATCCGTCTGGTGGGCTGAAAAATTAATGTCGCCGTAGGTTTCTTATTTCCAGTGTAATATCATTATGATGACTAAATTAAAAAGATGTAAGTAACTACTAAAACGGGCGAACCCTTTAAATCCTTTATGCTGTTGGTTTCTTTTGTTTCCGAAGATTTTAATCGTAGAAAAAAAAACAATCAATGATTACAAAACTATAAGAACCTTGCTCACAATGAATGCAAAGTTTAATTGGGATTATTAAAATTAAAATCGTTGTATGTATATTATTGTTGTATGTTAATTATTAAAAAAATATCAATCTACATTTATCTGTGATGTAAGGAATTCTCGTGTATGTATCTCAATTATACTTGTTACAAGATAAATCATAAAAGGATAATAGAAACGCTACTAACAATTTATTACGGTATTAATACGGTTATCGAAATGGATTTTAATTTTGCTTTGACCGAAAATAGATTTATAAACTTGTATATTTTATTAAAATACACTCGACCTGTATATAGATATTACCAGTACATGTTGATTTTATAAAGTACATTATTATTTTTAAATTATTTTGAAGTTTAGTAAGTCAACGAGAATATTAGACTAAAAGCGGAAAACGAAGGATCACGAGACCCTTCGTCTGCCGAAAGAAAGTTTTAAGTAGAAAAAAATACAATCGTCAGGCATATCTGATGCAGAAATCTTATCCTGTAAATTACCCTGTTAATTGTAGTTAATATATTTTTCAACGGCTTCAAGATGGAAAAGGTGATCAATTTAATTGTATTTTTTATGTTTTACCGCATAACTTTTTACTGAGTGCATGAATTTTAATCATTCTTATTTTATATGATTGGAGGTGGTCTTCATATGGTCTCGTTTAAATTGAATTAAAATCTAAGGAGTAGTTTTTGAGCAACTTCAAAAAAATTCAAACATTAAGATTCAACTGCATTTGGATTTTATATATCATACCGCATAACTTTTTGATGTGTGAATAATTTTGATGATGTTTTTTATGTTAGCTATTACTTTTCACGAGGTGTTCAAAAAAGTAGGCTCACTCGACTCAATTGTATTTTTTACGTATTTTACGGTATAACTTTGTACTAATTGAATCAATTTTTATGGTTCTTTTTTATATGAGAGCTAGTGCTTCTTATGTGGTCTTATTTAGCTACGATCTGAATAATGGTTTTTGAGTCCTTATTAATATCATAAATGCAAAAGTAACTCTGTCTACCTGTTTTTTACTTAGTCATGCTTAAACTACAGAACCGATTTAAATGAAATTTGGTAGAAGGACCGTGAGAAGGGACATAGGCTACTTTTTAATCCAAAAGCGGACTGTATGAGAAATAATAGTATAGACTATAGACTATATTTATTTCCAGAAATAAGATGTGAAAACATTTTGTGGGAAAATATTTTGTGAATGTTCACAAAATGTTTTCCATCGCGTGCCTTGTGAAACCTACAGAAATGACAGAACAAAATAATCTGCTACAATATTAAAAAAAACGTATCAATATCTATAAAATAGTCTGGGATGTATGTGGTATATGTTATACCACTCCGATCGACTCCTCACAATAGTTAATTTTATCGTTAAAATTTTAGATTATAAAGAATGAATTATAACGTGGCTTATTTAACCTATATAGTATTATTCTATATCTATAAAAATGTGTTTACTAGATATCTGATATAAATTTTCATTTTGAAAAATAATATATATCCCATATATAAGGAAAACAAAAAGTTGATTAAAAAGTATGGTAAACATTTTGAGATATCCCTATGGCAAACGAGAACTAAAACAACAATATTCTTTGTAATAATAAACTATATAATAAACTATTATATTCTTTGTAAACCATAGTAAGTATTACAAATATTAAAGACTAGATAAGCTACTTTATAAGATAAAAAACCTTATGTTAATGTCTATTAAAAATAATAAGCATAAAAGATTGCCTGGTATTACTGAAAAAATACAGCTAAACACAAATTTAAATTAGACGATAACGATACTAACCGAGCCAAGTACATTAAAGCAAGGAATCGCTGCAATACATCATGTAGAGATGCACAAAGACGCCATATCTATAAATCTGTCGAAAACGGCAACACCGCTAAAACTTGGAAGTTTCTAGAATCTCTCGGAGTGGGTAAGTCACGTCAAACAGTTTCAGCCAATATTGATATTAATATTCTTAACAACCACTTTACAGCATCTAACGTAATCGATACTGTTCATAAAAAGCAGACGATTAACGCTCTTTCACTATCACCCACTTGTAACTCTCAACCGTTTTACTTCCGGTCTGTCACTGAATGTGATGTTAAAAGGAATGTACAAGCTATATCCTCGAATGCCGTTGGTTTCGACTGCATAAGTCGTAATATGATCATTCCCATCCTAGATATCGTGTGTCCTATACTAGTCCACATTTTTAACTTTTCTTTCTCTTGCAGCAAATTTCCAGAAATTTGGAAAAATGCGCAAGTTATCCCTCTTCCAAAAAATGGTAACCCAAAATATCCTTCTGATTTTCGTCCTATTTCTATTCTCCCATTCCTCTCCAAAGTTCTTGAAAAAATAATCCACCAACAAATGAGTCGTTATTTCAGTGTCAACTCCCTCCTTAATCCTTTTCAGTCTGGCTTTCGTACAGGTCATAGCACGACTTCTGCTTTAGTTAAAATTACTGACGATATTCGATGGGGTATGGACAATAAAAAATGTACCATCTTAACGCTTCTAGATTTTAGTAACGCTTTTAATAATGTTGACCATGATTTACTTTTAAAACTTCTACATTCTTTTAACATATCTCCATCTGTGATAGAATGGCTTCGAAGTTACCTCAAAGGGCGACAGCAGCGCATTCGTTTGGATGAGAAATTCTCTTCATGGTGTGATGTTGTCGCAGGGGTACCTCAAGGCGGCGTGCTGTCCCCTTTATTATTTTCAATTTTTATTAATTCGATCACGCAAAACATTTCTTCTCTCTATCATATGTATGCAGACGACATCCAAATTTATCGTCAATCTAACCTCGAAGATCTGTCAAGTGCAATTAATGATGTCAATAATGACCTTGATGCAATTTTGAAATGGAGTCGGTCTTATGGCATTAATGTTAACCCTGCGAAGTCTCAAGTAATTATTATTGGCAGTCCAGGTATAATTCGTAGGATCAATTGGAAAAATCTACCAGCTGTGGTGTATGATGGTATTTGTATACCTTATTGCAACACAGTAAGGAATCTTGGCATGTATTTTGACCAAACATTGTCTTGGTCGGCTCATATTAATTACATTAGTAAAAAAACTTTCTTAGCACTGAAGTCATTGCGTCGATTACGATCATTTCTTCCCATAACCACCAAAACTATGTTAGCAAATTCTCTGCTATTACCAATTATTGATTATGCAGATGCAAGTTTTGTTAATGTATCCGAGGAACAAATGGGTAAACTTGAGCGAATTCAAAATCTGGCAGTCCGGTTCATATTCGGCCTCCGTAAATATGATCGCGTGTCTCATTATCGTGCCAAGCTCAAGTGGCTTCCAATACGTCATCGCCGGAACCTGCGTCTACTTACTTTCTTGTACTGCGTATTATTTAGCAATACTGCTCCTTCCTACTTGAAGGATAAATTTAAGTTCGTTGGGAGGCCGGGAAATGTAGTAAGATCTTCACGCAACTTAACGTTACAAATTCCTGTACACAATACAAAATATTTTGAAAAGTCTTTCACAGTGCAAGCGATAATATTATGGAACAACTTACCTTTAAATATTCGCTTGGCGAAATCATTACCATCATTCAAAAAAGCCGTGAAACAACACTTACTTGAAAAGACGACAACATAACGATTTATTTGTTTTAATTATGTAGTATAGTATATTCATGTATGTACTCGTATGTATTTATATCTGTATGTATGTATGTATTTATGTATGTATATATATGTGTGTATGTATGTATGTATGTATATATGAATGTATGTATCTATATATCTAAGAACGCTTGTTATTATATAAGTATCTAAATATATAGTTTTGTATTTTTTTTACTTGTAAACCAATGTATATGTATATTATTGACTAATGTCATGGATTTATGTAATATGACCACCACCTTACCTCGTTTTCATTATTATGCTCCTTTTCGGCGAAAAGGTTGTCTGGAAGAGATGGCTACTTAGCCATAAGGCCACCTTTTGTACATTTCTTTTTTTTTTTAAATGTATTATATTCTTGTGTATGTTTCCTTTTAATGTGGTGTACAAATAAAGAATAAAAGAAATAAATAAAGATATTGTTGCTTACATTACTTCACTAACTTCAGTGTTTTTTTTTTCGGATATTTTAGAAAAATATGAATTAATCTGGTAACTGAAATAAAAAAAAAACTTAATATTGAAATTTTCGTGCATTAATCACGTAAAAAAATCAAATCAAAGAAGAGACTCAGCAAAAATACGATCTTCATTGACAGGAATAAATCACAATTATTGAAAAAAAATAAACGATTAGAATGTCTCAATTTACCTACTAAAGACTTATTGATTATTTTAATTCATACGCCACAGAAATATTATAGAATACAAATATTCCAAGACATTTTTCCTTAGTGATCTCAGTTTCACTAAATGTGCAAATTACAAGTTTAATAAGCGATTGCTTTATTTATGGAAGCTCATGTAAAAATCTTTGTTATTGTTGTTTTTTTTAGTTTCACGCTGTATCCCGCACACAGCAGGGTAAGCAGAGGGAACCTAGTGTTAAGACACTCCGTTCCCCACTTTCCGCCGAATTCGGAGGCATTGCGTGTTAAGTGGCGGAACTTAACGCCGCGCTTTACCTCGACACCAGAGCAATGGAATATTAAATATTTCCACTCCTCGAGTGGGAATCGAACCCACAACCAGTCGTTTACAGTCACACGCTCGTGCCACTGGGCCACGACTGGCCACATCTTTGTTATAGTTTTATAAAATTATCTTTTAGTAGTACTGTAGGAAAAACGACAACTTTAAACTAGTCAAAATATTGAATTGCGCCCAGTGCTACGCTACACCCTTGTTCCCCTTCCTTAAAGAATTTCAACCCACCATATCTTAGGTAGTCCATATCAATGCTGTGCCCATCTTTTTAACTCTTCTCTTGCAAACATACAAACAGAAGTACATGTAACTATTTATTTGTAAATGAAGTTATTATTGAGATGTTTTTCCGCCACAGGATATCGAGGCAATTCCTACTAATTGTAACAAGTTCAAGCGTAGTTACTTTGTCCTCGACTAGTAGTATTAATGATTACAACACAATTGATAGTATTTGTCAATTTAAACTTTTATTGCATAAGAAATTTGGCAGTTAGAAAAAGATAGTAAAAGACTACATTACGTTTGTTATGTCCCTTTTTTACCTTAGCAACTAGCCAAGATGTTCGTTGTCGGCGAATACTAAGTACATATGTAGGTACGTTAAACTTTTACCTCCAGAAAGTATAATTCGCAATACCTATATTATTATATCTATAATACGAATTACAGAGTGGAATAGCGATTTGTAGAGAATAGAATATTTTAACTGTAGATTCCCTTTGTCTATCCTGCTAAAAATGTAAAGCGCAAAGCTGTTAATAACAAAATGTTAATTTTTACAATACAATATGTTACGTGATTAACGAGATCACGGCGCAGTGGGAAAGCATCTGACCAATAATGCTTATATGTGACCATAAATAATGATAGTTGGTTCTGTTTTCAATAATGAAAATTCTGTAATCGGCCTGTTAAGATAAAACGGGGCGTTGACCTCTACAACTCATCACGCAATGTCACTGATGGAAGCCTCCTGTTTATTTTAAAGAGAAACGAAATCATCCTAGGTGTCTCTCTCCTACCAACGTTAATATTGATACGTGATGCTGTAGGATTCGCTGCCGAGTCTCATTATCCGATACTATCCTCTTAATCCCACCGTAAACCGTCTCTGCCCTCGTGAGACGTCGCAGGTTCGCTCGTGCATGCTACTACGACGTCCCAGAGGACAACAAGCATATTGCGGGTCACCGTCGTCTTTGGGGTGCTCAGAGGCCTATTCCAGAGCACCTGCAACCTCAATAACTTACACGAGGATTACCAGGAACCTCTTGCGGTAGATCCTCTAAGATAGGGGGACTTAATAAGAGATGCGCGTACCGCCTTCTCGTAACCCCTGGCCTCCGACGACGGAGCGGGTCATATACCTCACCTCTAAAATTAACCTTAAACAAAAAATATGAATCATAATTTGGGATTCGAATAATTAATTGACATCTATTTATTAACATTTAAAAATACACCTTTAAAAAAGCAAATAATAATGCTTGACAAGAATCATATTTTATTATTATTCTTGTCAAGGTACGCGTTTGAAGTTGAAAACGTCATAAATATAAAGAACTATCCTCATTCAATCACAGTCTGCTCTCAACTCTTATCAAACGCTGATGCTTTAATTTAATTTCTATCATATATTGATACTACAATGAAGTTCCTCGTGGTATACGTGATATTTATAAGCATTATACACTCAAGAGCCGAAGAAGATTTTCTACGTAAGTTTACATATTTACATTTTTTTAATTATTAATTTAAGTAATAACTTTTTAAAACTAGTACTCAGTTAATTTATATTTGATTTGTTTCCTTTTCTATTGCAAATATATCTCCACATTTTTTATTCGTTAGTTCAACAATATACGAGTATTTCTGAAATAAATTTTATAAGTTAAGTGTTACATTTACAAGTTAAGTGTGTTTAAAAAAAGGCATTGTTATTTTATGAAATCTTTTAAAATTGACTCTTCTTGACTGGCTGGTCAAATTTATGTATTTTTGAATAATACAGATTGATTGACAATGATTTAAAAGTACATATTTTATAAAAGTATTTATTTGTTAAATAATTTGAGAAACTTTATGAGTTTTCCACTAAAATGAAGGCTTTAATAACGATCAATACGATGTATTAAAAATATATTACGAAAAATTATTGATATAATTTGGATTGCTAACTGGTAAAATTTTATTTAGACACTAACCAGTTGTACTAAGATATGTATGATATGGCATCTTAAAAAACTACACACTGTAAAAGTCAATTAAAAATTAACAATAGTGACACGAATAACCTATGTATATAATAAATAATATTTATAAATAGCAATAAACATTGATTTCTTAGATTTAAAAAAAAACCAAGTACGGCGTCGGCGCGGCGGAACAAAGTGCGACTGTAAACGCGACCGGCTGTGGGTTCGATTCCCACTTGAGGAAGGGAAATATTTATTATTTTCATTTTTTTCGCTCTGGTATCGACGTTGAGTTCCGCCACTTAACAGGCAATGCCCCCAAAAGTTGGAGGAAAGTGGGGAACGGAGTGTCTTAACAGTCGCTCTGCTACTCTGCTGTGTGCGGGATACAGCGTGAAGCTAAAAAATAAAATTAATTTCTAATCTAAAGTATATATTTATTTTAAAGAAAATATTATTGATACCCTTACCATTTAAAATATATATTAAAGACTTAAACTTAACATGAAGGTGTTAACAATATATGTACACATTTTCAACTGCTTTTGCATCTTTAACCGCAAATGACAATGCGATTTTGTATCAAAGATGGATGAATTGTTGTAAAACAGCAATAAAAAACAATGTAACATTAAATACTCGTACTTAACAAAGGTCATATTCCTGTAATTATTGTATGTTTTACTTAAGAAACTATTAGAATATGTAGAAAATATAATATTTTAAAATAAATTTATAATTCTAATTTAATTAATGTATTAGGCCGTCGTGGCGCAGTTGGACAGCATGTGCCTGTAAAAACGATGTCTGTGCGATCAATTTTCACTTAAGAGAATGATTATATGCTATTTTCATTTCTTCGGTCTAGTAAATAAAGACGATACAAAGCGCGGCGTTTTGGGTGCAAAGTAGAGAAGAGTGTGTCTCGACACTAGCTTCTTTCTCACGCATAGCAAGATCAAGAGCAAGAGCTACGGGGAAGCAAAAAGGGGAGAACACTGTACATTAATATTCGTACGTTACCTGGATAACTGTGGAAAAAAAACTGGTATTTGGTACCAGTTTTTTTTCCCTTGAAAGTTGAAAATAATTATTGAAATTGTTTACTTAAAAGACATCATCCTCATGTCAGTCCACGTAACACTTTAGAAAATATATATATATATATATATATATATATATATATATATATATATATATATATATATATATATATATATATATATATATATATATATAAACATATCATATATTTTCTAAGCAGGGTTCTAAGAAATAAGACGTAAACAAATGACTTACTGAGAACACACAGATTATTCAACATCAATTATTTTTTTTTATAATTTTTTACTCAAATTATATTTTAATTTATAGAAAACAAGGCTAAAAATAAAGTACGTTCATGTTGTATTCAACATGTATGTAGGTACTTATTTTTAGCATTAACTTATTTACGTACCAGGAAGTAGAAATTAGATATTTTTAAGCTATTTTTGTCCTAGAGTTTGTTTATGTTTATCTGCATAGCTACTGAAAACTACATAGAGTAACATAGAGTACATTGTGGCCAGTCGTGGCCCAGTGGCACAAGAGTGTGACTGTAAACGACTGGTTGTGGGTTCGATTCCCACTCGAGGAGTGGAAATTATATTTCCATTTTCTTCGCTCTGGTGTCGAGGTAAAGCGCGGCGTTAAGTTCCGCCACTTAACACGCAATGCCTCCGAATTCGACGGAAAGTGGGGAACGGAGTGTCTTAACACTAGGTTCCCTCTGCCTACCCACGCTATATCCCTAGCGTGAAGCTATTTATTTTATTTTATTTTACATAGAGTAAATTATGAAATATAACTATTTAGGATTAGGATTTCTATTATTTAGGATTTACTTAGCTATGTTTACAACCTCTAACAAACAGCTAGAAATATTGACGATATAATGACAAAATGTTTATAAAGCGCAGGCTTTTATTTTTTTTTCTTCATAGTGTAGTATTATTTATTTTTTAAATGTAGCGTAATAGTAAAAAATGGACCTGATTTGGTTGTATATGTTTATTATTGTTTCTTACATAGCAGGGTAGCGTGGTAGGACCTAGTGTCTTGACAATTTGCCTTTCCAATAAAATTGTGTGGCGAGGCTCAACGCCGCGCTTTTACACCCGGTCACCAGAGCGGAAAAATATAATCATTACTACCAGTGGAAATCGAACCCACAACCATCCATCCCCGTCATTGTGACGATTTTTATTTAATTTATAATATTTATAATAAAATAATTAAAAGATGTTAAATGTCTGTTTATGTTTTGTCTCTACAGACTTGTCCAAGAAAAAAATAATGTTTTATTCATTAGTCCTTCATTTTATACTCTCATATGCTCTCATGGCGTTTTATAAAATACTTGACCTTATGCTAAAAGAAACATATTTTTTTAATAATGATATTTTGATTGATTGATTTATTGATTGATAAAACTTCGAAACTTATTGACGTAGGTAGGGTCACTTGACCTGGAGTTAGAAATGTCATTGCCATCATATGTTCTCAAGTTTTTCTTTAACGTTAACACAATTAAAAATAATTTGTTGCGTGGTCTTCTAAGCTTTGCTAGTAAAAAAGATTATCGGTAATTAGGTACAACAAAAAAAAGATATTTTTCAGCTTCACGTTGTATCCTGCACACAGCAGGGTAGGCAGAGAGAACCTAGTGTTAAGACACTCCGTTCCCCACTTTCCGCCGAATTCGGAGGCATTGCGTGTTAAGTGGCGGAACTTAACG
Organism: Dryas iulia moderata; assembly: GCA_019049465.1. Taxonomy (NCBI): domain Eukaryota; kingdom Metazoa; phylum Arthropoda; class Insecta; order Lepidoptera; family Nymphalidae; genus Dryas; species Dryas iulia. The sequence continues at coordinate 6,935,301 of CM032429.1, forward strand.
CCGCGCTTTACCTCGGCACCAGAGCGAAAAAATGGAAATATTAAATATTTCCACTCCTCGAGTGGAAATCGAACCCACAACCAGTTGTTTACAGTCACACGTTCGTGAAGCTATAAAAAAAAAGTCAATCACAAGATTCTCTTGAACCGCTAATAAATTGTCCAATTTATTTAATACTAGCAACCCGCTAACAGTTTTAACCGCGTGATACTTCATACACGTAAAACTGTGAACGGGCATAGCTTTTTCGTATTTTTGACGATCTGCGACCTGATAGTAAGTAAGTTATTAACTAACTATTTGACCCTGCAGAACTTGGATCTTTCAGAAAAAACTCATCGGTTTGGGTCAAACGGTTCAGATTTTTCATACAAATTATTATCTACAACCCTTTCAATCCTTTAGGTTAATTGATTGTTGGTCTTAAAATGGGGCCTATGTTCGACCCCGAGTCTTGAATTATTTTCTTTCTATCCTTTAACAATAATATTTTTAATAAAATCAAAAGTAATTGTTATGTGCGCAACCCTAGCATGGTTATTTGATGAATTCACTGCAAACAGTTTGCCTTAGTAATGAAAATGTTTAATTTTTAAGAAGACTGGTACGCTCAGTTTTATTAAATATCATTGCGGATTAACTTACTTCGACTTAAGTTCCTATGCCCCATCAAGGGGGCACAGGGCATCCACAGTGCTTCATCAGGATAGTTGTTTTGAGCTTCGCGTTTTCAATTCCACCACATACTCTCGCTCTCTTTTCTGCAATGAACCACTCCGGCTTGGTTTCCTTTAAATGTTTTAGGCGAAATTTTCATTGTTGATTGTACATTTTAATCTTCTTTGCCGATACATAACTACATAATTTAATTATACAATCACAACAGCTTATCTTTTGGCAAAATTTGGCAATTGCAACAAAATGCAAGCGATTCATAGCTGCATAATAATAAACTATATATAAACTCTATTATACATTATTATGAAAGTTAATTGGAAGTTAGGTTATAGCATTTTCAAAAACACTGGCCAATAAAATAAATAAGGCTTCGCATAAAATACGATAAAATAAAGAAACACATACATTCTCTAGATAATTAAAGATCAGATCGTGTAAACGTAAATAAATATATACATAAGTAAATCTTATTTATAAGAATGAATCTATCGACATTTTATGTAGTCTCTCCTTATAATAAAGTACCAACAACGTGGTTTTAAAGATTCATGGCTGTCTTCAATGGCACTAGACATAGAATATGCTACGGTCGTCAATATTCCCATGGACACCGAACGGAAACCTTTTCATTTGAATTCAATACCACGACAAAAAGGATGTAAGGAAATAATACCGTTCGTTACCATACGTCAAAAATATTTTTTTAGCTTCACGCTGTATCCCGCACACCACAGAGTACGCAAACGGAACCTAGTGTTAAGACACTCCGTTCCCCACTTTCCGCCGAATTATGGAGGCATTGTGTGTTAAGTGGCGGAACTCAACGCCACGCGTTGCCTCGATACCAAAGCGAAGAATATCAACTAAACAAAATACTGTATGAAATGTATTACATACTTACATATAAATTACTACTAGATATTTTTTACGCGTATTACAACAAAGTATTTAATGACTGCTATACTCTCGCTATTGATCTACCATTATTAGTCATGTTAATCTGGAAAAATCCGCTAATTACAATTAATACTGGTACTAAACTTGTTGTTATGATGTTGTAACACTAATAATTCATTATTTTTCAAACATGTTTCATATGTGACATGACAACACTAGACTGGTAATACAAAATTTATAGCTAAAGAAATAATTCTTTACTTAAGTGAATACTGTGTTTAAATCACAAATACATAAAAATAATTTATTTAAATTAAAGTACTTATAATATAGGTGCACACTTTTACCCGCACAGTGGATTAGTCGAAGAGGACTTAGTGTCAAGACACTCCGCCAGCCACTTTCCGCCCGAAATCGAAACATTGCGTGTTGAGTGTCGAAACTCAAAACCGCGCTTTTCCTTACGTACCAGAGCGAAGAAATGAAAATTTAAATATAATCATTGCCCGAGTAGGAATGGAACCCACAACCATCCCTTTACAGTCAAGCGCTGTCCCACTGCGCTACCACGGCCTCTACTCAAATACGTTTTTAGAATCAATAAAATATATAAAAAAATCTAATTTAATTTTTAACTGAATGTTCTACTTTTATCTTACAGCTGACTACATGCATCCATGCACAATAACCGACCCAGAACTCGACAACTGTTTTAAGGAACAGATTCAAGCAAGCCTTAAACCATTCACAAAAGGAATACCTGAACTCGGTGTAAACAAAACAGACCCAGTGAACTTAGATGATATAATTATAGATGGAAATGGTCTCGTATTAAAATTTGAAAATGCTCAAATGCATGGATTAAGCAACAGCAAAGTCAGTCAGTTTAAGTAAGCATCTCTTCATCTATAAAATATTGTATCTTTATGCTATTTTAGTTAATGGAACTTTAATAGTGTATTATTATCTTTATTATTATGTTAAACTTGGTTTTTTTTACCTTAACACCATGCGTATCATCTAAAGGAAAATATAATGTTAAACTACTTTCTCTGATTTAAATATCAATAAGGATAATAAATAAAAATTATCAGATTCTAAGGATCAGTTATAGTAGGTAACGGTTTACTTTTAACTATAAAGGTCGCTCTTGGTACTACTGAATATGGCATTTTCTTATTAGTTTGGTCCTACTGGCAAGGATATCAAATTTACGCTATCAATATTTTCTTTTAACACACGTGCAAATCAAATAAAGAGAAGTGGAACAAAAAAAATATTGCAAAGTTTCTTATTTAGATAGGCTTAGATAGGCATTTTTTAAATATATTCATGTCTTCTACACTATCTTTATCAACAACTTACTAGTATTTATGTTTTTAAATTTAAATTGTATATATCCGGTTCAATTGAATTACGGTTCGAGAAAAATAATCTTGAATTTCCTTATATGTACATAAATTATAAAAACCCCATTAATACGATCAGGTTTAATATGATATGTCGCATACGCCATTTAAATGAGTTCCTGCGACCTAAAGTATTTTTTTATATGTTTTTTTCATATCTAATACGTTTAGTCACTTCGCTTAAAGACTATTTTTGCTGTAACGGCAGCTGCCAATGATTAGCCTACCTAAATTATGAGTATATAGCATCCAGTTACTCATTGGAAGGTAGCCGTGAGTGAAGTTAACGTCGATTAGAATAAATAATATATTTTGTTTTAAAAGTATCAATGCATTTGGCATTTTAAAAAAAATAAAATCACATCAAGTGAACAAGTAATTACATTGAACTTACAAAAAGTGTACGAAATCGTGTTTCACTCTAAAAAGGTGTTTTTCTGTAGTGTATATGTTTTTAACGTCAAACTAATACGAGAAGAATTATGATTAGTATTCAGATACTAGTAAGGAAGTTGTATTGAAATTAGTCAGCTTTTATTTTTTTTTATAATTCAAACCGTATAAGAAAAGCGTTCATTGTATGCAAATTAAACTATTGTGTATTGATGAAAAGAATTCTTGTAGACTCGACTTAGGCGTAGAAGAAGAAAAGTTTAAACTGGGATTCATCGCAAACCTTAGTTTAACTGCTCAATATACTGCAGAAGGTCAAATTCTGATTCTGCCAATTCGAGGAAAAGGAGATGCTGTTATTGAATGCTGTAAGTCTTTTTTTAGAATTAATTTATTTAGAATTAATTTTGAGACAAACACAATCAGGATTTGTAAGTAACTTTATTTTATCATTTTATAGGCTTTACTGCCTACGTCATTATTATATATCTATCTCTATAGTCTCCAAGAGAGAAAGTATAGCGCAAAGTATAAAACAGTAGCGTTATTCACACTAATATGCATGATAAAGCATTCCTTATGCAGATATATGAGACATATTTCTCCTTTATAAGAGATTTCTGCAAAAACTGGTTATATAATGAATAAACATATTTTTGCACAATGTAGGCATGTAGGCACGAGTAGTTTTAACAATATCACATACCTATGGTGATATGCATACTCAATGATTATTCATCATCACAATTACGAAATTTTCATATACGACGTAGTAAAAATGTATTCGCGTCCTATTTTTTAGAAATATACATAAGAACGTATAAAATGTGGAACAAAATAAGTAATTTTTTATACTGCATGTAACGTTACAGAACAAACATTCTTAAAATAATTTACATAAATTAGCATCAAATAACCATAACAATTATAAAAACAAACATAAATCATATTAAAATACGACGACGAGAAAAAAATATATGATGATGATATTCATCCTGATTCTGTTTATTCTTATAAGCATTGTAAACTTAATTTTAATAATATTATGAATGTGAAAGTTTGTACGGATGTGTGTGAGTTTGTTACTCTTTCACGCAAAAACTACTGAACGGATTTTCATGAAACTTTGCAGTAATATAGGTTTGATATCAGAGTAACATAATAAGTTAAAATTTATATGGATTTTTAACCGACAAAAAAAAGGAGGTTCTTTTATGTGTTCCCCGATTACAAATCGAGGGCAACCCTCAAATTTGAAAGGCACAGATGCAGTTTTTTCGTATAATTATACTCAATTGGGAGATCTGTATCTGACCGGATCGAAACTCAATGAAGATGTTTCTTGGTTCACGCGAACGAAGTTGCGGGTAACGGCTAGTATGTTAATAAATCACACTAATAATACGAAATATTATATATAACAATTTCTAAACAATTATACACCTCTACTCGCATACCCGTTACTGACGTGGCTCAGGTCACCAGACCCAAGTTAGTTCAGTACTATAACGAAGATATTCCGGACATCAGCCTCTATAAGATTAGGATGGCCCTCAAGCAGCTTAAAAACAATAGGGCACCAGGTGAGGACAGAATAACAACTGAACTTCTGAGAGCGGGTGATAGACCGGTACTTGTAGTCCTCCAGAAGCTATTCAATTTTGTTATCTCTCAAGGTACAACACCTGAAGCGTGGCACAGGAGCGTGGTAGTACTTTTCTTATAAAAGGTGATAACATTTTGTTAAAGAATTATAGGCCTATCTTGCTGTTGAGCCACGTGTACAAACTATTTTCGAGGGTCATTACGAATCGTCTCGCACGCAGGTTTGATGAATGCCAGCCCCCCGAACAAGCCGGTTTCCGAAAAAGCTTCAGCACCGTAGATCACTTGCATACGCTACGGCAGATTGTACAGAAGACCGAGGAGTACAATCGGCCGTTGTTTTTGGCATTCGTGGACTACGAGAAAGCTTTTGATTCTATCGAGACTTGGGTGGTACTACAGCGATGCCAAGTTGACTATAGGTGGAAGTGTTGAAGTGTCTGTACAGCAACGCCACCATGTCAGTCCGACTCCAGAATCAGACTACGAAACAAATCCAAAGAGGCGTGAGACAGAGAGATGTCATATCGCCGAAACTGTTCACAAACGCATTGGAGGATGTTTTTAACTTCTTGGACTGGAAAGGACTGGGCATCAACATAAATGGCAAGTACATCACGAGCCGATCGTCTTGCCGATGTTCGATTTGCCGATGATATAGTCCTAATGGCGGAGTCGCTTGAGGACCTCAGTACTATGCTCAATGACCTGAGTAGAGTTACCGGAAAGGTTGGCCTTGGGATGAACATGGAGAAGACCAAAATTATGTATAATGTTCATATCCCACCTGTACCAGTAATTGTCGGAAACAAGACTCTCAAAGTTGTTGACGAGTATGTCTACTTAGGACAAACTGTCCAATTACGTAGGTCCAACTTTGATAAAGCGGTCACGCGAAGAATTCAACTCGGCTGGGCAGAATTCGGGAGGCTTCGACCTATCTTTACGTCCACAATACCGTAGAGCTTAAAAACAAAAGTCTTTGACCAATGTGTGTTGCCAGTGATTACGTATGGCACTGAGACGTGGTCTCTCACTGTTGGCCTCATAAAAGAACTGAAAGTCGCTCAACGAGCTATGGAGAGAGCTATGCTCGGAATTTCCCTGTGTGATAGGATTATAAGATTCGTAACGAGGAAATACGCAGGAGAACCAAAGTCACCGATATAGCACTTAAAATCTGCAAGTTAAAGTGGCAATGGGCAGGCCACATAGCTTGTAGAACCGATAACCGATGGGGAAAAAAGGTTCTCGAGTGGCGACCACGAAGGTGTAGCGTTGGACGGCCCCCCACTAGGTGGACCGACGACATTGTCAGAATCGCGGGAAATCTCTGGATGAGAGAGGCTACTAACCGCTCGAAATGGCGCCTATGTCCAACAGTGAACGTCTTCCGGCTGATGACGATGATAATGATATATAACAATAAATAATAATGAATGACGAAAAATAATATGATGTTCGTAAATAAAAATAAACAAATTGTATTTAGAAACTGAAAACACGCTTTAGAAAAAGACATTTAAAGAAAACTTATAAAGATTGGAACGCAGCAGGTTTCGAACCTGCGCCTCCTGAATACCGTTCAGGCGCTCTCACCACTGAGTGTGTAATAACACTTTAAAAATGTTTAAAAAACACACTTTAGATTTTTCATTTTAAAACACTACCTATTGGAACATAAAATTAAATTGTATTTTTATGACGTATTATCGCCATGTTACATTTATAATATTTATATATAATTTTTTTTTATTAATTTTAGATGGTATAGAAGTTGAAATCTCTACTAAACTGAAGCATGTGAAAGGAGAACACGGTGAACACTATAAATTATTATCGCCCACTTACAAATACGACATACAATCTACTACATTTGATTTGAGGAATTTATTTAACGGGAATAAACAACTAGGTAATTGATTTCTGTGATTTTTGTTAGTAATTTTGAAATTATAATGTGTTTTATACTTTTACACCACTTTTTCACTTACAGCGGAAACGACACTGAAGTTTGCAAATGAAAATTGGAGACAAATTATGGACGACCTCGCTCCACCAGCTATAAAACAGATTGTGAAAACTATTGTCAAGAATGTCAATAAATTCTTCTCGAATGTAAAAATCTCAACCATGTTGAAAGGATATAAACCAAAGGCTTGAAATGTGATAGTAATATTTTATTAAAAAGTTATTACAATAATACAATGGATTCTTCATAATATTTCCCTCGAAATGTTTTATTATCAATAGTTACATTTCCCAAAAGTGCAAATTAATATACGAGACACATTTTTCGTACTTTCCATTTTTATTACTTTATCATTTTTAGCCTACAAACTCGGGCTTTGATTGGCTTAGAAATATTTCTGATCAATTTTTGGACATGCTCAAAACTATAACGATTTAGGAACTGAGAGTTGTAGAGGCAAGGGCAGCGAAAACTTAACAGCCTATAAGTCGAAATTTTTAAATTCGCCACTGTGCCTGGGATATAGTTTTACGTAGCCTAAAGAACTACCTTAAGTTTTTACATGTTAATTAGACTTAGCTATGCAGATTAGATATCTGTAAACAAAACAAAATCCTCAAATAAAGTGCATAACTTCAATTGGTGTTTGCTTATTTAATATTAGTACCTATATAAATGTTTGCAGCTGCAATATCTATATGTAGGGACAATTAAATTTTCAAATGCTAAAATATATAATATCTTATATATTATAATCTATTGTTTACGTCAAAACGTATGCCAATTTATCATTAACTTTACCATTGTCTTTCACAGTGAATTATAAAATATCAGAAAGTTACGAACATCGAACCATCTGACTTGACACCCTTTGTGTTTTAATACTTATTCATTAGCTCTTAACTACGTTACTAAAATTATTCTTTCTTACTATTCCAACAGAGATAGTGGAGGATCATCTTTAAAAGTGTGATCTGTAGGTACAATCTAAAACAGTAAAAAATAGTGTCTGTACTTTGGATATTTTTAAGAAACAATAATTTAGGCGATTCAAAAAACAGTAATAGAACATTAATCTACCATTTTTTATCTGTCTGTAAGCGAACATCTTGCTAAAAACAAGTCTAGACACTGGATACTGGAAAAAGTTTATTCAAATCTATACAGTATCAAGAAGTACTAGATACTGTATGCTTTGAATGAAACTTTTTTGTTTTATGAATTAAAAAAACTAGACAGGTTTGTAGGTATAATTGAATTCGAGGACTGAAGTAGCTGATGTAGGATCATAATAGATCAATTAAACTATAAAAAATAAGAAAAAGCCGACTTAACAAAATTTGTTCAGCCTCATGCACATTCTTAGTTGACAACTAATGTAGAGCCACAATAGTGTAGTAAAACTATAAGAAATAATTTTATGCCCCTTAACAAAAACTGTTCAATGTGACAAGTATTTTCCATTAACATACATATGTACATGCATAACAATTAAAGATCTGGAAAACCTGATTAAAAACCATGATAAACCGGCTAAGCTATAAGAAAAAAGTTGTTAAGTATAGTGGCCAGTTTACAATGACAAAAAAATGTTAATAATTGAGGCTATTGTGGCGATACAGCATCTAACCGTAAACCCGTTGGTTGTGGGTTCAAATCACTCTCAACGGTCTTTGTATACGTAACAAAAACAAAATAGATGTTTTTTTCATAAAACTACGTTGCCAAGGGCTTATAGATATATAAGAAAAAAGAAAGTAGATAAAACATTTTTGTTATATAGCAACACAACATATAGAATATAATTTATTTTAAACGTCTATGTAGGACATATAAAATTAAAAAAGAAATATCAACATTACTAACAAGTAAATAGCTGAATACTTATAATAACAATCATGGATTTGAATTCCTTACGGGTGGTCAAACTTAGTAGTCGTCACATGGACTCACCTAAGATAAAAAGAATCTGGACAATTAAACCATCACCTCTTTACCATATATACCTGCTGCCTAACAGCCAATAAAAGAATTTAATTTTCTTACAAGTGTAAGTACAAGTACCTAAAGCGGTAAAAGACTTATTCAAAAAATATTAGGTTTTGTCAGATTTTTTTTATTTTAGAAATAAATATAGGTCTATAATATATGAAGATTACGCCAGAGTCATCGTATTATAATTTAACCCACCTATAGAAACCACTTGATAATCTCCTATTTACAGCACCACATGTACCTACTACAATTCGGTGTAGGCGAATATTTTATTAAAAAAAAAAACTTAATAAGAAGAATATGTCCTGACCGAAGTATAAAAGCATAGAGAATTATTTCTCTACGCATTTTATAATTTGTAAACCAAGCTATACGAGGAGGTTTGTCAGCATTAAGATCACATATATTTATTAGCTTTCAGTCCCAATTGATCGATCAACATCCAATGTATGTTAAACTAAGCAGTAAAAACAAAATAAAACTAAGCAGTGCGCAAGAATATTTTTTATTTTGTTCCTCATAATAATTGAGCTGAGTGAAGCGAAGTTCTTACCAATCAAAAGTGTGTTTCCTTGTGGTTTAACTCTTCCTGGGCTATTTGTAGTAGACGTCTGAAATTTGGCAGGGATATAGAAAGACACTGTGGTCTTGTGTGCTGTGAAGTTTCTGGTGACAATTGTAATTGTAGTTTTTCAATAAATCGTAATTAAATGGTCAAAAAGTGCCCATAGACTTAGGCTGTGGAATGTTAAGTGTTATGTTTGCTTTTCAAACTTTTTTAACATATAATAACATGAAATATGTACTTCGCTCAGCTCTTCCCGCCATGCAGAGCAAAGAGACAGTTCCTGGTTCATAATGGTGTACAACACTATGGTTTTTGCGGAAATGACAGCTGGCACCTTGTGGGGTACTTGCGGCAAATTCCTTTTTTGCAATCTACTGGTTGATATCAAAAGCTGATTACAACGTAGTTCATTAGTGTTGCTAAATTTTTAAATCAGGCGCTTTAATATAATTATCATATAATGTTAAGGAATTTGCTTTTCTTCAATTATTTAAAATGAATTTGTACTTAATTATATAAAGAAATTTGATTCAGTCTTTGGCAGAAAAGATTTTGTTTAAAAGAAGCAACTTCACATCGTCAACTGCCTAACAGGATAGTTTAAGACACTCCAATCGTCGATATGATATATCAATATATTCGATCTGAAATAGAGATTTTATGTATGTGTTGAGTGACAGAACTCTACGCTACCCTTTGTCTTACCCGAACGGATATTTAAAAAGAACGCAAAATATAATCAATTCGCCAACATGAAGCAACTTAAAAACCCATGTATATATATAATTTGTTTAAGAGCTCAAACACTACATTACAAATCGCTCGCTGGAATTCACTTCAACACACATTAATATCTCTAAATTGGGCAGAAAGTCGAAAGAGTCCTTATGCTAGACTTTCTTTGCTTACCGCGCACACTGAAAACCAAAAACAAGGAATATTTTTTTTATTTTATACCTACTAATTATTTTGTGTGATTTCAATTATCGCTTTATAACCACAGATCCTGAATCCAAAAAAATCGGAAAGCAATTTTTGCATACATAATTTATCATACTATTAACATAAGTTGAATAGACTAAGCGTTGGCGGTTTCATTCGGAGAGTCAATATTGATTAAAAGATCTATATCATGATGTGAGTGCATTGTAAATACTGTGAATTTGGTTTGGTGGTAACAGGAGCTTTATTTCTCCAGGCTCATTTTTTAAAGTATTATTAATCTACTTTTCCACTGAGTATATTCAAATTCTATTGTAGATGTAAATAAAAGCTATTTCTTCAAAAAAATACTTTTTAGAGGTACCTGAAGGACTGAAATGGAAAATGAAAGTGAAGAAATAATCTTACAAACATTTTGTGTTTGAAAAAAACAATAGAAAAATCCTTTGAGTGACTTAAACAAAGTGCAGTAAAAAAGGACTTCATAATCCGAGACACTAGTTAGATGTTAAATGGAAAGTAAAAACGTAGTAATATATAAATTTACTACCTATATAGTTTAAAATCAAAGTATTGAAAAGTATTTTGGTTATTTTTTAAATTCATCAAGTTAATTAGATTATTATAATAAGTACAGTAGTCTAATATGTTCTAATGTGAAAAAAACGTCTTATGGGCTTAAAAATAATGTTACCACAAGTTACATGTCTGTAGTATAATGTCATTATGAATGATTAAATTAAAAAAGATTTATTAACTACTAGAATAGAGGAACCGCTGTTTTTAGATCTGTGGTTACTCTAAGTCGAGCTTACAGGCCGTCCATAGTGTAGGTTTCTTTTGTACCAAAGTAGAGAAATAAAACCAATCAATTATTGTGAAACTATAAATAAATTGCCCACAATTAATGCCAAGTTTAATTGATATTATTAAAATCATTATACATTTATATTATTGTAGTACATTAATTATTAAAAAATCTCTATCAACATTTATCTTTGATGTAAGGAATTCTTGTATATACATCTAATTATATTTTTACTAGCCGTTACCCGCGACTTCGAACGCGTCACTAGTACGAAATAACATGAATGTATATTTTCGTGATACATGAGTAGGGTACCTTTTTGGTGTAATGATGAAAGTAACACCTTAACGATCAGACACACAGACAAAGATTGTAAAAAATGATATACATATAATTTTAGTTAAAAAAGGATATTTTTATGTTACAAACAGACACTTTAACTTTATTTATATAAAAAAAGTATTTAAAAAAATATAAAATCAAAAAGTAGCCTATAGTAGTGCTGAATAGTATAGCGTTCTGAACGTGTAAGAATTTTCATGATCGGTTCAGTATTTCTGAAGATTACCCCTTATAAATAAAGTTACAAGCTTTACCTTTCTATATAATAGTACAGATATAGATATGCATACTTATAATAATTATATTAGTTAATGGTATGAGAAGATCTCGATTACCTCTTCGCAGTAAGGCCGCGCTGTAAAAGACATACGTCAGACCACATTTGACCTATGCGGCGCTAGCTTGGTACGCCCTCACCAGCCCCTCTTCCAGAAGTATGTTGCAGGTCGTACAGAACACCGCGAGCTTCGACGTCTTACACAAGTGCCGTGGTTAATGAGGAACCGCGACCTCTGAATCGAGAGTCTGGACACCCCCATCCGCAGATATGCCATCAACTTATTTCACCGCGCCGATGTTTCGTACTTCCTTCATATCAGGGATATCGCGCCGTGACATTCACGCCCTCCGGATTTCCTTAACTTTCCTAGATACTTCCTACCCTCATCCAATTCCTGAGCGGCTGCTGAGGCCGCTGATCACCTAAGCTGAGCCTCCCTCGTCGTGGGTCTCACCTGGCTGGGTTGATCGCCGAAACACCAGAGGGCAAGGCCCTCAAGCCGTTTCACCTCTCCCATGCGGTGAGAGAGAAGAATAATTGACACAGATTGATTGGTTTTTATTTTTCTGCGGACACTGTATTGAATACCACGTTAAAAAGTACACCATATAGTGCTCACCACTTAACACCAGGTGGGGCCTCCGCTCGTTTGCCTCCTTTATTCCATAAAAAAAAGAAAAGAAATTTACTATTATAAGGTTTTTTTTTATTTTTTTTCTAAAAACTACATACCGGGCTAAAAGCTATCCTATAGGTATGTGTCTTTTTGGAAGTTACCATTCACCAGAATTGAGGCGATCGTGTGAACTTTGACTTTTGCGTCCCTTGTGCAGGTAAAGGTGATCCTACTTCTGTGATCCTCCTGATGCTGTATTGCAAAAGCAACATACTAATATTGTAAGCTACCACCATGCCGAAATTCATTCATTTCCATCCAGTGCTTTTTGCGTGACTGGCGAACAAATTAACAGATAACATACTACAATTAACATTTTTCTCATTTTTTTAGTTAAATAATAGCAATGCAATAAATATTAAAAAATAATAGCAATTTAATTATACTTGTCAAAAGATAAGTTATAAAAAGGATCCGACCGAGCAAACATTGAACCCTCTGAGACGCAACGGCACAATTTAAGTGTATATGACACTTACAACGCTTCAGCCAAAGATGAATTATTTATTAGTCATTTATAAGTTATCTGATATATTTGAAGTGTGTGATCCATTATCGCTTCATCATATATAAGAATATTCAACGTATATGATACTTACAATGTCTTTGCAAACGATCAATCATTAGTTATATTTTATTTTTTTTTTAATTTAAATTTTAACAAAGTTGTGTTTTTTCTTTGAAATAGTGTGAAGAATACTTTATAATCATGTATTTTAATATATGTTGATCGTGTATTGAAATCGACATTAGTCGCTTGTTCGCAAATTAGTTTGAACACATAAGGCTGCCGATTATATTATACGTATAAACAAACTTCACATGCGTAACGGTCGTTTTTTGAAAACCAACATTTAAACATAATTAAAAATCTCTGACGTCAATTATTAGTATGTTGCTTTTGCAATACAGCATCAGGAGGATCTCAGAAGTAGGATCACCTTTAGTTGCACAAGGGACGCAAAAGTCAAAGTTCGCACGATCGCCTCAATTCTGGTGAATGGTAACTTCCCAAAACACACATCGTGGACGAGGGCCTAATAAACAATTTTGAAGCAATCGTAATGGCGACCATCCTATCAAAGGCCACAATACTCACACTAGTCGGAGATATCAACCAACAACCCTTCATTGATCAGCACAATCTTTTCAAGTCAAGTCAAGAGTTAACAAGATCATACAAGTGTCCACAAGACGTGACAATTGCTCTAAACGAGGCTTACGACGGAATATTCTCAGCCCAACCGACGACTCGCTCCCTGGGAAAATCGAGATACACGCACTCATGGCACCAGACTCCCAAACACACTGTACCTGGTCCATATACAGGCGGAAAAGGTGGATCTCATACGCAGAGGGTACGGAAGAGGATATAACTTGCGCATCCTTACTATCGACGAGTCCCAGTGATTAACATACGGGTCTGTATTCATCATTCAAACAGTCTGCCAAAAGTGCCATACACGACAACGCACCACATGCTATGCAATCACATAGCAATCACGAGGCACACCGTCGAATGTTTGTACTACATTAGACGGTGTCTGAAGATGGCGCCATTGGCAGTTTCATCCGTCGGGCAAAAGAATCTACTTTGATCGACATAGTGGGTTATAATCTGATTTTTTTTAATCTCTCATACAAAAAGTATCCAATCAAACAAGGAGTTACACGCTGGCGCTATCTGCACCGCTTAAGATGTGGATAGTGACTCACTAACCACCGGACCTAACTCTTTGAGGGACTGCTACAGTCTCTTTATTGTATGAAGAAAACTACAAACTACAAAACTTTTGAGACCTAGTGTACTCACTCGTTAAAATTAACCAAAAAAACACCACAAACAGAAAAAGAAAAATAGCAGAAAAAATAGAAAGAGAAAAAAATATAGACATCAGATAAGATGCTAGAGAGGTTCATTTAAGTCAAACATATCAGCGACCCAGCGACGTCAGACAACATTAGTTTTTGTCACCGACATCGATTATCAGTAAGCTATAAGCTCGCCGACCTATAACAGTTGTGTGTCACTAACTATACCAATGTTGACCCATATAAGCATTGCTCGTAAAATGCAAGACAGCATCAGACAATGCAACATAGACATGTTACAAAAACCAGGACTCCCCACAAACAAATAATGATTTATTAATAATTAATTGTTAATTGCCTTTGATTTTTGTCCTACACTGCTATTTGTACTAATACATTAACAACTTACCAACAAAAAGACATTTAGAAAACGTATAAAAAATTGAAAGCTGCGGGATTCGAACCCGCGCCTCTTGGAAACCGTCCAAGCGCTCTGATCGCTAAGCCATGCGTTCCACTACCAGCTGCGTTGAATTTCTTATATGCTTATTACAACTTATTATTTTGTTTGCATCTCTGTAGACTTAAGAGCATCTTAAGAGTTCCCACTTGCCTTTTATATTGCCTTTTACTACCTAAAACTCAATATAAAAGGCAAGTGTAATAAAATATAATATATTTAAATATTATAATAGTCATTATAACAATTATTGTATATTTTCAGAGTTACACTTCAAATTGTTAATCGATCTCTGTCGGGTAGCACCGGACACTTTAGTGTCGGGTACCCCCGGCCACGATGATTTACTCATTTAGACGTGGTCTGGGTTCATGGTTCAATACATCGATGGTTGATACATCGTAATATTATTTAGACACACTGCTATCACTAAAACTGCAAATTGTTATTTTACTTTTTTGTAAAACTTACTTGATTAAAACTTTAAATATTTTATTAGTATCTTTGCAAACAGACATTAGGTATGTCAACATTCAAGCGGAGAAGCTTGTTTCCTTTTATTTCTGATATTTATTTGTATTTCATTTCATGTTTCTGAGGCTACCCGAACCTCCCCAATGGCTACCCGAATCTCACATTGTGGTAAGGATGCATGTTTCTCGTATGTTTAATATTCTTCGTATAGATTTTCAAGAATACGTAAAAAAATAAAAGTTAATTTTGATTGTTGTATAACTTTATAACCAATAACAAATTTTGTTAATTTTTTATTACATCAATTTACTGGTTCTTTAAGTGCGCGAGTCCTTGTGTAAATAAATGTCCTTTTGTTTCCAATTTATTAAAAAAAAAACTATAGTTGGAAATCCCTATCTATCATAAAGGTTAGTTGTCCTGATATTTTAAGGTAATATTATATTTTTTAAAAAATATAATCATTATTATGAAGGTAAGAATATTGATTTGTATAATACTGATTCGTATCTAAATAGTTATTAGCAATAGATTACCCATTGCTCCATTCCCATTTATCTACTACATAAGCATTTTAAAGATAAATTTCTAAATTTTTCCAAATATTTTATCACATGTCAATGGAAAATACTACAATATTTGAGGAAATATTGTAGTCTGTTTTAAGAGATGAGGATATCTTATGGTTTAGTGCTTGTATAGTTTTTTAAAGGAGATGTTTTAGATTTTTAGTTTTAGATGACCGATAATAACATTTATCACGTTGTATAACTTTTGTTAAGATGTTGTTCTTTTCTTTATTATACTTTAGTAAATCTACTACTGTAGAACCGTCATCGATTTTTTGTCATGAATTATACACTAAGTCTTGACCAAGCTTAAAACTGCATAAAAAAACATTCAAATCCGTGCACTATAAGCTAATCATGTGCATGTATAAAAATTTTGTAAACCATATTCCATTTTGGTTTTTCTATGTCCATAATTTATTTTTTCCTATATATATATAGTGTACACTTTTTACTATTTTATTTTATGTATTACATTATTTATTATATACATCACCCACAGTTGACAATGAAATCTACAGATTACGGCAATCGTAATTACTATCACAATAGCATCTTAGATTTGTCACAGAGAACAACCTCAGCAGAGTTCAAAAGTCGTTCATTTTTTATACTTATTCCATAAAAACGAATAATTGTATAATAAGCATGTAAATGATTACATCCTTAATAAAACAATGATTCAAAGCAATTAAATACTTGTTAAAAGGAGTTACAGCTACTCTAATAAGCATAATTTTATTTGACAGTAATAACTTTTAAAATAGATGGATCGTTAATAATTATTACGATTGTTATTGAATTACTGAGTAATAACAGATGTGTTCAAATTAAATGCAATGAATGTTGAATTTGTCACGAAGGACATAATTACTTCAAAAGATAGCTTTTATTAATATTTTAATCTAGTAATTTGAAGTTTTAATATGTTTACTGATAAAAAATTTATACCTAAGTAAAAATATAACCACATCTGTAATCTTATTCTTAGTCAATATTTTAATGTGAGTTTTTTTACAAAGTACCAAAACATCAATTTAATTCCATCAAAAATATTTCGGCGGTCTTTTCAAATTTCATTGAAAATTGTTGAGTACCTACTTAAGAGTTCATAGTTGACTTTTATTTAAAGTTTTAGAAAATTCAATAATATAATAGTCATTATAAAAATTGTTGTATATTTTTAAAGTTACTCTTAAAATTATTGATAGATATCTGTCGTGTAGCCCCGGACACTATAATGTCGGGTACCGCCGGACATGAAAATGTACTCCCAGACATGATTCAAATGAAAATGTGATATAATTACAAGTATTTGATAAAATTGAGTAGAGAAGATTCTAATCTTGTTTTAAATATGAAATAAGACGCATAAAACTTTCTACTTTTGTTATTTATTTGCATTTCATTAAATGTCCGGAGCTACCCGACTTCCTCTATATTAAATAAGGCATAAATAAAAAATCTAAAAATAAGTAATAAAATGCTTATAAATTAAAAAATAACAAGAAATCCTGCTTATCCTGGGAAAAACATTTATGCTATGGGTACAATTTTATTTAAACAAATGCAAGGCAACAAACACGTGGGTGAAAAATTATTCAGTGTGTGACAAAGTTAATTGCACTTATATGACGCAAGGTTAACCGGAATATTTTTTACATATTTTTTGTCATATCAGGTTATATTAAAATAAAGATAAAAACATGTTAACAGATGAAATGAAATGTAAAGTATCGTATTATTATAAAAAGTAATTTTAAATATTAAAGATATACGCTTTTAGGTCTGCGCAGTCCAAAACGCTGGCTACGCTCAAAAAGACGTCCGTAACGCTCTCCCATCTGATACATATTCGGGTGCCCTGGAGAGTTTTTTAATTATCGTCTCAGAACCCAAACTGAGAAGCAGCTCCTCGATCAGTTTGGGGAAGGGATGGTAGGCGTCGGGCTCGGAAATGTTGTCTCCTTGTTTGGACAGCATTACAACTAGGCAATTTTCCCACATCTGGGGGCTGTAGCTCAGGCGCAGAATGGCATTGAATAATTCTTTTCAATGTCCTATGTGATTCTGTATAAAGATTTCTTTAATTTACTAATATATGTCATATACATTCTTATTCTTATTTTGAATAAAATTATTTGACATTCCTCTGACTTTATCAAACTATTCTTATAATACAAAAACATGTAAATGAAACGATCAAGTTGACATTGCCTCGTATACATAAAACGGTGGCATACGACTAATTGTAGAAATACTCTCTCAACATGTAAGCATTTATTTTTTATAACATTTTTTAATAACTGCTATCATAAATCTCAGTGGGGAACAGAGTGTCTTAACACTAAGTGAAGCTAAAAAAAACATGTCACCCTGCATTAGACATCAACACTTAGGTATCCGTACTTTTAACGAAACATTTAAAAGTCTTCACCCACAAAATGAATTTTGACATAAATATACGCATATTTATGCCAAAATTCGTTACAATCATTCAATAGTCAATAATAACCTAGGGCTACATGGATGTATTTAATTTTTAAAAATCCGCCCCGAAAGTTTGCAATATAACGAGATAGCTAAGCCGTAAGTGGGCCGCTAGTACATAATAAATGTTTTTAAACAGCGTCATAACGTGACGCAGAATTTTGAACACTTCTTCTCAGGATAACTGTCTGTATTTTACAAGCATGTCAAAAAAGCTTATATACAATTAATGTGTATGCATAAAGAAATTGATGTCAGCCGAAACTTGAAAGAGTTACGATGTGGTATGTTAAATAAATGAATTTATAACTTTTGTAAGGGATGATTATTTTAACGTTATTGTACTAATATTAATAATATATAACACCAAATACAACTAACACACAAATGTTCCAAGACATTTTTCCATATATATCCGTTTCCGTTTTACCAAAATTCAACTTTAAAAAGCGCTTGCATTGCATCTGCAAGCTTATACAATTTTTTATTAAATTACTCTTTAATAACACCGTAGAGAAAGGTAACTATAAAATATTACATACATATATGTATACATATGTCTATACTACGGAATGAAACAAAAATTGAAGGGCAGTGGAAATTATCTACTAAAGGTTCTGTACGTATTTCCTGCTAAACGGGAAAAGCTGTTAATAATACGAATTAAAAAAAATATATAAACTATTGTCTGGTCACTTTGTCCTGATGTGACCCACTTTCATTGTAAAACATTTACAAATCTTCGTTTGTATATATAGATAAAGAATCTTGTGTCACAGTGTTTGTTACCGAAGTCCTAAAAAAAACAACCGATTTTCTTTTTGTGCATATTTGGTTGTAAGCTATTTTTTGCACTTCTATATAACAAAAGTCGCCCATGTCCAAAAATATTTGGCATAAAAAATATATATAACCCGTGGGGGAACGGGTTAAGAATACAATTCCCCTCCGCAGCTGGGATAGCTTCCTGTAAAAGGCGGGTAACCCAATAGCTTGGTGGTAGGAGATTTGTTTTCCGACTGGCTCGCAACCACTAGCATGTCAAAGACGAACCGCCAAATATCTGTTGATGTGTTCCGGCTCGATGGCATGTAAGCCAGCTCCTCTCCCTATTCCCACCATTCCCATCCTAACTTCCTCCTTCCCCCCTTACCGACCTTGCCGACCTTGGGGGTCGGCAACGCATCCACAACCCCTATAGTGTTGTGGATGCCTATGGGCGATGGTAACTACTTACCATGAGGTGGTCCTTCTGCTCGTTTGCCTCCTTTATTGAATAAAAAATATATATAACCAACAAGTTTTCACCCAACTATTACCTCTATTTATGGCTATATTTAAGGCGATTGAAATAATAAACTCCTGTCTAATTGTGTAATAACGTCTGTATTTCCTTAGTCACATAATTTGAGGATTTAAATCGTGCGTCAATCCGTACCTTCTAGGTAAGTCATCTTAGGTCATCTTAGGTCACATCAGCGCTTAACATCAGGCTTATTGTGGTCAAACGTAAGCCATAAAACGATAATCTTTAGAATATCAATAAAATTAAGGGGACAGAACGGCCATTTCGTCAGGTCATGTGTACTTCGCGAATGACAGCGGCCGAAGAGCAGGTACCTAAAAAGATTACATTGCCAGTTTTAGCCACTAATCAAAATAAGCAACCTGTTTATTTTAATACTAAACAGGAAAACTAATAGTATTGCATGCTTTTGTTAAAATAAAGTATTTGGGGTATCAGATATTGAAATTAAAGTTTTTTTTGTGTTTTTTTTGTGTACACATAGAAAACTTTAATTTCAATATCTGAATACTACTATCAAACAATACCGTTGAAGTGAATACAATCTGGGCCTGGATACTCCAAATATTTCATGTGACAAAATACAAAATAGGATAAAATTTTGAATTTGACTAAAAAGCCAGAATATGAAAATACACCGGCGAAAGTACTAAATTGTCGTGTAGTGTACGCAAAGCCATAACTGGGCTATTAGTTTCAAAAATCCTAAACATATTAAACGCTCGGGTACCGGGGTACAATGACATTAAGAAAATATCTTTTTGCCATCATGACCTTCAATAGTGAATCTTGAAGGTTCGTAAACCTTTTGGATGCAGGCCATCGTTTTCCTGTAATCATGATTATTTGTGGTTTATATTTAAATTATTTATTTATGTGTTCCGCTACTGAATATAATTAAGCCGAAGAGTAGCGAACGAACTGCCTCACTAGGTTCTCCTGACTATTCTACTATGATATGAGTAAAGCGTTTTGGTACATTTATAATCAATTCTTTGTTTATTTTTGGCCTACTCTAAAAATTACTCTAAACCTAAACACATACTATAAATATTTATATTTATAGTACATATACATATATTTATAGTATTAACTAGCTGTACTCGCGACTTTGTCTGCGTGGAATTTCGGTTGTCTCTGAAAATCTGTCCAGAGTTAATCTTAACAAACAGACAAAAATTGTAAAAAAAGATATTTTGGCATACAATTTACTGTGTATTCATTTAGTACGTTATGCGTACATATTATGCATTTAGTAAAGATATTTAATTAATATTTATTTTTTCACTACTCTTTATATTTTCCTATTCTGAACACATAATTTTAAAACGTTTTTATGAAGTTGCAATAAAATATTTTATTTTTATAATTAATAAATAAAAAATATTGGGTACTTAAACAAATCATGTGATGATTTTGAGAAGCATATCACCATAAACGTTATGATAAATTATTATATAGACTAGAGATAACATGGAACAATATAGACCAGACCAATCAATCGGTTATCATAAATCAAGCCGACGTGGCACAGTGGGACAGTGTTTACTGTAAAAACGATGGTTATGGATTCGATTTCCACTCGAGAGAAAGATTATATGTTTGTTACATATCTTTGTTTTGTCTAATCGCCACTTAAGAAGCAACGTCTCGATTTCGGGCGGAAAGTGAAAGACGAAATGACTTGACATTAGGTTATCTCTACTACTACCCCTCTGTGCGGGAAGAAGTTAGAGATAACTTCACGCTATATCCCGCACACAGCAGGGTAGGCAGAGAGAACCTAGTGTTAAGACACTCTGTTCCGCACTTTCCACCAAATTCGGAGGCATTGCGTGTTAAGTGGCGGAACTTAACGCTGCGCTATGCCTCGACACCAGAGCGAAGAAAACGAAAATATTTTTAGTATTTCCACACTTCGAGTGGGAATCGAACCTACAACCAGTCGTTTACTGTCACACACTTGTGCCACTGCGCCACGACTGGCCTCCCTGGCCCCTGGTTGGCTTCTTTAAGATAAACCTCAGTATTGAGCTCCAAAAGTCATCACGCAATCACGCGATGATGGGAGGGAAATTTTAACACTGGTTTTCCTTTCCTAGCCTGCTAAATATGGGTACGTGCCTTAAAAAAGTAGGGAATTAAAAATTAAGCTTTTAAAGATATGTGTATACCTTTAAACCAAAATAATGATAGTCAAAATTGACGTAAGGTCATAATTGATTCAAATAACAAATTAATACTTATTCATTAAAATCCACACTTATATTATAAATGTAAGAGTCTATCTATCTATTACGCTTTTACGGTTAATAATCTACCGTCTCTGGAAATTACAATAGTTGAAGATTCAAAAATAAACTCGTTTTTTAATAAAAATCAATCTCTAAATAGTTAAAATACTGAGTAATAATTTGAAAAATCTGAACTGCTTAACCGATTACGAATAATTTTCTCGAAAAGGTAGTTGATGACGGATAATTAAACACTATATCCACTATAGAAAAATATCCTCCATAGGAAATTTGTATCAAAAATTTAACCCTTAACCGAGCTTTCGGGCCGTCAAAAATACTTAGCATCTATACTTGTGTAGTTCACGTGGGTAAAGCCACGCGCGGTTGCTAGTTCAAATATATACTTTGAACAAATCAAATATAAAAGTATGATATTTTATTATTTTTCTTGTGTTAGTAGTTGTCAACATCATAAATATAAAGAATTATCCTCACTCAGTCACAGTCTGTTCTCAACTCTTATCAAAAGCTGATACTTAAATTCAATTTCCCTACACGCTACAATGAAGTTCCTCATGGTATACGTGATTTTTATAAGCATTTCAAACTTAAAAGCTGAAGCTGATTTTCTGCGTAAGTTTATATTTTTGTAATAATTCTTAATACAAATACTCATCGGTTAAGTTATAGATTGCGTTTATTCTTTTTTTTTTTGCGTTATTTATTAACAGATTGGAAAAAAACTACAGCCTTCAGACAAAATATTCGTTGGTTTAAATAAATTGTAATTAAATATGTATGCAATGTATCATGATAAATTAGTTAAAAAAAAAACAAAACATTATTCTTTTGAAATCATTTCAAATTGATTGTTATTTACCAGTCAGTTAAGCGTCCTTGTTTTAATCAGTACTAAATATGTCGTTTTTCTTCCTTACGACAATAAATGATCGGATAATATTACAAAAAATATTTGTGTTGATCTTTTTTTGTCCAACTTTTTTTTCTTAAAATAATTAAGTAAACGCAGTATAAAAGTTAATTAAGATTTAACAACAGTGACACGAATAACCTATGCATATAGTAATAAATGTTTTATATAACAATAAACATTGATTGGTCGAAGCTTAGAAAAAACAATTAAATTCATTTAGAAGCAGTAATGTATATTTTTTTAATGTAGAAAAAAATATTATTTTTGTTGTGCATTTAACAACAGCGCCGAAGAGCCTATGTTTATTGAATTGAATACTTTTATATCATCGACTTGTTCAAGTTAAAAAAATAGCCACTTAAAAGCAGTTAAATATACAGTCATTATGTTTTTTTTTAGTTAAAAATAGTATTAAAAATTATAACTAGTCTCCTTGAAATAATTAAAGAGATAAAACTTACACATACATTTAAAATACTCGTTTTATTAAATAAATTTATTAAATAAAACAAAATCAGGTTAACCTGATTTTGGAACAAAAAGTCTGTATTTATAAAAAGTTTGTATACTTTACTTGAGAAATTTTACTATTTATAATTTAGCTCTGCTCTAGAATATGTGTAGAAAATATTTAATAAAAAAAATCAAGGAATTTCTCAAAATTATACCTTTAAACTTTCAATCAAAATAGTTAAACGATTTTATTTAATAATAAGAACTACTTAAGTCTATATAACGCTTTAAAATATAAATATGCTGTGCACGATCAGCTGTCTCATGTCACGTATTTTCTCAGAAGTGTTATAACTTATAAGACATATGAAGTAAACAAATAAATGACTTACTGTGAACAAACTAGTTTAAGTTTGTTACCATATATTAAAGTATTAAACTTTTTTAAAAACAACTTTGCATAAACGATTAATAAAATTACTCCAATTATATAAAAGTTTATTAAAGCAAGACTAAAAAATAAGACCTACCTGTTGAATTATTTCAATCCAACGTTTTTACGTTTACCTGCATAGGTATTGGAAACCTAAGTACAATTTACGAAAATCATGAAATATCTGTGGTTAATTTTAGGTTTTCCTTAGCTCACAATCAGCAAGAAATATTGACAATAGTTATTTTTTCTCCATAGTTTCATTATTTTAAAAAATATATGCATAAATTTGGAGAAATATTCTTCAAATTGGACCGGTAGATTAGCCGTGAAAGCGTGAAAGAGTTTATCTTTCATTCAGGACAGACATTCGCTTGTATAATATAAGTATGGATTCATCAGGAATGAACAACTTTTTTTCGTATTAGATAAGATAGAAATGGTAATTTTTATTATCAGGTACCTACTATTTATCCTTTATAATATTAACAAATTACTCTTTAATATAAATTTGCATGAAATACGTTATCAAAAAATTATTAAATAATTTTTATACTGATTACAACAAAGTATTTAATGACTGCTATAACCTCTCAATTGATCTATCATTATTAGTCATGTTAATCTGGAAAAATCTGCTGATTACGTCCAATACTGATAACTAAACGCTTTGTTATGATATCGTAATTTTGATACACTACGTCATTTGCCGATCATGATTCGAAACGTATGATATAAATGCACTGGCAATATTTAAATTATAAAAGTTATACAAATAATAGTTTACGTCTGAATAATCTAAATCTTAAAATATTTTAGTGGAATCAATTAAATGTTTAAAAGAAATCGATTTTTAACCTATTATTATATATCTTTATCTTACAGCTGACTACATGCATCCATGTACATTATCAGACCCAGAATTCAACACTTGTGTCAAAGAACAGATTCAAGGAAGCATTGAATTTTTTACGAAAGGAATACCTGAACTCGGTGTAAACAAAACCGATCCAGTGAGCTTGGATGATATATCCTTAAATGGAAATGGCCTTGTATTATTATTTACAAATGCCCAAATGCATGGATTAAGTCACAGCAAAGTTAGTCACTCTAAGTAAGCTTCTGATTTTATAAAATTATGTATTTTATGCTTATGTAGTTATTAGAATTTAATAGCTGAGTATAGTCTCTATATGTTTAACCTCTTTTATATTTTGTATCTGTGGCACTGGATAACCAAAAGTATCAAAAAAGTACAATGTACGAAGAATGGTATTTTCTCATCATTCTAGTCCTCCTACTATCAGGATATCAGGTCCATGCTACAAAAATTTCTATTGCCATAGAATCTGAACACGCGGACACAGAAAACTGGATTAAATTAGTATTGCAAGATTTGTTGTATTGTATCTAGATGTATTAGTATCTTAAACACTATCTTCGTAGGATATTTGCCCTTATCTTAATAGTAGTTAGACAAAAATAAGTAATTTCAGATTTAAATTAAATATATACGGTTACATTGAATTACTGTTCGAGAAAACTAGTTAATCAACTTGTCTTCTTAATTATAAATAGTTGTGAGTGAAATTGACTTCGTATTGTTATGAATAAATTATTTGGTTTCAAATAATTATTGAGACAAAAAAAATCATGTCTAGTTTGTGATGTTAAAAATTGAAAAAGGAGAGCAACTCCGATTTTATTAAAAGCCTATGCATGTACTTAATTTTGTAGCGAAGTTGCATATTATATTTGGAGTCACCAAAACAGTTTTGATTTTTTTTTAAGTTAATTAAATGCACATAAATTTAAAATGCATGCCCATCCACTGTACTAGGTACACACGTGCATACTAGGTGTTTAGATGACACACAATGATACGCAACTTTATCCTTGGTCACTAAGCGATCAGCAAAAAATAAATTAAAAAAGAAATATAAATAAATAACGACAAAATTAAAAAGCATCCTCGAAGTCAAGTATATAGAAAATGTTTATACATAATACATATACATATAATACTTGAAATATTTATAGCTATGCAGTAAAGATATCGAAAAATTACAATAAAACGTATATTTTTCTTAAATAAATAGGTATTCATCAATTGAAATGGTGGTCAAGCGAAATGAAGACAAAGGCTAAGACCAGTTCGAACCCAGAACCAAGGAACGCTTGCAATCGCAATTACAAATAATCGCTTATAATAGCGCTTCTTAGGTTCTTACGAAATGGTCATAAAGTGGTTTTATTGTAATTGTTGTGTTTTTAAGGTTACTATAATCAGAAATATGATCGTATTCAGATACAAATGAGAACTCTAAGGAAAATGTACTGAACCAGTCAGCTTTTAAATTTTGAGAATTCTAGCTATAGTTAGAATTCTTAATATTTATATCCCTATATATAGGCAGAGCGTTCTTTATATATAAATTAAACTATTGTTTATTAATGAAAAAAACACGTCTTGCAGACTTGACTTAGGTGTTGCGGACGAAACGTTTACACTGGGACTCATCGCAAACCTCAGTTTAACTGCTCAATATAGCGCAGACGGAAAAATTCTTATTTTGCCAATTCAAGGAAAAGGAGACGCGCTCATTGAATGCTGTAAGTTTATTTTTTTACATTATCTTGAACAGTCACAAATCCAACGTAGATTGAATTTTATAACAAATACGATAAAGATAACGTACTGCAGGTAAATTTTGTTTCACCGTTAAGTTTTATCATTTTAAAGTGTTGTTCATTCACCTAGGAAATTGAAAAGAGCGGCGGAGAAATTTTCAGCGGTGTTCAAATTTTTATACGTTTTCTAAATTTCTCTTTACTTTACCGTTTCTAGGCACGAAAGTGTAACATGAAGAGTACATAAGTAGCATTATTCACAATGACATGCACGATAAAGCACTGCATTCTGTCATACCTTATGCGGTAAAAGATAACGAAATAAAACGATAATTTCCTTAAAAGTAATTTTTACAAAAATATATTGTTGTTCTTAATGAATATACATTATATATGGTACATACACAATAAAATTAACTATTCAAAATAATATAGATGCTTGAAGCTACATGCTGTATCCCGCACACAGCAGGATAGGCAGAGGGAACCTAATGTTAACACACTCTGTTCGCCGTTTCCGCCAAATTTTTGAGGCATTGCATGTTAAGGGGCGGAACTTAACGCCGCGCTTTGCCTCGACACCAGAGCAAAGAAAATGGATATAATAAGTATTTTCACACCTCGAGTGGGAGTCGACCCCACAACCAGTCGCGTTTTTAATAACGCTTTGTGGTTCTGCGCCAGGACTAGACTCGATAACAGAAGTAGTTTTAAACAAAAAAAATGTACGTTAAAAATATATACATAAATAATATTTTTATCTTTTTTATTATATATAGCGACAATCTTATAATAATTTGAATAAATTAGCATAAAATAACCATAATAATTATGAAAGCATCATAAATCATATTAAAAAATGACAGGAAAATTTATTGATGTCTTCTATTTATCTTGATTATGCTTATTCTTATAGGCATTATAAATTTAACAAGATATTAATAAATCACGACAACAATAGAAAATCTTATATATAACTATAAACAATTACCATTGTCGTAAATTATTTATTTGTTTAATGCCCTGCAAAACGAAAATGAACAGTATTACACAAATACAAAGAAATGCTCACTACACCGCTCCTTGGCAAGTTCTTACGATAAAATACATCTAAGAAAATGCACCAATTATACCTGAATCTATTGTCAAAAACCTCGGACTTGTAGTTTTGGAGATAATTGACACAGTAATTTGCACAAACAAACAAACAACTTCCCACACAAATACATATACAGTCTCCCTACCGTCGCGGGTAATTAATCATGAATGAAGCAGGCACTCGAGCTTGCTCTATAAGCTTTTATTTTCTTATAACATGTGGATATAATCTATATCATCAGATGCTTTTAAGATTTTTTTTAGTAACCTCATTACCTCTTTATTTATTTAATATTTCAGTAAAGTTACAAATAATACCAACATTTTTTAATTTTAGATGGTATACAAGTCGAAATCATAAACAAAGTGAAGCACGTGAAAGAAAATCATGGTGAACATTACAAATTAGTATCGCCCACCTACAAATACGACATACAATCTACTACATTTGATTTGAGGAATTTATTTAACGGAAATAAACAACTAGGTAATTGATTTCTGTGATTTTTGTTAGTAATTTTGAAATTATAATGTGTTTTATACTTTCACACCACATTTTCACTTACAGCGGAAACGACACTGAAGTTTGCAAATGAAAATTGGAGACAAATTATGGACGACCTCGCTCCACCAGCTATAAAACAGATTGTAAAAACTATCATCAAGAATATCAACAAATTCCTCTCGAATGTAAAAATTCCAACTATGTTGAAAGGATATAATACAAAAGCTTAAACTGTGATACCAATATATTATTAAAATTTTATTAATAAAACGAAATTCTCACAAGGCTTTTCAAAGTTTGAAATATTCAATTATCATCAATTATAATTCTTAAAAATATAAAGTAATATACAAGCCATTTTTTTTTATTTTCATTTATAATTGTCCTTTTATTGAATTACAATTTATCCTCCTTTTTAAAATATTTTAGCGGAAATAATATACATATACAAGTGAAAATGACCAGTTTAAAAAATACACACCGAAAAATAAATATAAAACCTATTATAATATAATTATAATATTATTTATAATTATAAATAATAGCTTATAGAAGCCTTAACATCCTATTAATAAAGTATAATAAAACTATAAAAGAGAAAAGTTTTATACACCAAATAAAAATATTTTGTATTAATTACAGAAACCAAATAGATTATTTTGCACCTTTATGTCTGTTGTTCATTTTTCACATAATAGAAATTAGGCGGATTTTTAATAAAAAATTTTAGCTACTATTAGCACTGGGCAACCAGTATTGTGTTTTTATGCAATTTAAGTACTGAATATCGATATCGAAAATAGTCATCTTAGTTACAACTACGTGAAAAAATGGTAAAAGTAGTAAAACGATTCGATTATTAATTACAAATTGTACTTGACTTTGCATATATTTGCATTGTATGTATTTATAAAACATAGTACAGTCAGCATCAAATAATTATAGACGCTCAGAGTATTCAAATTTATAGAAGCAATAAAAAAGTCAATAATATCGGCACAAGCAAAGTTCCCATATTGTTGTCAACGATATACGGCCGGTCTCAATAACCTATCTATCGATAACAGTTTGTTAATTTTGCTACTGTAGTTAGCTATACGCGCGGTTTTGCGTTTCAATAAAAAAAGATAGATCAAAATTTCAACTTTCAAAATCGATCTGTCTTTGGGAGGACTTACCGCTTACTAGAGATAGACAAAGCTATAGAAAACAAAATTAGATCGTTTCAAAAACATTTTGACAGCTAACTTTAGTTTGTTTAGGTTACTGTCTGTTAAAAATTTGCTATCCGTCAAATTCGGGCGATTATTCTATAGTTAACTTCGACAACTTTTAATTTCATTAAATATTATGGATTTGTTCAGTGATGAAAGTGATAATGAAATGTATTCGATTCTGTTGTAAATAAAAAATCTAAAGAACGCATAGAGCATAGCAGTATCGATTATAAATGTGTGATTTCGATCGAATAAAACAAGCATTAATGAGTTATTAATAAAAATATTACCATCCTTGCGAGTAACATCATTCCGGTGAGTAAAAGCTAGATTATATAATTTTAATGAGCATTGCTAGTTCAGAATGTATACATTTCTATGTATTTATTAACATATTTAGTTACTAACAATAAGGAAACTTTGTTTGTACCGATAATATTGACTTTTTAGTTGCGTCTATTTATTTGAATACCCTGAGCGTAATTATTTGACGCTGACTGTACCTACTCTTTTACCTTCTTCGGCTCTACTAGAAAGACTGATATATACGCAACTATGATAGACTGTTCCAAATCCCACAAGTTCAAATAACAAGGTTTTTTTGTGCCGAGTGAAATTGATTTTTACTATATATAAATCAATAAATATAGATAATTACATAACGACGAGTATGACTTTAGTTTCACGCTGTATCCCGCTCACAAGGTAAGCAGAGGGAACCTAGTGTTATGACACTCCGTTCTCCACTTCCCGCCGAATTCGGAGGCATTGCGTGTTAAGTGGCGGAACTTAACGCCGCGCTTTACTTCGTCACCAGAACGTAACATAATGAAAACAATATTGTTGTAATAGTTTCTCAAGTTTAATCAGCTTCGTGGTTATACCCTGGCTTGCACTTGGCCTTATTTAAGTTGGCTGTGCCTACAACCTTTTTTGAAGCGTAACACTCAAAAGAAGCGAGTATTAACAATTATAAAAAAGAGAAAGAATAAGTAAATAAAAACGAATCATAACAATAAACAAATAATAACAGAAAAAGACGGAAGCCATGAGTCCGTGACGCAAAAAAATAATAAAAAGAAAAGTTTTTTGAGGATCTGCCCCTGGTAGCTAAGGTTCAGTTAGCCCAAATATTACGTGTCCGTCTGTATGTCTGTATGTCCCTATTTATATTTTGTATCTTTAAAACTGCTCAACGGATTTTGATGCGGTTTTTTTAACGATAGAGTGATTCAAGAGGAAGGCTTATATGTATAATACATGCATGATATAACAGAAACACTGATAACTTTAGATGATTCTAATGAATATTACTATAGTGTATTATAAACCATAGTACACTAGATATATTATGATTCTTAAAATGACATTATAGGATCGAAAGCAAGCTTGTAGACGGACTACCTATCACTTTTTTATAATTGTCAATTAACTTTTATACTTTTTATACTATGATGTACGTATAAATATTTTTTTTTAAAGTTTAGGGGTGTCTGACGGGATTGAAAACATTCTAAATTTCCAGCAATGAGTAATGTGATTTCCAATGGTATTACGGAGAAAGTATAAAAACATTTAGTCTTATACTTTAGGAAAATAACATACCTACTGTTTTATTTATATACATTTACTACCTGTGGAAATAGTCACAGCCTAAATCATATACTACCTACTCGTTCTTAACAGTGACATGCACAAACTTCCATCTTTTGTAAAATATTGAATACGTCGCTGGTTCTTGCTCTATTAGCTTTAGTTAAAATAATGATTGGAAGCTTAAATGTCATCAATTTTTTATCGAAACGAGACTACATAATACATAGTAAATTAATCAAATGGCCACCGGTGTAGCAAGTGCTGAAAATCTGTTGATTACACCAATTCCTACAATTCCCACTGATCTTTAATTTTAATTCTGCAAGACGCTTTTTTCTTTCTGTTTTCTGGATTTCCCCTTTGTCTATGATGAAGGCGCAAGAGCAAGCATCAAAAGTAGTTTCATGGTCAATAAAAGTAATATTTTAATAAAACATATATTTAAAAAACATATACAACAACAATTCATTATTATTGTATATGTTTAAATTTAAAATAAAATATGTTAAGTATTACATATTTTATTTAGTCATGTATTACATATTTTATTTAGTCCAATGGTGAGCGGCTGCTCGCTCGCGGCCCTTCCGCGTGCACTACATAAATGTTTCGTTATATTGCAACTTTCGGGGTAGGGTTTTAAAAAAATATAGTAGCCTATGTTTAATCTTGGATTATCAACTATATTTATCCTAAAAAATCAATACAATCGGTCAAGCGGTTTAGATTTTTTATATAAACTTTCATCTCCTATTTTGACCCTTTAGACGTTGATTTCTGAAAAAATAAGCAATCCTTGTTTGACCCTGGATTTGTTACTACTTTCATTCGAAATTCCATCCAAATCGGCCTGGTAGATTAGCCCTGAAAGCATGACAGACAAACAGACAGACATATAGGTATGTATGTGTTAAGCTATAGGTAATTATGCTATTAACAGGGTTAAAACGATTAAAATTATAACTTTAAATATTACTTACTATCTTAAGTAAATGATTGCAGTGGAAATTTTTGTCATAAGTACTTATATCTAGATAAGTAATCGTTTAAATAATGATGATATAATCTATATATGTGAAGAAGAAACTTACAAGTTCTTTTTCCGTAAATTATGCGAATAGAGGAGTATAAAAATTGATATAGCCCAAGTTTGTATGGAAAGCAAATATTAAAAGCTAATATTTTTATAATTTAATAAAATTTTCGCAATAATGCATTATAGACACAATAAGTAATGAAATAAATATTACACACAATGCATTTTCGCGTTTGACATGCACCTGTGCATAAAATGATTAATCCAAAATATGTAACAATATGCAGATTTATTTTCTTTATTCATTAATTCATTGGTTATTTACCAAAACATACATAATATATATTACCATACAACACATATTTTACCATAACAGCAAATATTAACAATATGTTTTACAAAATTTGAACTTATCCATATTATGCTACTCGTAATGAATTTTCACTACTACTTCCGCTACTCTGACTGAAACGAGTCTGCAAAGAAAAACTATCAGACATTGCTGTATTTTGCGAGGGTTGTACTAAAGCTTGTATCTTCTGTATCCAGCCACGTTTATACGACAAATATCCGGCAAGTACGACAACGAGAACACTAAGACCGAATGACATACCAATGATGCCAGCTTGAGTTAAAACTCGTATATTTTCTGAAAAGAAAAGGTCGAGTTATTTTTTTATAAGAAGAATATATAGTGGAAACTTACAATTATTAAATTTGTGTATATAAAATTTATATTATTAAATTTGTGTATATAAAATTTATTTATTGTGTAACTATAATGTGCATATCTATAAACTACCTAAAATAACTAAAATAATAAAAACTGACCTTGTATATGTACTTCGACAAAATCTCTAGATTCCAAAACGTCATTATCTACTACGGCAGCACATGTCCATACCCCGATGTCTTCCATTTGTATAGATCGAATATTTAAGGAGCAGTCTCCGAAATTAATTTCTCTTTCAGGCGTAAAATAAAATCGATCGAGTATCGCACTGCAATGGCATATATTTAATTTTAATCAATATAAGATAGTGTAAAGGCCTCTCTCTACCTTTGAAATTTTGTAAATCTTTTAACGGAGTTCAAACATGCACTAATTTTTACTAAAAACAAAGTTTATGGACTTTTGCATGCTTACTAAAAATAACTATTCTAACTATTAATGCTGTGTGAACGGCGGAGTGTATTGACACTAGGTTCTCTCTGCATATCTTATTATGCAGAAAAGAGCGTAAAGCTCCTATTAGAAGAGTTACTAAGTTAAGCTTTAAACTATTTTTGAAACTTTGTGGAACTTGTGCATGTCTTGAATAAATTATGGACGAACTTTTAATCATTTACAATCCAAAATATATTACAAACAAAATCACATTCAACACCACATATTATAAAAATAACTTACTTATTTTCCGTAATCGAAGAATCTATATTCATGCCCACAAAAGTCGGTGATAAGAATCTACAATATTTCAACGGCCGTCTCCCATTTGCTGTGTGACAGTACAAAGTTGCGTTATCGCCGATATGCACACCAATCTTTTTTACATTTGCTGCCAAAGAACCAGTCACTCTTACTTGGATTTTATCAGTTAGTTCCACACCTAGACTATTACTAGGCCCCATATGGCAAGACCAATATCCATCGTCGGCTTTGGAAGCACTTTTGAAAGTAACACCGCAATCGCCTACGTCGAGACCCTCGCCAGTATACCTTTATTGCAAAGGACTGTATTATAAATCATTAAAGATTACAATAAAATCATCAAAACAACACATCTAATGAAACAAAAACCATCGATGGTTATGAATTCATTCTCCACTTAGAGGAATGTCTAAACTATTTTAAACTACGTGCTCCGGTAAGACAAAGCGCAGTGTTAAGTTACGTCACTCTAGATGTAATGACTTAAATTCAGGTGAAAGACAAGGAGCCTTAGAAATACCCTGCACTCCCTGCTGCGTGAAATACAGGGCGAACCAAAAAAAACGAAAAAAACTCAGACGATAATTAAGAGCTACTTTTCCTATCTCGTTTTAATAAAGAAGTTCAATAACAAATTATATAAAAAAT
This sequence comes from Dryas iulia moderata, assembly GCA_019049465.1. NCBI lineage: Eukaryota > Metazoa > Arthropoda > Insecta > Lepidoptera > Nymphalidae > Dryas > Dryas iulia. The sequence goes on from CM032429.1 coordinate 6,969,197, forward strand.
AGTAATTTAGAACTACCAAAATAGCTGGTCGTCGTCAGCTTGGGCTACTGGTGTGAATTGCGTTCCGTTAGGATGTTGAAACCAACAGTATGTCAAGGAAACTTCAGCTTTACATCTTAACGTGAACTCGGATTCTTCTTGAATGAATATGACTTCTGATTCGTCCTGACGGTGTTGATTTCGATACAAAAATGATGCTAGAATAGAAAAAATGATTAAATCAAATCAATAATATGTACTAGCATTAGTACATCCATAAAAAACGTTCAAAAATATTAAAACATTAAACTCCGTTACTATAAAGTTAACACAATAAGGTGTCATTTTATGTTAATATTGACCAAAACCTACTACTTATTTTATCCTATTAGGAAATAAATCAGAGACAGTTAAAAAAATTAACTAATTTTAAATTAAAGAATCGTATACTAAAATGGAACACAACAATCAGAATCCAATCACAATAAACAATAAATACCATCACACGCTATTTAAGTATGCTATTTTTTTATAAATCACTCCTTTACGTTCATTAAAAATACTAAACAATTTAAATATTAATACTTTATATAAATTTTCACTTACATCTAGTATTCGGGACACTAATCAAAGCTTGCATAGTCGGTTGTTGCACAATGTTATTGCCTACGAACATTTGTACTCCGACGGAGCAACGCCATGTCCCATAGTCTTCTGGGGATGGATTTTCTATCGTCATTCCACATTGTTTTAGAGCAAAACCCTCTCCATAATAACTGTTTGAATTAGAACCGTAATATTAAGTAATAAATAAATTATGACTATTTTATAATAAAACACCGAATAACAAATGTCCTTTTAGAAATATTTCTAAGTATGTGAATAACATTTTAAAATGTTAAAATTATGTAATGTATAATTGTTATAAGGTATTACCTGTGTGTGCCATCGCTCAGCCCATCAATAACATTGTAACCATAAGAGTTAGATGTCCTTTGAAAACGACAAAACGTTATATTTTTTGTTGTATGTAATATATTGCAGTACAAATGTAATTTATTATCTGCATCGTGAACATATCCAACATCAAGACGCTCCGCTAAAATCGTAAATCAATACAGAATGCGTTACAGCACATTATATTTTGCGGTATATCACGCTTTCATGGCTAATGTACCGATCCGATTTAGATGAAATTTAGAATGAAAGTCGTAAATGTTACTGGGCAACAATAACATAGGCAACTTATTTTTTCAAAAATCAATCTCTAAAGGGTTGAAATAGGGGGTGAAAGTTTATATGAAAAATCTAAACCGCTTAACCGATTGTAATGAATTTTGGCAAAAGTATAGTTGTTAATTCAAGCTTATACATAGGCTACTTTATTTTTTAAAAATATATCCCCGAGGGTTGCGATACATTGAAACAATTGCGTAGGTCACGCGGCGAAGCCGCGAGGAGGTCGCTAGCTATTTCCCGAACAGCCGGATTGTCGGAGAGAGCCTTGTCATGACATTCCGTTCTCCATTTTCCGTCCGAAATCGAGACATTGAGTGATAAATGGAAGAACTTAAGGCCGCAGAGAATTGAAAATAAGATATAATCATTCCTCTGAGTACGAATCGAACCCACAACTATTGTTTTACAATCAAATTGTCAAATTGCACCACAAAATCCTTTTTATATTTATTTATTTAGTGCTGATCATCAACAGTTGCGCGTATATCATTACATTTAACGCATGCATTGCTCTAATAATAAAAGAAGAAATAATTTTTAATCATCAAAATTCTAAATCAGTATACTAATTAATTTACTTAGCAAATTCTACTTTTGTGATAAAAAGTCCATAGCAAATTAGCAAACGATACATCAATATATTCTAGATAATCATAATCGGTGTAATAGGAAAAAACCAATTTTCCAAATAGAATTATTGCTTTGATTGCGTCTCGGATACATAAATTACGACGATTAATCTAAGACGTCCCAACTACATCACTAATTATTGCGTTATTTAAACATCTATATAATTCAAAACGCGATTATGTTCTGTAATTCACAGATTCGTTATCTGCACGTGCCTTCTTATGTCACATCATGATTGTGTACCAATTATCGCAACAGTTTACTATCGCAGTTATTACTTTCTCCTTTAGGCATAGGGTAATCAGAGTGAATCTAGCATCAAGACATTCCGTCGTGCACTTTCCATCTTAACTATAGAAATTGTATGTTGAGTGGCGGACCTCAACGCCGCGCTTATTAACTAGAAATTAAGATAATTAAAAGTTGATCTTTCTTCCATTCTAGTACCTAAGACAAAGCGCAACGTTCAATTTTACCACTCAATGTCTCAATGTCTGGATTTAGGGCGGAAAATATAGAAAGAACCCACTGACAAGACACTCCTTGTCAGTGGGTTCTTTCTCGCTACTCGTCAATAAGGAAAAAAAAAATTAATTAATAAACTTACTCTGAACAGTTACTCGTCGCTTGGTTTGAACCTCCGCTACTCGCCCGGGCAAACCCAAAAATATTTGCCAGTTTCCCTGAACGGCTCTTGTTGTTCTGTCAAGAGTGACAGTACAATGACCAGGAACTAAGGAACTTTCAGAAAATGGCTTAGCCACTACGCAATATGCATTCTCCACAGACGATAGATTTAAAGTAGTTTGCGTTTGACCATCTTGTAGAGATATTGGCGGTGCAGTATCGGTGGATTCAGCGCCTAAAAATCATACGGTCTTAACAATATTAAGGAAAATCGTTTTTATTCATGCAGTACACGATTACAAGTCACGATCAAATAAAATTAAATTTCAGTAGGCTTGTTTTTTTTTTTTTTTATTGAGCTACACGCTGTATCCCGCACAGAGCAGGGTAGGCAGACAGGACCTAGCGCTAAGACACTCCGTTTCCCACTCTCCGCCGAATTTGGAGGCATTGCGTGTTAAGTGGCGGAACTTAACGCCGCGCTTTACCTCAACACCAGACCGGAGCAAATAGAAATATTAAATATTTCCACTCTTCGAGTGGGAATCGAACCCACAACCGGTCACTTTACAGTCACACTTTGTGCCTCTGCGCCAGGACTGGCCACCTAGGTATAACTTTATTTCTAAAAAAGAAGATATTTTTTTGCTATTAGAGTTATTTTTATTAAGTTATTTTTTAAAATTAGAGTTATTATTATTTTTAATTGTAACACACATTTATTGTACAAATGTATTTAACGCAAATACCAAGGACATGCACTTCTATCCATCCTGTACGAGAGTTACTGCCTCTAGTTGATGTGAGTCGCCATCTACCCTCGTCTTGGAATGTTACGTTGCGTACTCTCACCCCACAAAAATCACCCCATAAGGAATATCTGCAATTTAAATGAAAGGGACGTAAAAACCTATAAAAATTTTAATCTTATTTTTATTCGTGTAGTGTATGTATGTGTAATGTCATCAATTAAATCCATTATTAAAATACGAAATAGTACGCAGATTTTAATTATGTCTATAATTAAAATATAGCAAATTTTATAAACTTATTGCGTGAAATATATTGTTTTTTCAATTTCTATAAATGCAGATATTGTTTTTATTCAGCTGACAGATTCAGTTACTCGAACTTAGAACGCTAGCTATTGTTAATCGATAATATTGAATTAAACCAAAACAATCATGCCAAAAGCATTCAACACACACAGATTTACTACTTGTGAACAGATACTCAGAGTACTCTAGGATTTATGTGTAGGTACTGCACACACCCGCAGTACTCAAAGATGTACTATTTACAATCTACACGCTACTGGCTCTTTTTCCTCCTAAAAGTTGTATGGAAGAGGAGGATGCTTAGCCGGTCTGAACATTTGGTTTCTATATTTATAGTTTCACTCAACGTATTGTAGTGTACAAAAAATGATATGGCACAATTTTGTTTATTCACGCCGTGGCGCAATGGCACAACATCTGCCTGTAAAGTTGTGGGATCGACCTCCACTAGCAAGAATGGATTATATTTTAATTATTTGCATTTTATCTCTAATAAGATAAAACGCAGATTTGGGTTCCGCCTCTAAACACACTTTGTCACACAACAGATTGTTTTGTTTCTATATACATACATTAGGTTGGTGGAAGCGCATGTATTTGAATAATCGAAAACAAAATTGAAGTAGTTAACAAAGCTTGGATACCTGCTATTTGGCGGAGAACGTACATCAAAGTTCACTCCTGATGGGGTGACGACTGTGCAAGAATCATAGTTATCTAACGACAAACTCAGCTTCATAAGAGCTTCATTCCCCTTGGCCACATGAATGGTTGCCGGCCATCCGAGACCTTGTTGAGCGATGAGCGCATTGTCAAAATTCAGATCAAAAACGGCAATCTGACACTTCACGTAAGAAATTACTCCTGTAGCACGTAAATAAAAAAAATAAACGCACATGTTTTAACTGATTATATACTATTTTGTTATTATTTAAAATATATTTACCAAAGAAAAAAGAATAAACAATCAAAGTGTAATCCATTTTAAAGCGCGTCTCATAACCAGACTGTTAGTACAATCACTATACAAAAAAGTATGAAAGACGAAGAAATTATTTTGATAACATTTGAATAAGATTAAACACAAAAAATTATATTGTTTGTTTGTTTGTATATTTTTGATTTAAAGTTCTGAAATAAAAGTATATACGAATAGTTTTTTTTTTCATTTTGTATATACCACTATAGAAATATATCTACTCGGCACGCAAGCGGGGGGACTTCAGCGAATACAATTTCAATATAAGACAACTTTTATTGTAACCACAGGTTAACTGTCCTCTATTTCTATTAAAGTTTCAACTTACGAGTAGTAAATATTATCAAAAGTAAATGACATACTTATGTAGGTATGATAGGTACCTACTGCGTAAGATTACATAATTCAATCTTCATAGACACAGCAGTTATCGAAACACATCTAAATAAGTGATAAGTACGATTTGTTGACAAAAAAATCGATGTGTGATGATGTGAAAGGGAAGGGAAAGGGCACTCAGGATGTATTCTTTAAGCCTTGGTTTTAAGTAGTGGCCAGTCGTGGCCCAGTGGCACAAGCGTGTGACTGTAAAACGACTGGTTGTGGGTTCGATTCCCACTCGAGGAGTGAAAATATTTAATATCTTCATTTTCTTCGCTCTGGTGCCGAGGTAAAGCGCGGCGTTAAGTTCCGCCACTTAACACGCAATGCCTCCGAATTCGGCGGAAAGTGGGGAACGGAGTGTCTTAACACTAGGTTCCCTCTGCCTACCCTGCTGTGTGCGGGATACAGCGTGAAGCTAATAAAAAAAAAATCGATGTGTAAAGATTTTCTTTAAAAATAATACTTGTTTTACTAGTTGTGCATCTGTTAATTATTTTCCTTTGGTCGCAATGATTACAAGGCTATACAAGCGGAACAAACTAATGAGCCATCACAAGCGATTAAAAGAAATATTTAACAGGAAAAATTAAAAGTTGCATTTTATATTTAAATATTTGCAGTAAGTGTTCTGAAATATGCGTAAAACGATATGATAATACTAGTTAATATAAAATCCCCGATAAAACTTCCATACCTAGTTATCATTATATTTGACTCAAAATCCACTTAAAACAAGTGATGGAAGATATTTTATATATTTTTAATCGATAATTTACTACATTACATTGATTACATTATTGTTAATTTTCAAAGTCAAACAGATCACATTATAATCGTTCAATCTAAATGATTTAGAATTGATCACTTCTGAGGTCGTATGCGACAAACATGTGAAAGTGTTATTTTAGTACTATCTTTATAATCTGCAATTATCTTCAAGAAATCTTTATATAAAAAATACTAAAATAGTAGATAGGCACATTCTACAAGCAATCTGAACTAAAGAGTAAAAAATAGCGATTTAGGTAATGCCTTCATATCCCGTTCTTACCCTTGAATAAGTAGTCAATTGTAATATTAAGAAATAAGTTATAGACGTAAGTCATATTAATAATATCTAGATATAAGCTATATTAATAATATGTAATAGATAGTAGTTAATATTCAAGAAGTTGGCTTAATATTGAATGAAAAACTAAAAGAAACTGAACTCTCTTGGGGTAGGTATATTTTATAAGCTTAGTTAGTTAAAGCTTACTTAGTTTTAAGTACTGATATTGTAAAAAAAGGGATTTATTTTAAAAAAATAAGATTATTTTTTAAAAAACGTGCAGACCTTATGTCCGTAGTGTTATAAAGGAAAAATATAAAAAACAAAACGTAACCGTCGTCGATTGTAACAATGCATAAGGCATATCAGTAGGTATATTATGATTATTTGATATATAATGCACATATATAATTTGACGCCTCAAAAAAAACGTCATAAGGTATTAATTTATCAAAATGAGTTTGCAAGATGTGAATGCGCACGTAGACATACGAAAGTATTTTAATCTAGAAAACCCTCGGAGATTCGTAATTAGTATTCCTAATAACTTATTTTTACACTCAGCATTGTTTTATTCATTTTAATAGAACAATGATATTTTCCTGAAAAAGGCGAAAGAAGGTAGGCTCTACATTGTATTAATTTGTGAATAATAAACAAGCAACCTAGTGACAAAACAATGAAATCGAGACAATGTGTACTGACTGAAGGAACTCAGGGCCGCGCTTTGTCTTATGCACCAGAGCGGACGAATGATAATTATTTAATGTAATCATTCCATTCCAAAATAGGAATTGAACCCGCAACCAATCGCGTTTACAGTCAGACATTGTGCTATTATACCACGGGGGCGAACAAAGATTACATCATCACCTATACGTCATGACATATTCATATCAATAAAGAGAAAATAGTTGATACTTTAGAACAAATATCGTTTTTAGAAAAATAAAAGCCGTTGAGTAATATCTTTGAAAGTTTAGCCATATAGGTACACTGAACATTGAGACTTTAAACGGATTTGTTTCGTATCCTATCCATACTTATATTATAAATGCGAAAGTCTGTCTGTTTGTCTGTCACGTTTTCACGGCTAATCTACCGGTCGAATTTAGATGAAATTTAGAATTAACGTAATAAAATATCCAGGGTTAAACATAGGCTACTTAGTTTTTCAAAAATCAACCTGTAGTGTTGAAATAGAACATAAAAGTTTATATGAAAAATCTAGACCGCTTGACCGATTCTAATGAATTTTGGCATTAATTTAGTTGATAATCCAAGGTTAACCATAGCCTATTTTATTTTTTAAACATCTATCCCTAAGGATTGCAATACAACGGAACAGTTACGTAGTTCACGCGGCGAAGCCCTGAGCGAGCCGTTAGTATATTATAAATCGTTATATTACTGACCCCTACAGACTACAATCTGAAGATATTTAAGAAATACATTAAGACATTTGATTTCAGGTAACTTGAATAATAACGATTTCGATTCCGTTCCTTTATGATCAGCGCAATAAATATTTTAGAAATAAAAAATCGTTCTCGCAACTATCGTGTTCAGTCACGTAAGCCCTTGATGCCTCACAATTTCACCCAATAAAGACTTAAGAAATAACGTGAACATGTTACAATCTTTATTAAACCCTTAAGCCACATTCGATTTCAAACTTATGGGGCCGTTCAAGTATTACGTAAGCAGATTTATTACTATTATTTGTTGACAGTCGTTTATACTTATCTTAATTACAAGACTTGTTTTACCTAAATGTTAGTATGTATGTACATAAATAAAACAAGTGGTAAATTACAGGTCAAAAATTCTTGAAATTGAAGACAAAAAAGTGTTAATTCACTTTTTTCTCTTTGAAACTGATTTGTTACTTTAATTGCTTATAATATAAAATAACTAGCACAAGCTATAAAAATGTGAACAATTTATGTTCAGTCAAATTAATATAATATTTACATACATTGTTATATAGGAAAAACTACAAAGTCATTAAAGCAATATGACAAGGAAGCAATAAAACTCTGAATATTAATTTTTACATACAAACTTATATTAGAAAAGATTGCTTAATAATATTGAAGATCACAACACATCACATTTTATCAATTATTTTCTAAGTTTATTATTAATTTTTCAAGTACTTTATCTTTCACAGGAACAAATGGTAACACATCATCGGCCTCTTTCATCAATGAAGTGGGCATCTGTAATTTAAGTAGATAATGTCTTTACATTATCAGGTTCAGGTTCAGGAGTAACAAAATATCCGTAAACAGTAATAGAGAAAATTATGAATACTATTTACACCTTATACATGGGAGAAAAAGAACACTTATAAAACAAAAATAAAATTGAAAAGCAAAAATAAAATAGTTACTCAATCAAATTATAATGTTGGATGCCCTTGGATGATAATCTCTATACAGTTTTTAATCCAAGGAATAAGGTGAGTATTTTACAAACTTTGTTAATTATAAGTGAATTTTCGATGGCACACAATGTGAGAAACCCTGGTCCAATGTTTTTTACAATTGTTTTTCTATGAAGATGAAAATCTCTAAATACAAATTAGAAATTAAATATTTTATGAATTAAATAAATATGTCTAATTTATTTTATATACTGAAGTGTTTCAGTATAACATGTTTGTAACAGTTTGGGAAATTGTTTTTGGTCAGTGTATAAACAAAATCTAAAGTAAGCAAATCATGACATCTGTGTCTTCCTCCATTATTCTTTTTTATATCTTCACGCTGTATCCTGCATTTAGTGTCAACTGGCGGAACTTAACGCCACGCTTTGCCTCGATACCAGAGCACAGGAAATGGCAGTATTAAATATTTCCACTGCTCAAATGGGATTCGAACCCACTACCAGTCGCTTTAGACTCACACTTTGTGCTACTACACCACTACTGGCCCCTTATTATTTATGATGGTAAAATGTGTATTCCAATACATTAACACATTTATGATTTACAAAGTAGTGACTTTCCTATTAACATAAACCTGCAAATTGGCTATAAACACTTACATTTAAATCTCTTGCTTTAGCCTCCTTAGTACTAAATTCTCTTAAAACATAATCTGTATTAAGCAAATGAAACAATCTGGTTTCATAAGCTCTCACTACAACATCATCAATTCTAAGAAAATGCCGAAGCAGCACATACCAGTATGAGGGCATTACTCTCTGGAAAAGAAAGATAAATTTAATACTGCTAGATTATAACTCGCAAAAGTATAGTTCAAATTTAAAGAAAGAAGTGTAGGTGTGTAGGATATCTAAGCTTTCTAATTAAAATTATTTTTTTGTTTGATAAGTATATGCACATTGGGACATACATGATTTATGTATCCATACTTATATTATAAATGCGAAAGTCTGTGTGTTTGTCTGTCACGCTTTCACAGCTAATCTACCGATCTGAGTTGGATGAAATTTAGAATGAAAGTAGCAAATAACCATGGGTCCAACATAGGCTACTTATTTTTTCAAAAATTAACCGCTTGACCGACTGTAATAAATTTTGAAATAAATGTAGTTGCTAATCGAAGATCAAGCATAGGCTAAAAAATCTACCCCCGAGGGTAGCAACATAACAAGGCAGTCCACACAGCGAAACCGCCACTACTTAATAATAAATTATATATTAAAACTTGTGCACAAAAAAATTAAAAAGTGTACATATTAAAGACTTACTATTTTAACAGATAATTTTGATATACCATGATCATGCAATTCATCTTCAAATAATGTCAAATCATGATAGAAAAGAATCTGTTCTTTACGCTTAAGAATATCAAGGTTTATAGATTCATCTGTTGGTTCCACTATAATGTTGTTTGATAGAGTTCCTTTATAATCTGTTGAAAAAGTCCAGTCAAATGTCCTCTTAGGTTTTTCTGCATCTGGTCTTAAGAATTAAAAATTGTTAAATTGTTACTATATTATTCAAAATAATAATTTATACAATAATTTTATTAATTATAAGGAAAATATAATATCAATTTAAATTATTTTCATTTCTCCTCTCTAATAAGACAAAAACAATGTTCAGTTCCACCACACAAGATACATTGTCTTGATTGAAAGTAGAGAACAAACTGTTTAGACACTAGGCTATAATAAAAAATAAAGTTGAATAAATATAATGTAAGAAATGTATTATATAACATACAAAGACTTTTTTCAAATATGTTAAGATTATCTCACCGTGACTCTTGCCAGGCTTCTGCACACGCTACTTTGATAGCATCCATATTACATGAGACTCTACGCAAAGCGTCTAATGGGCTGAACAATATTTTAGCACCACTGTTATGACTTAAAGTTAAGGTGTTTTTCGGAAATACCATGTCTGGAAAGTGTGGGATTTGTAGTTCTTTGCAGTATCTAGAATTGTAACAATAATGATGATAAGTATGCTTATATATTACTGACATATATTTAGTAAATAGTATAAAAGCTTCTTTCTTTAACAATCAGAACATATTTACTTTAATAACACCCCAACATTATGAAACTCTACTATTAACTCACATACAAAACTGGCAGTATTGATCATCAGCCCTCTCACATACAACCTTAGTGGAACATACACTAGGCAATATGCAACTTATATCATATGATATATGCCAGGGTCCAAATTGTATAAACTGTGAATTTGTTGTGAAACGTCCAGAATCAATGTGATTTTCCTAGAAAAGTAAAATTAAATACAATTCGAATTATTTGCTATATTTTTTACTTAACTCATAGGATTATCATCTTTTTCATTCATCTATGTCTTTTCTTACTAGAACTAAGTTTATTCTAACGAGACAAAGTATAAGCAAAGTTATAATTTCTAAAGCATTTTTAGGATAGTTTTGTCTCAAATAAATAACTGCTATCTTGAAGTTATACTCTACTAGAAATTTAACATTACATTTTGCTAATATTATCTGAAATCTTATTATTTGCTTAGAAGATTCGTATTTACATTTTGACGAAGTCGGTTATCAACTATCATAGGTGCTTTTACCTCGGCTCCAAGCATTGTCTATCCTGGTAAGGTAATATATGAATAAATTAAGTTTAATCTATTGAAATTAACGGGAAAACGGCTACAATGGGAAAACTTACAATAAACAAGAACTAAGAAGTGAAAACTAAACAATTACAAATTTTAATTTTTGACATATAGTGTGACATGCATAACAAAGCATGCATAATAGCATAAACTACATCACTACTTCGACTGAAACCGATTTTTTAAATAATCGATTTATTAGTTTATAAAAACAATTTGAGATATAGTCGTTCGATTACTGATTAATTTACTATACATCATAACGTATATCAGATTAAGCGTTTAATTATATTGTTGAATAATAAGCCTGGTTCGGACTTCAATTATTTATTTTAATAAAAAATGATTCTAAAAATATAGACTTATACTTTGTTTTCATGGTAACATTTTCAGATAGTGATGTAAACAGTATCGATAATATAAGTACGCTATTTTATTATTAATAATATTTCAAGCATTTTTACTCATTAATATACAACTTGTAAGATAAATATGTATTTTAAATGATATGTGTAAATATTACATATGTTCGAGAATGTTATTGCTATCGATATTATCTACTTCACTATACTCTGTCTTTGATCGAATCAATATGGCTGACTTTTACCGGTCAGCTCTTGTGTTTTGATAATTAATAATTTGAATGAAATAGTCACTTTTACTATATTATCGTGCTTATATTCTGAAATAATTTTCTATCATAATTAGGTGTATTTTATAATTATGGAGGCACTTATACCAGTTATTAATAAGCTACAAGACGTTTTTAATACCGTCGGAGCTGATGCCATCCAATTACCTCAAATAATTGTACTGGGAACTCAGGTTATACATTTTATTTCGTATATTACAAAAATATTTAATAATAGTCGCAATTTAACCGTGGAGGCGTTTTCTTTTTTGGAATAATGATCATGATTATGTAAAGATGTCACTGCAATGCTTTGTCCCCATTCCGTTATAATTTGCTGTCACTGACCATTCCTTTATTTTCTAATTAGGTTCCTTGCATTACTTCCGTGAAGAATAAAATTCGAGTACATAAATATATAAAACTGTCCATGCGTATAGAATGTAAAAAATCTTGTCGTGTTTCACACAAAAAAAAAAATAATTAACAACAATTAATAAATAACAATCCAATTTTTTTACTAAACACAGAGTTCTGGCAAGAGTTCCGTTATAGAGAGCCTTGTTGGACGTTCTTTTCTACCTCGTGGGCCTGGTATTGTTACACGTCGACCACTCATCCTCCAGTTGGTGTACAGTCCAAAAGACAGCAAAGAACATCGCTCAGCAGAAGAAGGTACTCATTTTCATGCTTTTCTTTTGGTAATCCTAAAAAATAAATTACGAGTAAAATATGTGTAATCAAATTATATTATCAGATCTTTATTGCATATTATCATATTAGATAGAAAATAGTTACAGTAATAAAAATTATCTTTATATAATGAAACATCTTAAAATAATATAATTCATTTGAAATATATATTTTATATTGAATAAAACATTATATAACATTTTGTATATAATTACATTTTTGTTTAAAGGGGGTTTTGCAGTCATTTTTAATTCATTACCTATTTGAGTAAATCAAATTAATTATAGGACAAAAGCTATTAAACCGTTGACTTAAACAACTTTAGCACAATAGATGATTCACACAGCATTTATCAATGTTTACCTTTTTTTCTTTTAATACAGAGAAGTCTTTGTTATGATATCTCATTTATACAATGTCATGCTCCCATCAGTAATTAAGTGATCTTGTTCTGCTCTATTGCATAAATACAGTTTATCCCCATTAAACTACAAAAATGACTGACATTGTCTTCTCAATAAATATTTATGTTTTCTCATAAAAATAAATCTTATTAAAAAACTATTAATAATCACAAAGGTAGCTTCATGCTTTTCCCAAATAGCAGAGAGAATCTAGTGAAAAGATATTTTCTCCACCTTTTGTTAAAAATTGAGTTATTGCATGTTACATGGTAAAACAATCAGAAAAATACTGCACAATAGGTGATTGTCCTTACCACAACTGATATGATAAATTATTTATATGAACAATAATGACCATAATAGGTATTAAAATAAAAAAGTTCGCTAGTTATATGTGGCTATCTTTGTCATTCTTAGTCATACATTTACTGTTGTTATTGTATGTTAGTAATAAATATATATTTTTATATAAGTATATTAATATAATTCAGAATATAGAAGCCAGATTGCTGGAAATGAATCATGGAATCCAATAGCTCAACTATCCCAAACAATATTTTCTAAAGGTTTGTATTTAAATGGACACCTAGAAAATGTATTGTCCATAATCTTATAGGTTAATTTATTTGCTTGTAAAATATCAATAATATTTTACAAGTAAATTTACTATATAAATCCAATTACATCAAAACTATTTTGCAAGAAATTTTATATTACTAACACTTATTATTTATGATTTATATTCTCAGCTTGTATACTGTTTCTAAATATAATATTTAATTTAAATTAGGAACGGTCAGCTTAGAAGAATGGGGAAAGTTTTTACATACAAAAGACCAAATCTTTTCGGATTTCGAGGAAATTCGACAAGAAATAGAAAAGGAAACGGATCGCAAGGCTGGAAGCAACAAGGGCATATGCCCAGAGGCTATCAATTTGAAGATTTACTCCACCAGAGTAGTCAACCTGACTTTAGTAGATTTGCCTGGGATTACGAAGGTAAGGTTTGCTAAACCAAACTGGAAATAATATGTTAATAACAAGGTCATTTTATTCTTTATTATTATAAAACCTGTTAACATATTATAATTTTAAGATACTAGGTAAAGCTTGAATTTAAAACTATTTTTCTTTCCCGTAATTATCATTGCAGATGTTTTTGTTAGATTTTTGCAAAAGATTTAATTGAGATTCCCATCATAACCTTTTTTTATCAACTGCATTCCTATTGCCTGTTCCAAACCAACCCCATTTTTAAAACAATATGTGGCTTTACTTGACTTTGCGTCATTAACTATCGCCCTGCGATAATTCATTGAAATAAGTCAGTTTAGTTTTACATACAAATTGCCATCTCCTACTTCAACCATTTAGAAGATGATTTTTCAAAACCTATGTTTGACCCTGAGTCCTTAACAATTTTTATTCCAAATTCCATCCAAATGAGACCTATGATTTACCGTAACTGGCAGGCATACTTTCGCCTTTAATATTAGCTTGGATTCATGGAAATGGTTGGTCTAATTTATTTATACAAATTTCAGTGGGCTGGACTCTTCTCACCATAGTTGTTAACAATAAATCTTGTAATACCATTAGTAATTCAATTAAACTTTTATTATAGTTTAAAATACGAAAATAAATGAACGACTGAATTATTTTTTTCGGTAAAGTCATTTCTTCCATTAAGGTTAGAGACCACAGTGTCTTAAGTCCCATGCTAGATAAATTATGTTTTAGAAGGCAGAACCAAATGCTGAGCTTTATCTTCACCAGACCATGAAACTAGCTAAGCTTCTTATATACATGTATAATAAATTACAAATGTGAAACAGACTATACACTGTCTAACCCACAACCACTGCTTGTATAGTTAACAACTTTCAACATGTCTATTATTTTAATAATTATAATCTTTTTATAAAAACATTGGAGCAGCATCTGACGGTAAACGATTGGTTATAACTAGTGTCCGACCGAAACTGAATTTTCAGCCGAAACCGAAACCGAAACCGAACCTTCGGTTCTGACTTCAGTTTCGGCCGAAACCGAAACCGAAACCGAAACTGCTGATGACGTCATAAAATTTGAATAATTTAAAAAAAAATACATTTTTTACGCTTTAAAAATTACATGTGCATTTGAATTGTTGTGATTACGTTGGTTTTATTATATATATTAGTGGAAATAATTAAAGTATAATAAAAAATATCAATTTTTTTAAGGTCTTCCAAGTGGCTGTATTTTCCTCCAAAATAGTCGCATTGAAATAAAAAAACAATCATTTTAAAGCTTAAAGTGTCTAGTTTTGAGATCTTAATCTTCTCCTAGGGATTTACATAGAGATTTTTTTGAGCTGTAGGTTATCAAGACCCTCGGTCGCCACTTAAGATTGGCAGCACGTAGTTAATAGGTATTTTTTTACAAAAAGGTTTTCACCTTTAACGTAACTGTGCATTTCTTGCAGAGAAATTTATGTGCTAATTTATGATAAGATTTACATTAAATATATTTAAATAATATTAAGGCAAGCCTCCAATATAGTTACTAGCCCAGGGTTCGCAAAATATCAATCAATCTAGGTATTCGACCCCTGAAAGGAGCCACACTTACGCGAACAGACACATAGTTTCGTTATAAACTAACAAGGATAGTTCATTAAATCTGTCGTCAGCAGTTTATAGTATTCTCATCATTAATTTATGATATATTAAAATTTACTACATCTTAATTCCCAAGCTATAAAAACACTCAAAAGTATCTAAGCTACGTGAAAATTCTTGAGTACGTCATGAGTTTCGGCATTGCCGAAGGTTCGGCAGTCTTTTTGCCGAAACCGAAACTACGGCCGAAACCACAATTTTTTGCCGAAACTTGCCGAAACCGAAACCGAAACCGAACCTTCGGTCGGACACTATTAATAATAATTATTTTCTCTGGACTACTTTTTAATTTTTTTGCACTTCTTCACTCTGGTGAGTGATATAACAAAATGAGTTGTCGGATTCAGGCGGCGAGTGAAAAATGGAATGTCTTAACACTAAGTTCCCTCAATTTATTTTAGGAAAACTGAATAATGCTTAGTAACTTATCAATTGAAACATTTTAGGTTCCCATAGGTGATCAACCTGAGGATATAGAAAATCAAATTAGAAATCTTATTATCAAATATATTGCCAATCCGAATTCCATAATTTTGGCTGTAACAGCCGCCAATACTGATATGGCGACAAGTGAAGCTATCAAAATGGCGAAAGATGTGGACCCCGATGGAAGGAGGACTTTAGCTGTTGTCACCAAACTTGATCTAATGGACGCAGGTATTGTTATGTTTTATATTTTATTATTTTAGGATTATACAATAGAGTTCGATGGTAAAGTGGTTACGAAGTAATCAAGACGATACGAAATAACGAGAAAAAAAAAGTTTTTTCGCTCACTGATTTGTGGTATACACACACCAAAAAAAATACCTTAAAATAATTTAGAAAAGCAGCATAAATCATTTACCTTTTTGTGAAATTATTTTAAATGTATGTTCTAAAATATAGCTCATTATATTTATGATAACTATTTATAAATATGTAAAGTTTTTATTTCTGCATCGAGCTGTAAGCTAAAAGCAAAAAAAACAGCTTCGCGCCTTTTCCCGCATATGCACACTCAACGTCGCACTTTGTCCTATGTACAAGAGCGAACAAGGGAAAGTAATTAAATTACTTTATATATTCATTTCTTATAACAATATTACTTATATATTCTTTCCCCATATGGGCATATGGGAATTGAACCCACAATCATCGCTGTTAGAGTCAGGCGATGTCCCACTGCACCACTGTGGTCTCTTAATACGACGCATCGCCTTCATCCATGCATGTCTTCATATGAGTTATTTATTGGAATATGGACATGAAATGTCCCTTATTTGTTATTGAAAATTGTGAATTTCACAACTGGCGTCATTAAAAAAATTAACGTAATTGTTTTAGTATTTATTATTCAAATTAAATGCAAGTTTTCCTTATTGTTGGTCGAGTTATTTTGTACATAAATAGTGTATAATTTATGACAAGAAACTTACTTCGCAATCAATGCTGTGTGAATGTCACTTTGAAGGGCAATATGATGAGTGAAATTATTTCTTATATTATTACGTACTGTTAAATTACAAGAGAAAAAAATAACTTCTTTAATTTTTCCCGCAAATATGATACTCGGAGAGAAACTAGTGTCGAGACACTTCGTTCTCCGTTTTTCGACCGAAATTAGGTCATTGAATTTTTGAGTGGAATACCGTGCGCTTGCCTCAGGTGGCATATTCACTCCCCTGAGTGGGAATCAAACCCACAACCATCGCGTTTACAGTCTGATTTCTGCAGACGCTATCCCATTATCGCTTAAAATATAACAGGTTTTGACGTATTATTCTGAATATAATATTTTCTAATACATATATTAAATCAATAATTATAATTATTAATTTAACTTTCCTTAGCACTTGCTTAACATGGAAGCAAATTATTAAAGATATAGTTACTAACTATCACAATAATATATAGTAAATATAAGTAATAATATATAGTGGTGAATGGAGTATTTTAACACTAGGTTCTCTCTGAAAAAAATGTTAACTCTTTTTTCTACATAATAGGAGAGCCTATTATGTAGAAAAAAGAGTTAACATTTTTTTTTTACCCATTTTAAATAATAATTGTTTTAAGGTACTGATGCTATCGACATACTGTGTGGGCGAGTCATTCCGGTAAAATTGGGAATCATCGGTGTCGTAAACAGGTCACAACAAGATATCATCGATAAAAAATCTATTACGGTATGTATATTTTTAATACCTGTAAAACTATGTGTTTAAAGACATATTTATTAGTTTTCTAGTCAGTTTAAATAACCTAAGTTAATTTAAGCTCTGCCTAATTTAAAATAAAATAAAAAAAAAATTACCCCCTAACTGCAGTCACTTTGTACCTTAACTTACATTTAAAATGTTTTTGTTTTGCTAATAATCTTAAATATTAATTTTAACTCTACCAAGAGTTAAATCATAAATACATTTCTAGGATGCATTAAAAGATGAAGCGACGTATCTGCAAAGAAAATATCCAACTATAGCTACTCGCAACGGAACTCCATATTTAGCTAAAACTCTAAATAGACTCCTTATGCACCATATAAGGGACTGTTTACCGGAACTCAAGGTAAATAACTTTATTATACACTTAGTTTTTTTTTAATTACTATAATTGCTTACACTATGTTTCCTTACTTCAACTAAGGAAACATATGTCGTCGTTTTCTTTATAATGTCTATAATATTCTTGCCGTCCGATTTACTTTTAAAAATTGTATCTAGTGTTCAAGATATTTTCATTGCATAAACCCTGTTAACCAAACCATTAATTATATTTAATCATCACGCGGAAATAAATTTATTTTAGTTTATTTTCTATATTAAAGTCAAAGTCAAATAATTTTATTCAAAATAAGAAGTTACAATCTTCATTTTTTGAACGTCAAATAGTTTATCACTAAATTTAATGCCTCTGATTATCATTAAATAAAATAATAATAAAAGGTTTATTTTTTCTATGATTGGTTGTGGGTTCGATTCCCACTCGAGGAGTGAAAATATTTGTTATTTCCATTTTCTTCGCTCTGGTGTTAAAGCGCGGCGTTAGGTTCCGCCGCTTTACACGCAATACCTCCGAATTCGATGGTGCGTGGGGAACGGAGTGTCTTAAACCTAGGTTCCCTCTACCTACCCTGCTGTGTGCGGGATACAACGTGAAGCTAAAAAAAATACTCAACGAAAAAAAATATAAATTGGAGAGACTAGATCAATGTTAAGATTAGATACATATATGTTCACGGTCCAGTAAACAAGTAACCTTGACATAAACTTTACAGTACATTATACATATTGTATTGGTTTTATTGTATACATTTCCGCTAGCGTGCAGTTGAAGAAGAATAACTTCACAAATATCTTGCTAAAATATACGTAAATTATATATTTAGGACAACCATAGCACAAAGTGTGACTGTAATGCGACTGGTAATGGGTTCGATGCCGACTCGAGGGGTGAAAATATTTAATTTTTCCATTTTCTTCGCTGTGGTGTCGAGGTAAAGCGCGGCGTTAAGCTCCGCCACTTAACACGCAATGCCTCCGAATTCGGTGGTAAGTTGGCAACGGAGTGTTTTAACACTAG
The DNA here is from genome assembly GCA_019049465.1 of Dryas iulia moderata. NCBI lineage: Eukaryota > Metazoa > Arthropoda > Insecta > Lepidoptera > Nymphalidae > Dryas > Dryas iulia. Next base: position 6,988,191 of record CM032429.1, read on the forward strand.
GTTCCCTTTGCCTATCCTGCTGTGTGTGGGAAAAAAAGTTATATATTTGAAAAATTAAATGTTATTTTGTCTCCGATAAAATATACCTATCAAATTTATAATATGTATTAGAAAGAATAATTTTAATAATTAAAATGAAATTATTTTAGCCTGATAATATATGATTGATCGAAAATAAATGTTTTTGGAAATTTAATATTTCCAACATTTTACAATACCTGTGAATATAACATTATGACGAATATTTTTTGCGACTACGTAAAATACACGATTAATCCGGTTAAAAAAACCTTATTTAAAATGTGTAAACATTGCGAAAACCAAAGACTTGATAAAAAATATGTTTTATTTTAACACGTTTTTATTATTTTTATAGCGCGTACACGTAAAACGTGTCCGTATTCAATAACGATATCCACATATCATAAATCTGATATCCTTCTCAGAATTACCTAAATAACAAAAATAATCAATAAATGCGTCTATTTTTTGTTATTTAAAAAATGTGTTAGTATATAATTATTTGTATATGTTTATGTATACTGGGTATTTACCACTTGTTTAAGGTATAATATAAACTTTTGCATATATATACAATGGATTCCCAAATAACAGGGTTGCTTAGTAGAAAATATTTTTTAGCGTTTAACCCGTCTTTTGTACATATTTATTGTTGTTTTCTATTCAATAAATAAATAAAATAAATATAATTATTTCAAGGTTCGAGTCAACGTAATGATATCTCAATTCCAATCGTTACTCAATTCCTATGGTGAAGATGTATCAGACAAGTCTCAAACTTTACTGCAAATTATAACGAAATTTGCAAGCGCGTACTGTTCCACCATAGAAGGCACGGCCAGGAACATCGAGACGACAGAATTGTGTGGCGGAGCGAGGATATGTTATATATTCCACGAGACTTTTGGGCGCACTTTGGATTCTATACATCCGTTAGTTGGTGAGTTATAATTAGAAAAATATTTTTAACATTTTTATAGTATTAACATTTTTAAAGTGTTATTTATTCAAATTGAAAAAGATATTTTAAAAACATTTAAAAATTCGAACCCGCACCTCCTGGATAATGTCCAGGCGTTCTGAGCAGTAAGCCATGAACGCATGGCGTTTTCTAAATGTCTTTTTTATTTTTTATATATTTTTATTATTATTTATGTATTTTTTATTTGCATATTGGATTGGATGTTGCTCTTTTTTAAACCATATTTTATTTCTTAAATGTGAGTTTAAATTCAAAATATTATAATATACGAACATAAAACTAAAGATATTTAATAATTTTATTCCCATACGCTTTTTCATGATGTAACTTGAGTATTCTAGTCTTCTTCCTTCTTCCTTATTCCAACAGACCGTTACAATGTGATCAAATAACTAGATACGACACTTTTTATACTACCGGAATAGTATATCATGCTTCGGAATGGATATTATTATGTGAATACACATATACTGTAGTGCGAGTTCAATTCCCACTCGCGGTAATGATTATTTTTAAATTATTTTCATTTCTCCGTCTTCGAAAATAATACAAAGCGCGGCGTTAAGATCAGCCACTTAAGACGCATAGTCTCGAGTTCGAGTGGATAGCGGAGAAGCAAAGTATCTTGACACAAAATTCTCTCTGACTACCCTGTTATACGGGAAAACTCATAAAGCTATAAAAAAAGTAAATATTTCTTTAAAAAATAACTATATTTTTACTTTTAAAAGTAATTAGGTATAGTTGTAGCGTAGAGGCACAAAATGTGACTGTAAAGCGACTGGTTGTGGGTTCGATTCCCGATCGAGTAGTGGAAATATTTAATATTTCCATTTCCTTCCATCTGGTGTCGAGGCAAAAGCGCGGCGTTAAGTTCCGCCACTTGATCCCCAATGCCTCCGAATTCGGCGGAAAGTGGATAATGGAGTGTCTTAACACTAGGTACCCTCTGCCTTCCCTGTTGTGTGCGGGATACAGCGTGAAGCTAAAAAGAAAGTCAAATAATTTTTTTTATGTATTTTCAGGTTTAACACGTATGGATATATTGACTGCGATAAGAAATGCAACGGGACCGAGGCCCGCTCTCTTCGTGCCCGAAGTGTCTTTCGAACTACTTGTCAAGAGACAAATTAGGAGACTGGAAGACCCCTCACAACGTTGTGTTGAATTGGTAAGGTATTTGAAATAAAAAAAATATATATAAAAGGAGAATTTATGTTAATGTTAAATATTGGGCTATTTTTTATAGTTTTCATCAAATCTTGGCCTATAAATAATATTTAAAACTTAAGTCCAACTGCAAAATGACGTTTAATCTGAACGGAGAAATATATTTAAAAAATATTTTAATTTTTCCATATAATGTTATTTTGGTTAGTAGTTTTACGCATTTTTTCAAATAACAGGATCAGAGAGAACCCAGTGTCATACTACATAATGTCATAGAAAACATTTCGTCCTACACTTCCCGCCCGAAATTGAAACTTTACGTGTTGAGTGGTAAATTTAACGCGCTGCGTCTTACGTGCCAGAGCGAATAATTAAATATAATTAAAATATAACCATTCCCTCTATTGGAAATCGAATCCATAACTAATCACGTTCACTTTCAGACTTCTGTCCTCATCAATTATTTCCATTATATTTTTTCTACAGGTGCATGAAGAAATGCAGCGTATAGTCCAACACTGCGGTACGGAAGTGCAGCAGGAGATGCAGCGTTTCCCGAGACTCCACCAGCGCATTGTGGATGTGGTTACGCAATTACTGCGCACGCGTCTACCCGCTACTAATTCTATGGTGATTATAAAATATTTTTGGATGTATATTGGTAAAATGTAGAAATTAAAATCATTTTAATTTTTATTTCAAGAGAAACTTCGTTTTAGTATGTAAAAGTATATTTTTAACTTTAGAATTGCGGGTTGAAACTCATTGTAGTCATAATTTAATTTGTCCCAATTCTGATACGAACCTACAAGCATTCATGTTCAGTCATATATGTAAAATATTCCAAACAATAATATACATACATGAAATAAAATATAATGTAGTTACCATTGTAGTTATTTTTAATATTATTAATAAAATTGAAACTCCACACTATTCAATTGTTTATGTATTTCTCGAAATTTCACTTTTATCGTGTGCACATTGTCCACAAACTTTTTTTATTTTTTATTTATAATATTTTTATATATATTATAATTAAACTGTAAACATTTCATATTTTATAATTTATAATTTTCTTAGATACAATGTACAATGATTGTGATAATATTTATATAAAAAAAAGTATTTGTAAATATATAAAAAAGTCGACAAAATAAAATTACAGGTAGAAAATCTGGTAGCAATAGAGCTAGCGTACATCAACACCAAACACCCGGACTTCCACCGCGAGGCGGCGCTCGTGTCCGGACTCCTCAAGACGGGCACCGACGGGCTGGTGGAGGAGCACAGCCCCATGTACCGACAGAAACCGAGACCCACCTCCACGCCGGTATCAGCTATTGTTAAAGTATTTATCTATTTATATGTATTTATAGCCTTTTGTGGGTTGATGATCTCGTGCTAATACTACTAATGAGGTAACGATTGAGTTTTTTTTTTATTCTTGTTTTGGTGGTATGATTAGCAACATTAACATACGAATATCACTTGTCAAAGTATTTATCCATTTATATGTATTTATAGCTGTTTGTAGGTTGATGATATCGTACTAATATTACTAATGAGGAACGCTTGAATTTTTATTTCCATTTTCATTATTGCACGTACCAAAATATACATGAGAAAGTTGAACAAGAATGTTTAGTACACAAAAGAACTTATGTTTTGAAGAGATCTCTTCCAGTCAACATGTGGAAGTAGATGTGTTGCAAATAGTAAGATAGAAGATTGTGCAATTACAAAGAATAAAAATAAAATATAAGTAAACAAAAACAGATACATATATACAACATATTATATAAATACATATATACGCAAATTTTTGTAGTATTATTATTGGTTTGGTGTGATATTTTGTTAGGTATAATACATTTCTAATTATCATCTACTAATATTAGACATGAAAGTTTGAGGGATGCGTGATTGAATAATTTATGAAGTTTGTGGGATTTAAATTTGGCTCATTTAATTGCTACCGACGTAGTATAAAAAATATATTTATATAAACATTGTAATTAACTTACAAATAGGAATTATCATATTAGTTAATAATATGCCAGTAAGGTAAGTTAACTTAATTTAAATTTATAATAGTGGTCTTCTTATAATAGTTTTAATACTACTAATGTCTATCTTTGTTGAATATTAAATTTAGAAAAAATATATTTATATAAATTTCAGTAACTTTTACTGATTTTTTGTAGCAATTACTTCGTGAAATGGGTGAAAGAGGGTCCATGTTTGTACTTTTGGCTAAAGTACTGGATTCTTATCAGGTAAATGATTGAATCATACAGGTGTTACTGTTTTGTGTTACTTCATACACATTACTCCATAATAAATATTAAAAAAATATATTTTCATAGCTTTTTCTTCACAAAAATGAACTCTCTTTCATCCGATTCAATGCTGAACATTATATTAATTATGCGGAAATGCTTCTTAAGCGAATTAAATACATAAAAAATATAGATAAAATCAAACATTTAAAAAAATAATAATAACAACATTACATTATTTCTTCAAAATCCATAACACATCATTGTTTATTCTGTAAATATTTACGACGAAAACTTAAACGTTTCTTTATATATTTTTTTAAAATATTTATTTATATTTGACAAATAAAATACGAATATTTAAGGATTTAATTAATTATAAAAAAAAAATTACGCTTAAAATTTACGTTTTTTTTTTAATTATGTTGTATAGTATATTTTTATGTAATTTTCATAATACATGCAATATTTCATAATTAATTATGCACATGTTTACAGCACGTGCCCGCTATTACGGATGGTCACGATCGCCATGACCGTCATGACCGCTCGCCACCGCAAAATGAATCTCCTGTTTCACCTCAGGTATTTAAAGAATATACATAAATAATAAACTTCTTTTTCTTTCTTCTTCTTTCTTTAATTTAGTTTCACTTCACCTAACAATTATGTTAATAGTTAGTTAAAGTAGTTCGGACAAAAAAGGGAAGCGAAATCTGGATCATAAATCCCAAGTATACCCCTTAAGTCTTTCTCTCTAACGCTATGACACCCGCACGTTAAATCCATGTGCTAAATAATTTCTTTATAAATGAACAAAAAGTGGAGATTAGAGTGATTTAAAACTATTCTCTGCTTTGGATATGAGTGAAGATAAAAAAAATGTCATGTTGGATTATATTTTATTTTTAAGCTATGACAAAGGTTATTGGCTTTAACAAAAGTGATACATTTATATATAACTTAAATACTTATAACCTGTATCTGTAACAGATGAATGGCAGTCCCGAGAACAAAGCAATGACTCCGCAGAAGCCAGTCAACTTGCTACCAGAAGTTCCCAGTCAGACTTCTAGGAAGCTCTCCGATAGAGAACAGCACGACTGCGATGTTATTGGTATGGCGATATTTAAAATAAATCAAAATAATATTTTAAATTTTTGTCACTCACTTAAAATGGGAAAAATATTTTTATAAACGTTTAAATTGGAAGATGGGGTGTATAAACTCGCTGACCCTGTTATTCAGGTAAAGGCGTGAAGCTAGATTTTTTGTATTTTTGTATAAAAATTTTAACATAGCAGGATTCAGACCTGCGGCTCTTGGAAATGTTTCAAACATTCTAGCCAATGAAATAATTATTTTTAAATTGCTTAATATATAACTTCATTGTTTTTGCTATTCATTTGTTTTCTAAAATGTTTTTCTCATCCGATAAACAAAATAAACCTCTAATAACTGTGTTGTGTATCGAACATCACTTCTTGTCAGTGTGTGAAAGTTAAACGAAACTTACTGTCAGTTTCAAGTTTTTGCTAATTTTAGTCTTAATTGCTTCACTGGCGATGCTAAACAAATGTAGGCTAGTGACGTCTCATATATTAAATAACCTTATTTTCTTCTCATGACATTTATATTAATACTTGTCTATACTAAAAATAGTGTACAATGTATTTAAATATAATTCAATATCTTCCTCGTAAATAATACGCCATTGTCACATTCATTGATATGATTTGCATAGTCACTGTGGCTTATATTAACATGTATTATTGTTTAAAAATAATATATTTTTTATTTCGTTTTTTATATTAATTATGATTATTTATTTCAAATATAGAATAATTATTTTATGAAATATTATTCATAATTATATTTATTCATAATTTCAAATTATAAGTCAAATTTAAATACAAAATTAGCATGGTATTTTTATAACATCTCATTAATTGCAAGTAATTTCAGTATTTGAAATCTCTCTAATTTATTAATATATACTATATTGAACATGTGACATTTAAAATATTATGATGCTAGGTGGACGGAGCGATCACATCAACCAAAATTGTTATACAAAAACGGTACCAGGCGTCAGTATGATGCAATTGAATCAAATGGGTGATTTAGTTGGTGAGGAATAATAGTAAAAATATAGGCAATGCGCAAATAACGCTTGAATCGAATTCTCATTCCTTCACTCTCTATGTGTATATGTTTAGGGTTTCCGACCACCTTTCATCGTTGTTGCTAACTTGCTTGATGCTTGCCGCTTTACATGTGATTTGATCACTCCTATTTACTTTATTTATGTAGGGAATTATTTGTTTTTTTTTTTAAATTTATAATAATATGTCTATTGGCTTTATCTGTGAAAACCTAGATCTATTTGTATTTTTATGATAAATGACAATTATATGAGATTGTCTATAACCTCATAAAGAAAGGGAAGCCTAGAAAAATGACTACTTTTAGAATTACAAATGTGTTATTATTGCATATTTAATTTATTTATTATGAAAATATTTCAAACTAGGTGATCTTGAATGTACTGAACAAAAATACACATCGTATAGGTTTCGTATCTATGGAAACATGCTGCACAAAAACATAAACAGCTATTTTTGTACTTTAAAATGATCTTTGTAAATGTTTATGTTGGTAGGTTAAAAGTTACATGCATAATATATATAACACTGATTAAAGGCTATAAGCTATTTATTTTTTTAAAGTTTAACTAATAAATTTAATAGTTATTTACAAATTCGCATACTTTTGTAAATATGGGTGGTCTTGATACTTTTTTTTCGTTTATTTATTGATGTGTAATATGTATTTATTTTCTATTTTAATAATATTCGCACTTTTTTATTAGTACATATATAATTTATAGTATATAATTTATATATCAAAATATATTTAGCTTTTATAGAATATGAATTTATCTAGTGTCTCACATAACACCCAGAAATACTCGTCACAATATTAATATTGGCACTTTAACATCATCACAGAATGTAAATAAATATAATTGATTAAATGCCTAATTTACATTTCTTTTCCAGAGCGACTCATCAAGTCCTACTTCTATATAGTACGTAAATCCATTAAGGATTCAGTTCCAAAGGCAGTAATGCATTTCTTGGTGAATTATGTGAAGGATAATCTGCAATCGGAACTTGTGACACATTTGTACAAGTCTGACCAAGCAGAGAGTTTACTGAACGAGTCTGAACATATTGCTCAGAGAAGGAAGGAGGCTGCTGATATGCTTAAGGTATGTAAATAATTGTTAGGCCGTCGTTTTGTAGTAAGGCCGTGATTGATTATACGCGATGGTTGTGGCTGCGATTTCCATTTGGGGGTATGATTCTATTGTAATGTAGATAACATTTCTCCCGTCTGGTGATAAGGCATATTCGAAGGCATTGCGTGTTAAGTGGCGGAACTTAACACCGCGCTTTGCCTTTAGTTGCTACAGTAACGCCTATTTTACCCATCAACGCAACATATACAAGTAATTAATAGTAACATATAGAATAAAAGCAAATTGGAATTATTTTCATCTATATTCGTTCTGGTATTTAAAACAAAATGTGGCATTAAATGGTGAGACCATTGAATACGAAATATCTTATTTTTTAAGTGGAAATTTTAGTATCTTGACTGGGTTCCTCCTACTACCCTACTACTACCCTGTTATATAAAAATTATTTATTGTTCAACTTACAGGCTTTACAACGCGCCGGACAGATTATAAGCGAAATACGCGAAACACACATGTGGTGATGGTCGTCTGAAGTGGACTCTAGTCTATGAAATAGTGAAATCGAGCTCTGAGCTCTGTACATACTCCTATTTACTTACTTAGGTGAATTATGTAGGCATTTTTACTTATTTAAAATTAAATATTCGAGAACATTCACTTTCGAATCTGTGCTGGTCTCTATGGGGCGTCAGTGCTGAATGTGTCTTACAAAATAGTGTTTTTCTTATGAAAATTATACTTATTGTTTGATGTTTATTATTTTAGCATAATGTTATATATATTTGAAGAATTTTTAAACTGCATGAATATTTGTGAAGTGTTTATTTTCACAATTTTATTATAGTATCCATATTATTTTAATATAAGTTGGACCATTTTCTCTCAGACACCCTCGAACTAGTCCATGACAATGGTATTCAAAGTTGAATTTATATAGAAAACCAAAAATAACGAGCCAGAATAGATTTGAAAGTGAATATTTTGTTATCATTGAGCACTTTAATAGAGCTTCACGCTTAAAATACGGCTTTTATTATTTTACTGTATATTTGATTATTGTTTTTTTAAGCAAATTGCTTACTAAAATATGAGACGAGTTACGAACTTGTAGGTATTAGAGCAATAATATTGAATGAAATATAACTAAAAGTGTCTCATAGCAACAAGCATATTTAAATTGCACAAAATTACTTGGCTTGTTTTAGTTACCATTTAACGTATAAACGATTTTAATCAGGTATTAAAGATTTTCATAGTGTTGTATCACGTAAGTGTACGAGTACGTTCCATTTGTGTGTCTCCACTATAATATTAAAAGTAAACTGTTTCTTTATTAGCATTTGTTAGTAACAGAAAAAGAACTGAATATATACTCATCGTTAAACTATATATCGAATTTGCTAAAACGAATATAATATTTATAATATTAAAATAACGGACATATAACGTTGCGACCGAATAACGGAACGTACTCCTGTAGGTTAAAAGGCAGTGATATTATTTGTAACTCCTGCAATATATTCGCATTAGAATATTTGTTAATTGTGTTGAATGGATTGTTTTGATTGTGTTGAATGGATTTGTGTATTCATTCATGTATTATAACAGGGCTAATGGTAGTTTTAACATCTTAGTTTTATATAATTTTTATGAATTTCGCTCTTATCGTTAGTATATCGTATTCGCAACTTTTGCACGATGTTCCTCCATTATTGTTACTGTCGATTGTCGATTTTCGCATGCATTCAAGTCATATTGTGTCATTGTCTGAACGTATTTATTAGTAATAAATTTTATCGTCGCCAATTTAGTCTAGTGTATTCCAATGTTAGATAATGTATTTATTGTTATAGTCCGAAGTGTGATGTGCTTATGTACCGAAGGAAACCAATTGAATGTTAAACAAGATGTATTTAAGTCTGTTAAAAATTATAGAATATTGTGATGTACATGTTGTTTTTTTTCACTGACGCAAAGTCGCTTCCCACGTCTGCGTGTTTGTACTTATGTTTAGATCTTCAAAACTACGTAACGGATGATGCTGTTTCTTTTATTGGATAAAATGATTCAATAGGAAGCATTATGTGTCGTATACACGCATAATATAGTAGAGAAACACTGATAATTTTAGAGGTTTCTAATGTGATGTCGGCGCTTGACTATAGTAAAATAGTTGTGTTGTTCACGCAGGCGAAGCAGCGAGCGGGCATAAATATTGAACGAAACATTACGTTATAAGAATATTAAAAAAATACTAATAAACTATTTTTTTTGTAACTTGATGTGGGATAAATTAGATAACTATAATTAATTACTGCATAAGTAGTCGTTTGACTGAGTACGCAGTATGATTACTTACACACAGTCACACAATCTATTTTTAGTACAGTTGCTTCTACCACGATATACTAAAAGTCCTGAAAACATATTTTTCCCAAAAATTTACCTTATTACTTAATAACATTAATAATTATTAATAGTAACTTCGAGTATTATTATTTATTACGATTATGAAACGAGTCACAGATGGGCGTCGTATTGCTATACGACAATGTCGTACTGTAAACCCGATTGGTTATGATCGATCGATCCCTACTCGGGGAAAAAAATATATTTTAATTATTTTCGTTGCCTCGCTCTGGTTATAAATGGCAAAGCATGGCTTTTGAGTTTCGCCTCTTAGCGCACTATCTCGGTTTTGGCGGAAAAAGCAGAACGGCTTGTCGAGATTCTAAGTTCTCTCTGCTTTGCGGAAAAAAGTAGTTTAGTTGTTTAGTTAGTAGGTTATATAGATGGCGGTAGTTAAACCGGCATCTATAAGTTTCAATAGGCTAGAACTTAAATTTCAGAGATACAGTTCAAAAATATTGTAACATACTTTTAACATTTTTAAAGTGTTATTCCACACTTAGGAAAATTAAAAAAGACATTTAGAAAACGTAAAACATTTAAAAAAATAAAAATTTGAACGGGATTCTAACCCGCGCCTCCTGAATACCGTTCAGGCGCTCTCACCACACAGCCATGCGTTCTACTATCCGCTGCGTCGAAATTCTTATATGCTTTATTACAACTTATTTTTGTTGTTAGCATCTCTGAATGTCTTTTTCAATTTTCCTAAGTGTGGAATAACACTTTAAAAATGTTAAAATTATTTAATAAATAGCATTCTCTCTTGCCAAACGATTGTTCGTAGAATAATCTTTGGGTAGCAGAATTTTGTAAAAATCTCTTTACAGACATGCTAACAACAAAAATAAGTCGTAATAAAGCGTATAAGAATTTCGACGCAGCGGATTGTAGAACGCATGACTCAGTGGTGAGAGCGCCTGAACGGTATCCAGAAGGCGCGGGTTCGAATCCCGCTGCGTTCAAATTTTTATACGTTTTCTAATTGTCTTTTTTAATTATTAACATATAAAAATAAAAATATATTTAATAACATAAAAGTCCCACCAAAACATAAATGTGAGAATAGGATCTAAGTTCAGTAAGTAAGGAGTTGTAAAACTGTCTATAGAGATGCTAACAACAAAAGTATCTACGCATGGTTCGGTTATCAGATCGCTTGTCCAATAGACGCGGGTAGAAATCCCTCTTTGTTCAAATTTTTATACGTTTTCTAAAAATATTAATCAATTTGATTCTTAAGTGTGCAAATAACACTTTAATTGAAAATAACATTTTCTTAACTAAGCCAGTTCTTGTGCTGAATCTGAATGCCCATGATTTTTCATGATTTCATGAAACCTATGTTTTTTTTTCTAAAATTTAAAATAAAATGAACTAACAAAGCTAGAACTCTGAACTTACTGATATAAATAATGTTAATTTGGAACCAAAACAATATTTTAACCATCAATAGCAAAGATTCGTAATGTATGCCGTATCACATCTCGAGAGATGTGACGCAAAGCGTCTGTTTTGCTACGAAACCCCACTAGGCGCTCTGGAAATAATTAACTAAAAAACAAAAGCTTGACTTGTGTTGTTAGATACTTCATTTTTTACATTTTATGCAGAAAAAAAAATGTGAAAAATTATTTATTTAAAATTACAATAATACTTTTCAATTATCTTATTTTGTTCCATATATGTAGAATATAGAGTTAGAAAAGATTTTCCAATACAATTTTGCATAATTGTTTGTGTTTGTTGTCCGGTTTTATTTATGTAAAACCGCAAATCTCCTCGAGAAGTAGGTATCTCTGACACATACGAGTATTATATTCATACTTGAAAAGTCCTCAAAGCACTGCTTGTATATAATTTTAAAATTACAACTTTTAAAAAGAATGCTAAAGACATTAGACATTGAGAGAGTATTTTAACAAAAAAATAAACAGTGGTATTTGGTTTATCTTAATGGAATGCATAGATAACAATATAATAGTCACATGGTGCCTACTGGTAATAGAAGCGAACGTATCTACTTAAATTTTTTCCAACCCTTACAATTCTTTTCTTTGATAACAATAGCGCGCATTATGTTGGGTTGTGACTAATACAGCCTTGTGACGTGTTCTTGTGGAAAGAAACGCCTACGTCTACAATCCGCTCCGCCCACTGTAAAAACTTGGAATAAAAAATATAGAGCTATACCTCTCTATTAATATGATTAATAAAAAAAGACAATTACTTGCTTCAAATCATTGCAGTTGTATGCATATACATTTAGATGTAGTAACTTGCCTACAGTGGCAAGTTTACACATAGCAATCATTGTATAATAAACGTAATAAAATCAACATAAAGAGTCCACAATAAGCCATGGTCAATATGGTTTGGTGAGTCAAGTGTATCGCACCGTAGAGTAATATGAGCGGTAATTGAGTTTGCCAGGATCAGCAAATTTCGCCTCCCATTCGAGTGCGCGCGCGCCGCCTCACTTCGGACACGAGCGCGAGAAGCACGGCCGCGCACCAATGCGCAACAACACCAGACAAAGCCAGTGAACAAGTGTAGTGATTGTGAAATTCTGTGTTGTTATTGTTTCATTCTTCTTTTTTTATTCAGGTGGGTTATTTTAATACAATTAGGAGTTTAAATTCAAAAGTTTAATTATATTTATAACAAATTAATCACAATTGCAAGCTGCAGACACGATTATCTCTGTAACATTAGACGAGCAGTATCAATAAACAGGAGCTACAAAATTTATATTTTACAATGTGTGGTAATTAATTGTATATCACGATAGTAATTTGGCCATAATATCCTTAAAACTGTTTTAACCGATTTACTACAAAACATTTTTCGACGCTTTTTGGACATTCAAAGTGTATTATGTGTTGAAAATCTATGTAATTAATATCAAAATATTATCTATGTAATTAATATAAATAACTTATATGGGAAAAAAAAATCAATTTAATAATATATAATATAGATTCAAGACAGTTGGAATACGGTAATATTGCGAAAATCATGATATTGGTAAAATTATTTCGACATTCATTATTTTAGTAGCATCGCGTATATTTGATTTTACGTGTCATTTAACATAAATGCTATGGAATTGGGCAATATAATAAACATATGTGGGTGTAAACATTGAAGTGGGATCTTAGCATACGTTGACTGGAGCCCTGTAGCAAGGTCGACGGGGGTGACGTCATTATATATATGATGATGCCTTACATACGGGTCGACAAATGGATCTCGTCGCTGGAAGTATTATAGTAATTGAAAAAGTGGACGAGCTTAGGAACAAGTGCAATATTATGTTTACAGCGGGCAACGGCACGTCTATACAAAGTTAAATTAATTCAACTTTGTTGTTGGTATATTTATAGTAGAGACACCATATAGGCGCAAAACTGGTTAGCCTAGGCTTTCTAGACCTAGCTCAGTGATTGATATTCTATATTTATGAGCGACTGTGGTTAAAACCTAAGTACTCCAAAGTTGGTCAATATCATCTTTCAGTATGTATCTTAACTTAAGAAAAATAATGTTTCTAATCTCTTGGGCCTATATGAGATATTTAAAGATATTTTAAAGATTTACACGTTTACCATCAATATCTATATGTATGTGGGCTCTATCAAAACTTTTCGATGCTTAATTAATTAGTTAAGTTATTTTCGTCATATTACGAATAGGTAATTTAAAATACACATTGCAGTGCGTCTGCATGTGATTAATTTGCTTCGCACAACGGAAATAATTTTTAATGAGCCTTTGCACTTCGGGCTCGACTTCCTTTTTATATTTGGTAAACTAATGTTATATACTTTTTAAATTCCGATGTTCAAGTAGGTAATTATTGTAATTAATATATTCTATTCAAAATATAAATTTCCGTTTTGAAAGAATTATAGTAGCATTATTCCGCGCACAGACGGTATAATAAAGAAGGAGTTAGGTGCTTGCTAGGTATATGAATATTATTATAAAAAAAATATTACCAACGTAATTTAGGGTTTGGTTAACATTTAATAATAAAGAGACTGCCTACTTCAATTTGGTTATGAAAAAGATTAACGATTGACGTGGCAATGACCTTTAAACTTAAAGATATACTTACTAATAGGTAACCCGTCAACTTATTCACAAACTGAACATTCATCAATATTCAATTTAAATAGGTTGCATAGGTTACTATTTTCTCACACTACTTAATTCAGTAGGTACTTAGTTGATAGCGTACTCGCTCGCGGAGATAAATTCGTAAATTATGTGTATACCTTGATTGCTTATGCAGTGTGGTGAATGGAAGAAATAATATGATGCATTCCAATGAATACAATTACGACTTATTGAGAGAATAGATAGTAAGGTTTTAAACTAGATTATTTTCCAAAAAAACGTGCACGTTGAAATTGGAATAAAGTATAAAACGATTGGCTCATTCCTACTAATATTATAATTGCGAAAGTCTATATGTCTGTCTGTTATGATTTTCCGATTATTGTATCGACCCGATTTGGATGGAATTCGGTATGAAAAAATAAAAAAACACAAGGTCAAATATAAGCTGCTTTGTTTTTCAAAAATCGTCTTCTAAATTATTGTAATAGAAGATGAAGGTTGGTATGAAAAGTTGTATAGTTAAGCAGACGACACCGCGAGCGGTCGCTAGTAACCAAATATATAACACAATCAGAAGTTTTATAATTTTGTAAAAATTCAATCAAAAAACGTATTATAATGATATTGAGGTTGTATAATTTTCTCAATATATACCGTTGCTTTTGATATTAGATGTTCTTTGTATTAATTTCATGACCACAAACCACATAGGAACCTTATAATATTGATGCAATTGTGTACGATGACTACATTTCGCCCACATTGTCCAACTATGCTATACCAAATAGGGAATCGGAGAATAAAGCATAATACGCTCTCATTTGCCACATGCATACATTATCAACTTCCGTCACAGAAATCAATCAACAGTTACCAGTAAACTAAATTTGGCAGTTAAACTATTATCACTTCATACAACAAACAAATTAGGTTACTCCATAATAAGTATTGTTATGTTTGGAAGTGTGACATAAAATTTGGTCAAAACTTGATTATATAACTTATTTCTAACTTCCTTACTTTAAAAAATATACAGAATACAAGTCAGTTGTAAGTAGGTACCTAAAAATAACACAAAATGAAAATATACGAGGCGACCAATTTCGTTGAATCTCCGCCATGCGTGACGACAGATGGAAAGTGTTTAGCCAAAGTTTGTTGGTAAGTAGGTACTTGGTATAAATGTACAGAGATCTTTGTAAAAAATATTCATGAAAAAACTTACGAAAAGACTTGTGACGCTCTACCGATTCAAAATAGAAACTCCAAACGGCATTCACCCGCACTTTGGTGTATCGAAATCAATATACTGTTTAACATGATTTTTTATGGACCATAAATCGTTTTGATACGAGAGTTTAGTAGTAATGTGCTTTGAGCATTACGGTTACATATACCGAATCCAAAAGTAAATTTGTATTTGTAATGCTATACCTAAGTTACATCATAGGATGGTAGCCTTTATGGATTTTTTTTTATTTAAAAGTGTCAGGCAAAAACTTTATATTAAACATTATTACAATTTCGATTCATGGGTACTGCACACACATAATGTATTAATATACTACTTAGTTACGTACCTATATATTTTAAACTTTCTTTTTATAATATTAACGAATACGTATGAATGCGCTGTTATATACGTACCCTACTATAAATTACTTCGAAAGTGTTGGAAAAAGTAATTGCATTGTAGAGCAAAGCAAATTAGGCGCAATGTTGACAAAAAGCCTCAAACTACTTACTCTATGGAACGCGAGACTAAATTGAAATATCGTGTGCGTAACGGAAGGCTTTTACTATTTAGTTGGTCAAGTGCCGGATGTGTGGCAACCATAACTAATTCCCGCCAGTTTTTAACCTTATATTTTATCTATTTTTTCATATCTATAGATATATATGAAATCTTGATTCTGCCGCGTGTCGGATCTCACAACAGTTGAGAGCTTTAAGTCTTTATTTGTGAGAAAAGGCAGTCACGAAGTGCTGTCTCGATAATGAAGACAATGGGCTCGTGCCTTACATAAATACTTTTACTTAAATTGATATCCAAGTCTATGAAATTCGCCTTTGAGTCACTTATATTGCTCTATTATATTTTATTTAGAAATTGATCAAATGTATGTATTAATATTTTAGCCGAAAAAAGTATTTATTTGTACATTTCGGTTTATCAAAGTAAATTAGAACTAAAAGAAAGAAAAAAAGATATAAAAGAAAAAAGCTTTAAAAGAAAGAAAATTAAGAAGATTAATTTAGAACCCATGATCGCAATATATAACTATACCTATATTACGCCCGACCTGCGCTACCTTAACGCCTTACTTATAATTATTTAATATTTATTTATTACATATTCATATTTTGTTTATCTCATTTAAATTATTTAACGAACTTCGTTCTTTGAACTATAAACCAAAGAATTAAGCAACCATAACAAGCTTTAAAATGAGCGTCCGATTATGATTATGTATGTATATTAATTAAGTTTTTTAATGTTATTACCATATACCACGGTGTAATAACCTTAAATTTTCTTTCAAGGATAATGAGTAAAGTGTTCTTTTAATAGTGATTCATTTATGTTTACAGAGTAAAACATTTTATATATTTTTATGCAACCTGTTCTCCCACACATGTTTTCAAGTTTGCATAATATAATTTTTAACTCAGTGTCAGTCGCAGCAGCTATAAAGATATGGTTAATTTGTTGCATAAAACCATTTTACATAATGCTAAGATTTTATATTAGATTAAATTTTGATTGGAAAGTATAAATATCTTTGATAGCCCATTCCTAGTTACTTTACCTACGTATAGATACTGTAGAGTGTGGACAAAGCAAGGCGTTGTGTCCGCCCGTGAAAATGCAGTGTCTCGATTTCGGACGAAAGTGAAGAACACAATGACACTAAGTCCCCTCTGACTATCCTGCTAAGCGGGTATTTTCTTTTTATGGACCTTTTTTCAAAAAATAATTTTATATTTACCTTCTGTTATAAATTTCTGTCTGCATATTATGAAATAAACTTTTATTATATAGTGTCAATAAGTAAACGAAAAGACGATTAAGGAAAAGTTATACTATAAAAGCAAGCCTACTATAAAAGCTCTACCTTAAAAGCTTTTTTATATTAATAAGTAGGTAGTAATATCTCGATCTAAAGCAACGCATAGATAATTGATTCTCGTTTGCTGTTATAAGAATGCTGGTAAAGATAGCAATTTTGCCATGTTGGCTTTAAACTAAATAAGAAATATAAATTTTGTTTTCTATGACTTTACCGCACAACGCACACACAGGAACACAACCTGACTCAAAGAATGTATTATGTCATATACCTATGTTATCTAAATGAGTAATGTGCATCTTATTAGTGATCCAATATTCTATTTAGAATGACAGTAATCATTAAGAGCAATTGTACACTTTTATTCTGTTTTTTAAACTTTCACTACAAAGTCATTAAAAGTACATTTGTATTACATACATACAATAAACATTGTATTACCAAAAAAGTTCTAAAAAAGTTAAGCAATAATATTGTTTTTTAAACAGTTAAGAGGCGTGGTCATCGATTATTTAATTTAGTTGTCTTGAACCAATGTGGACAGAATGAGCACTTCATTCCGTTCTATAAAGATAAAAGACAAATACATATAATATAATATTTATAATTTATTGCAATAGGCACATATACTTGTAAATATAATTGTTGATTCTATATCGTCATTATCAAGTAGGTACTTTAATTGACACACATACAAAGATATATTTCTACATAAAAGGGATCAATATGGCATTGTTATTCGATCGATGGATCATTCAAAGTGTTAAATATTATATTGATGTTAACGAAGGAATCATTTTGTATTTTACTTCACGCTTTTTCCG
The DNA here is from genome assembly GCA_019049465.1 of Dryas iulia moderata. Classification (NCBI taxonomy): domain Eukaryota; kingdom Metazoa; phylum Arthropoda; class Insecta; order Lepidoptera; family Nymphalidae; genus Dryas; species Dryas iulia. The sequence goes on from CM032429.1 coordinate 7,006,340, forward strand.
ATATTCCAGGGTAGGCAGAGAGACCATCCTTCATTTTCCGCAGGAATTCCTAACAGTTAAAGAAAACGTATAAAAATTTGAACGCAGCGGGATTCGAACCCGCGCCTCCTGAATACCGTTCAGGCGCTCTCACCACTGAGCCATGCGTTCTGCTAGCCGCTGCGTCGAAATTCTTATACGCTTTATTACAACTTATTTATGTTGTTAGCATCTCTGTAGAGAGATTTTTACAAATTTCTGCTACCCAAAGATGGTGAGAGCGCCTGAACGGTATTCAGGAGGCGCGGGTTCGAATCCCGCTGCGTTCAAATTTTTATACGTTTTCTTTAAATGTCTTTTTCAATTTTCCTAAGTGTGGAATAACACTTGTTATACAAAAATGTTTAAAAGTATTCCTAACAGTATTTGTAGGGTGGCGGCACACAGTGCCGCGTTTTACGTTACCAGGCCTTTAATTAGGTTTAAAGAGTTCCCAGAGTGGGAATAGAACCCACATTTAACTGCGTTTACAGTAACACCTTGCGTTGCACATGATAAAATAATATATAACAGTAATAGATACTTATACTTTTTAAATACTTTTAGTTTATCTTTGATGTATTAGTTTAAAAATGATTTAAACGAGAACACTCATCAGTAATGCTAGAGTGCTCAATGTTTAATTAATAAATCAAATATCATGACGTTTTAAATAAACACACAGAGCAGTATTTTGGTTTGCTAAAAGATAAATGGGTTACGACTTACGATTAAAGTGCTACTTGTAAGTTTTATTGGAAGTTGAACATATTTTTTATCATCAATTTAAAAACGCAAAAATATGGCCATTAGGGCTTAATAATTTTTGCGTGAAATACTTAAGTCTTCGAGTCCTTATCCCATTTAGATAAATGTTTATTTTTTAAACATGGGCGTTGTACTAGGTCAGTAAGACGTGGAATTGAGATTTGTCATCAAATATATGCAGGCTTTTAAATTACCGAAGTTGAAAAACCAGCCTTTTCTTAAGATATATTTTGACATTCTTCATTTCTCAAATCCTATGCAGGAAATGAAGAATATATGTATAAAAATATAGTTAAACATACAAAGAGTTATAAGTTTGTAGTAACAATGACCATATATACAGAGCGTGATGTAAAATGGAGCCGCCAGCACTCAAGCGGGGAGAGCTGAGCGAACAGTCAAATTTTTAATGTAATAAATTATTTTAAATTATTAATAACTATATTATACATATTTATTATACGTAACTTTATTATAAATATTTTAAATATTGTTTACACAATGTTCAGGGTGCGATTCTATTTCGCGTATTTTGATTGTTATCATCATTTGGTGGTGATAATTCGAAAACTACAATTACAATCGTAAAGCAAGGTTACAACCACTGATTAAGTATCCTCTATTTCTATTTGAAATTTCAACTTTCTATTCCTAATCACTTAGGAGAAAATACATTTCTTCGAACACACCAGTTCTGATCAGTAAGAGCTTCGCTTTGCTTAGTTTAATAGTAGTGTAGTTTTAAAAACCCAAAATACTACTCGTATAACTTACTACGCTCAATTGTTTTATTAAATATAACTAAATTCATCATATTATTTATAAGCAATACCTGAAAGTTATGTAAGAAGTAGGTACTTATATGATCATTACGGTAACATCTCTACATTGTGTACTTCAAGATCGATTTCAAAGAGAAAGAACGATAAACATTAAATTTTATACGTTTATTGCTACCAAGTATCAGGTACCTTCTACCTTGACCTAAAATGGCATAAATATGTATGAGACGAATCTTTTGTACCTACCTACCTGTATAAGTGAACGCTTACAAAAATATTAAAAATATATCACATCTCTATGTACCTAAGTTGATACATATATATTTTTACTAGATATAAACGTATATGTAATTGATATTGTATGTATTTAACTTCGACTTTGTATAAAATAATATATATATAAAATAAGAATCAATAGAAAATAGATGCATTTATTATATAATACATTACTTAATAATTATTGATATTACACAAGAGTGATACTTAAATGGAAATATACATACACATTAATTTATAAGGGTAAAGAACATTCATACATACATATTATCTACGAAATTAAATTAGAACTTTTTTCATAGAGCACTTGCTGCCGCGATCGCGCTCTACTGAATATCTTAGAAGTAGGTATAAATGCCCCATCATCAGATACAGGTCAGGCCTCTAAACACAATGTGCCTATTGTAACAACAGATAATATTTATTTTGGCATACGCGTCAGAGATTTTTAAAAGCTTGTCAATTTATCAAATACCTGTAAATTATTATACTTTTAAACGTAAAATCCAGTATTTTTAGGTAATTAACAAATAAATAACATCAAAAAAGACATTTAAAGAAAACGTATAAAAATTTGAACGCAGCGGGATTCGAACCCGCGCCTCCTGAATACCGTTCAGGCGCTCTCACCACTGAACCACGAGCTCTAAATTTTTATACGTTTTCTTTAAATGTCTTTTTCAATTTCCCTAAGTGTGGAATAACACTTTAAAAATGTTAACAAATAAATAACATCAAATTATAAAATATATAATTTTTGATTAAATATTTATTATCACATTCTATGTGAAGAAGATCATAATGATTTACAGGTACTACTGGACAATGGATATTGTGACCAAAGCGGACACAGTTTTAGTGCTGTTTTCAACATGTGTAACGTTTCATTGCCTTTAGTGTTCCTATCACCGAGCAGCGAATACTGTAAATAAATCGCTTCTTTGAACATTCCATTTTGATCTCTCAACAAGAATAGAATTATGTAATATTTTTTTAAATGTATAGATAGAGAAAGGTACGCTGTGCTCCTGTTATTTGTTTATTATTATCCATACGAAATTATCATATAAAGTTTTTGTATCTACCCTTTAAATAAATTGTGAACAGCTTCGATAGCAAACATGTGAATAAAATAAGTATATAGAAATATACTGAATGAAAAATAATTTATATTGTAAACAAAAATCCGCCTAACACTTTTTCCCATATAGCAGGATAGTTAGTGAGAACCTAATGTCAAAACACTCCATTTTTCACTTTCCGCTCGACATCGGAAGATTCCGTTTGAGTAACAGAACTCAACGCTGCTCTTTGTTTTGTCTGAGCGGGAATAGAGTTCGTAAAAAAATGTATTTACAGTCAGACGCTGTCCCACTGCGGCACGATGGTTTCATATCTTGTAAATATATTTTAAAAAAAGAACTGGTCACAATCTAGATCCAGATTCCAGATTATTAAAGTAAAAATTGGGTCTAGTTTGAAACGTGTTCTGATCACATTTTCTAAAATCAATAGCTTTCTAAGCTGATATATAATACTGAATGATTGAGAGATTTAAAATAAAGATAAAAAAGATAACATTGTAGAAGTCCTATGACCGTTGACCATTCTTTAAGTTATGTTTCTATTTAATGTAAAATGAACGTAGTTAATAGTAACCTACAATATAATTAAAAGTAGTGTTCTTAAAGAATTTTGTTTATGATTTTAGAAATTAATGATTTTTTAAAATAAATGATGTAAGTAAATATTCATCTACGTATTACACATATTTGCGCAAACATTCTTTGTTTTGAAGCTTTGAAGTTTTTGCGGCTTCAATCTGTAGTGGAGTATCTACATCGGCTCTCTAATAAAGGTACCTAATGACAACTGTAAATAATTATTCATTTTCAAAAACCTTATACAGTTATGTCATCGTAATAACCAAACTCAAGGCGAGGCTTAGTCATGGTATTCAAAGACAAATATTATTCTTTATAATCCGAAAACCGTGGCAAATGGAAGTACCGAATATGAATTGCGCTCACGCGATCTTTCTTATAGATAATATTTTTTCTAGAGATTATTTTGTTCATCTGTGTGTTTTATGGTTTAATATTTTAATCTTTTTCATCACATATACGTTACACATAGAAAAAATGACATCATTGCGCCAGAGATGTAATGCGTCTGCTGTGTTCTGAGTTCTGACTGATTCTGGAAAATTCGAATTCTACTCGAATATTGATATTTAAACTACTTCCCTGGGCGCAAATACAACGTTAAAAATGCGTGAGCATTAAAAAACAACTAAGATAAAGCCGAACGTCTCCGTAATAACATTAATAATTATTACAACTTTATTTCCTCCTTACATGATTATATTAATTTCCGTGGACATTTTAACAAATGATACACAAATCAATACAATTATGATTCATTATCTTATAATTGTACATCAAAGATACAATGCGATACAACCATGATGTTTTCAAACTTCATTAATACTTCACTTATTAAATTATACTGTAAAAATCGCATTTGAGTACCTATCAGAAATAGACAATTAAACACGCCAGCTATAAACGCGTTGAGAATAAGGCTTATATTGCTCGTGTATGGGGAATAAAAGCCTCAGTTCCTCAATTAAGTAGCAATATAATGAGAACGCAAATGGGAGCAATTAGTTGATGCAAGCGGCGGCATGCTCTCCGAAAATTGCATTAATTTTATGGCCCTAAGAGAAATTCAGAATAATTACAGGTTTATTGTACTTCACACTCATATTGTACTTCATTATACAACATGACCAAACTATCCTTGTTCATTGGTTTAATTTTGTGTTCCGTTTGTGGTAAGAAAGAAGCTACCTATAGCCTAGCCACCACACAAAAAATCGTTTGTATTAAAATTTTGTTGGATATTTGTGAGTTAACATATTATCATTTTGTTAAATGTCAAATTAGGATTCATACTTAAATACACCTTTTTTACCACTATTACTTTTTAGTAATGTTAAATACATTTCAATGGATTCATAAAGAGGTGGGCATTGTAATTCTAAAGATTAACGACAAGCTAATAACTATCTTTTGTTAACTATACAAGATTCTCACATGCGTTTACTTTACCGTTTAGCGCTATTATAGGAGCTTACAAACTTAGTACGGTGAGATTAGAGCCCATCTAAAATCCCTTTCAATTATTCTCTTATAAACTGTTCCTTTAGTAAAGTTTCGACATATGTACAGTTAATTGAAATTAATTGATTAATTGTAGTAATTACTCGTTACAGCATAATAAATTGCATCTAAATTAACAATAGCATTTAACAAATTGTGGTAAGTTTAATAAGAAAATTGATTGACCTAAATAATGAGTAAACACTGTTTCTTTTTCCAGATGCCAGTGTGTCATGAGACATGACACGGGACAGTTACGAGATGAACACTAACCGCCTGTCGCGAGGTGGATCCCTCTTTGGTACCGATCCTCAAGTACAACTGAGAACAGCACTTCGTAATAATGACTTTGCTACATTCAAGAAACTTGTGAGTTATGGTGCAGTAGATCTTAAACATGTTTATCAATACCCAGATTACAAAACCTGTCTTGATCTCGCAGTCTCGGATGCAGATAAAGTTGACTTTGTAAAGTTACTCTTACAACATGAAGTAGAAGTAAACGATATCAACGAGACTCACGGAGCAGCACCGATACATTTTGCTGTTGAAAACGGTAACATCGAAGCTTTAAGTCTATTATTAGAAGATGATAGAATAGATGTCAATATTAAGAGCAAAGGTAACACAGCTTTATTAATGGCAATAAAAAAAATACAAGATTTAGATGATGACCGTGAACATGAGTTAGGTGTATATGAAGAAATGATTGAAAAACTTTTAAAAGCTGGTTGTAATGCTAATTCTCCCGACTCCAGGGGTGTCACTCCTGTTTATTCTGCAGCGAAACAAGGTCTTGAACGAGTCATTACTTTCATATTAGATTACTCCGCAGATCCTGTAGATCTAGATACCTATAAAGACATTCGTGGTAGAACTGCTAGGTACTACCTAAAAGAAGCGTTTCCACATTTATTGGCAAAATTCGATTCTCAATCCGAAATCGAAGAAATTATTGATGTTGATAAACTTTTTATGTATTTAAGTAGGCATGAAGAAGATAACTTTGTAAGAGATTTTTCAAAACTTGTTAAAAAAACAGAGGTTCGATCTGTATTGGCAGCTAATAATGGAATGAATACTATGCTACAACTGGCAGTTGATAAAGGTTTTGAAAAAGTTGTACTTTTGTTATTAAAGTCTGGAGCAGATCCAAATGCGACATGCTCCGGTAACAAGAATCCACCTATAGCCTTAGCATGCCGTAATGGATATTGTAAAATACTCAAAATGTTTATTGACAACGAATCTACATTATTTGACGCAGTTAACGGAGAATCTCTTATACAAATCACAGTAAAAGGTATGCGGGTAGCTTTAGAACGACCCAAAGTAGATTTCAAAGGTTGTTTAGACTTACTGTTGAGGCACCCTAAAATGAATATTAATATCAATCATCAAGATATTAAAGACAACACAGCATTACATTATGCTGCCAGAAATGGAGACAACGAGACAGTCTTAGAATTGCTGAGAAAGGGAGCTTGTATTGGTTTGTATAATAAATTCAGTGAGCCACCCTTGGCAGATATTAACGCTAAAACACTTGAAACATTCCTTGACGAATGTATTACATCAAACAGCGAACGACCCAGTGACGAAGATTACGAAATTCACATTAAATATAGTTTTCTTGTATATCCAAACAATTCTTTAGAAAACGAATTAAGTAAGGTTCCTTTAATAAAGAATTGTAATAACAATAACAGTGGATTGAACGAATGCGACACCATATTGGCTCCAGAAACGGAAGCTTTACTTTACATGACAAGAAATGAAGAGTTACGACCACTTTTAAAGCATCCTGTGATCACGAGTTTCCTTTACCTTAAGTGGCAAAGAATAAGCAGCCTATTTTACGCAAATATAACCTTTTATTCACTATTGTGGTTGTGCCTAATTTTATACATAATATTAGGATACGGAGTTGAAAAACGACAATCAGACTCAATAAATGCTCTTAACGTTATAACTCGCATAGGAGCAATAATCGGGTTAGTCCTTTTAATAATCAGAGAACTTTTCCAACTATTAGTGTCACCGACTCGATATTTACAAAGTATAGAAAACTGGATGGAAATAGCATTAATATTTGTAACAGCTACTATTGTCACCCACGATACAGCAGAAGAGTCAACTAAGCAACAGCTATCCGCGGTGGCGATTCTATTATCATCCGCTGAGCTTGTTTTACTCATTGGTCAATTTCCAACACTGTCAACGAATATCGTTATGTTAAAAACTGTATCATGGAATTTCTTTAAATTCTTACTTTGGTATTGTATTTTAATTATCGCCTTTGCATTAAGTTTTTACACATTATTTAGGAAAGACACTGAAGACGAGGATCAAAAGCCACCAAACCCTAATACAACTGGCCAAGAGGAAGATGAAGAGGAAGATTTCTTCGAGGACCCCGGCAGATCTCTTTTCAAAACAATCGTTATGTTAACGGGCGAATTTGATGCCGGATCTATTAAGTTCAGTACATTCCCAGTTACGAGTCATATTATTTTCATGGTATTTGTTTTTATGATTCCCATAGTATTATTTAACTTACTGAACGGCTTAGCTGTTAGTGACACCCAGGAGATCAGAGCTGATGCAGAACTAGTAGGACACATATCTCGTGTTAAACTTATATCCTATTTTGAGAGTGTGCTCATCGGAAAAATTTATACCAAGCCGCTGAAATGCTGGTCGTGGCTGCCACTGTATCTTCAAAATCTAAATATAATTAAGCCACAGATGATATGTATAAAACCGTTCGCTAGAAGAATTAGCTTGTTTCCTTTCTTTTTACCCAAGTATCGAATAATTGTTAAGCCTAATCAAGATAATAAAATAGAAATTCCACATGCAGAATCTCTCGGAAAATTTAGCGATGATGACGATGATATCGAAGGCGGTAAATGTTGCTTTGACCGTTGCCAAGCTTACAGGCTTGACAGAAAAATCGTCAAAAACGCAAAAATTGTTATTAGTAAAAAGAATTATGTATCAGAATTTGATGAATTAAAAGACAAGCTTTTACAATACGAAAGTAAAATTGTGAATGTCGAAAATACTTTAAAAGAAATTTTACAAAAGCTTAAGTGATTGTGGATAAATAAAAATATATGCAGTTAAATTTACAAATAACATGTTTTTAAAATTAATTGATAACTTAAGTGTTATTTATATTCACTTAAGTTTTATTTATATCAACGAAATTCATTACAATACAGTATCTTATGTAATCATGAAGTAGATATTTTTCAACAGCTGTTCTTGTCATCATGTCTAATCTGTGATTTGTGATTTAAAAAAAAACAGCCTTATTTATTAATTATGTATTAAAATAATCATATTTTATAAAAGACTATTGTAAAAAAAAATAAACAATGAAATGTGAATTATATAAGACTACTTATTTTGTATTAAAATTCGCATCAACATAATCTAGTAAAATAAAACAAATATATAAACATCAACATACTTTCCTATATTGCTATATATCTGAAATCTATTAGCAATATATAAGATTTGTTTTAATAAAACAATAAACAATTAGTAAATTATTTATTTGCTAAAATAGTGATAATGTAGAATTTTGTAACATAAAAACTTGAATATAATAAGCTTAAAATAAAAATAATACACTACACTACACATAATATATAGTACATAAAACAAAAATTAAACGAGTGGTGCCTAAATTATAAAAAAGGAGCTTCAGTAGTCAAAGAGAACTAGTGTCAAGACACTCCGTTCTACACTTTACACCTGAAGTCGAAATATTATTTTATTATGTCTAAATAACTATTTTATTGTCTAAATCGTGGCGAAAAAGCTACTAATGTAATGGGAGATTCAATTAATCTAGTTAAAAAATGATCTGTTAGTTGCACAGCCAATTTTAATAAAGTATTTAAATGGAAGAGAAATTTCACAACACGTCACATTCACAACAAATACTTAACTAATGTCATGGCATATTATGGCAAGGACTTATTATTTTTCATAGGTACATATACTCACAAAACATTTTTATGTAGCTATTTCCATTTATAAACAAGAAAATCGTTAAAATACGAGTATTATATAATATCTAGGAAAATATTTAATTATGAATCTTTATTATTTCTTCGATGTACCTGTTATAATGAAGGAAAATGAACACCAGTCCATATAACTTAACAAATTTAATTAATATGATAATTGAAAGGAAAATATTTTATTTCTTTCTCGCTCTTACTTACCGAAACCGAAAGAGACTATATCGCTGTAAAAAATTATACGTTAAAAAAATAAAAAGTTAGTGTTGTAAGAGTTTCTTATTAGTCAAGAAAACGTCGAATTTAATAAAAAACAATTTTAAAGACTCTATAACAAAAAATTGTTTCAGAAATATGGCATTTATTTATTTTGTTTAAAAATTTCTATACTAATAAATGTTTTTTAGACCTTTTAAAATATCAAATCATAAGCAATACTCAGGGCTGCCATCTCTAAAATGTGTAAACCAGGGCAAGAAACGTGAGAACCCTGAATTTCGGTTAAGAGGGTTATAATTTTCAAAAATTAAAATAGACCGATATTTTTTTAAATTTTTAAGCACTATTGTATTGCAGTGTTCCAACATATCTTATAAAAATACATCACAATCAAAATTTAATTTCCCAGGATTCCTGGATGTATGGCAACCCTAGCCACTATTGTACAAATTTCTTAGAAAACTACGTTATTATTTCTAATTCTATTTCGATTCCTAATATAAGATGTGCAGATATGAAGTTTCAGTTAAATAGTAGATATTTTCCTAATTTAAATATATCCGAGCTTCTTTAAGATCTTTCAACTACATGTTACTAGAACAAAGCTGAATCAAGCTTTTATAAAAATGTTAATTTCTAATATTAGTCATATAAACATTAAGGTGTCCCATTTTTTTGGTATTTTTAATCGCAACGAGTGGGAATGCATAATTAATTTGTTATAATACTACTATGTTGGTAAAAGAATTCAAATTATAATTTTAAAATTATAACGGACAAAGTAAAATTGGGTAAAAATTGGAAGGTATTTTATTATCACTAATAAAATCGAGATATCGATTGAAATTGATTGTGTGAGTATTCGATTTTTTGTAGAAAAAATATTCGTTTTGTTTGTACTCTTGGATGGATTTCCACTATTTATCTAAATATAAAATTTTATTCTAGAACTTTTAATTGTATTTTTAATTTTTTTAACCTAAAGTCTAAAGTGTTTTTATTTTATTAATACTTACTAATTTAATAGCTACTTTAAAAAAGAGAAACTTTAGTCAAGAAGCCTAATTTTAATAAATAATAAACAACTTTTTGAAATACATTTAGAAGCTCCCATTAAAATTTTCATTCAAGGGTGATATGATAGACAAATAAAATAATAATTAAATAGTTTTTGTAAATATTTGTGATCTTTGCATGCAATGTTATTTCTCTGTATCTATTTATTTTACTCACAAAAATGACCATACTGTAGATCTTCAATAAGGTATTTTTGACCAACTATTGAATTTAATATTGTTTAAAAATTGTTATTAGCACTATCGCTGTGACTAAGCCTACGTTATCGTACTATAAGATCCACGTATAAAATTAAATATATCTTTCAAGCCCATGAATAGTAATGATTAGAATTGTTATAAAAAGTTATTTAGACCGCGGTAACTCGCGGTAGTGAGCGCTAGGACTTTTTGTCGGCTTCCATTAGTTTATCATCGGTGCAGAACTTTTCGAGCTGCTTTACGTAGTACGTGTTGAAGTTTAATCTGCAAAATAATACAAATAATTGAGTATTCATAATTGTTAACGTCTTGGGAACTAATAAAAACAAAAAAAAAAACAATAATTTATGCGGTTTTATACATTTTAATGTGAAATTCGTAACATACAAAATATGTTGATATAACGTAACATATGCTGAGACGTCGCAATTTGTCTTAACAGAACTCAGAAATGAATATAATCCTAATATTCTCCCGACAAGACCCGATTACTCTAATATACTAAGAAAGTGTATCGTTCAGATTGTGATTAAGTTCACCGGTAAAAATTATCACGAAACCCAGAACCAAAAAAAGGACACAAAAAAAAGAAAAACACTAAAAAAAGTATAAATTTTGAACGTATGAGGCGAACTCGCACCTACTCGAACAAGCGCTTCGAGCCATACGTCCATATTTTACCGCAAGTATGTAAAAAACTAAAAAAACAATAAACTAACCTCGCAGATATATTAAGCAGTTTGTTCGTATTATTATCTCTGGCCATTCTCTCTATAATGGCTAGCACTGAGAGCAGAGCCGCGGTAAAACGTAGTCCATATCGAGAAACAGAACGGGAAAATGAATCCGCTGACCCACCGGTGGTTGTTCCGCAACTTGCCCCCTAATGAAGAAATAAAATGATAAATAAAAACTAATATTATATTATAAATTAATATGTAATGTCACAATTAAATATTAATATAGTAAAACCTGTTTAATACGATTTTATTGAGATTCGACTATAATGCGTCTTAAGCGAGAGAAATCTCTATATGGGGGATGGAAAATAAAATATAACTGTTTTATTTCCCATCCCGCATATAACTGTTTCGTTTTCATTGTTAGAAAATGATAAGTACAAATATTATAAACCACGTTTTTTCACAATTTTTATTATCATTTTTAATTCTCTGAAAATATAATTCATTTGAATGACTTTTTGGAATAAATACAAACATTACCAATACACTTACGACTAACTTGCCATGACTAATTGTCATTATGTATCGCTGCCGTTATATAGGTGGCGTCTTAAGCAGAATCATGAATCGTATTACCGAGGTTCTACTGGAAATATGCTTATTTCTTTGTTAAATATATTTTGATTCGACATACAATGATATTGATTTGGGTGACGGGTTTTTAAATTAGCGTAAGTTAGCAATTATTAAAACGATAAACAAAACTAATAATATTAATAAACAATTTGTTGTATTATTTATGGCATATTTACATAATATTATACAATATTTATTATATAGGTCATAAAATACATATTTTCTTAACAGATTCATTATGATTAATTGATTCGTCAATCAAAAATAATATTATTATACAAAATAATAACCTTAAAGATCAGTAATTAAATAATTATCCCTTACCTAGTGTTCGCGACGGAGCGTCTTCATTGGTCGTCAATAGTCGGTCGGTGACTTGCGCGACATAACTAGTTGCGCGTCTTATTATTATTATAGCTGATAATTACAGAATTTATGAAAATAATTTTATAATTATCAAAATTATTATAATTTTACATTTATAATGTACTTAATGATTAAGATTCTAATAGTTAGTCTAATAGCTTAGTTGTAATATGTAGCGTGATATAGATTTTTTGTTTCTATAGAAATAGTAGTTTTTTAAATGGTAATTCTTTTAAAATTGTAAATTTTGTTATTTAATATTGTTTTCTATCATTTCCGTTTATATAATAATAGATTAAAGTGTGTCAAATAGGTTTAGAATTATAATAATTGTATTTACAGTACGTGAAACTTACAAAATTCTCGACATTTTTATAGCTTTTTCAACATTTTCATATGTTAATAGTTAAAATATTATTTTGTAGTATATATAGTTTATTAGAGAATTTTGTAAGCTTTCAGTAGATATAAGTTACATATATGTACAATTTATAGTATTTAAGTTATTTGTAAAATATTGTGACTTTCATAGTGAAAATCGTTGCTGTAATAAACGCAATTCGGGACGGTGGCTTGCGGCTCTCCTTTTGGTATAGCTCCGACATACCTAAGCTTGTAGGTTCGTTCGGTCGGATTGTAGTTGGATAGTAGTTGGTCAAGTAGTTGACATAGTAGTTGAGTCGTATCGTATCTTATTCGTATCGTATTCGTATAGCAGTCGGTAGTATTCGTATAATAGTCGGAAGTGTTCGTGTAGTAGTCGGAAGTGTTCGTATAGTAGTCGGACAATAGTGACAAGAACAGTTATATTAAATAGAAATCAAGAAGCCGCCAGCCATCTACCGTTGCACGAAATACATCTCGTTTCATTCGACGACACCCGCGTACCTCAAGATCCGAACCTTATAGTGTACAGGACGTCAGCGGCTCGTTTTTTATATTCGAGTTCCGCCCGTCTGGTACACTTATAAAAAAAAATATATAAAGAAGAACAAAATAAAAAGCACACAGATTAAAATTAAACAGACTCACCGTGAATGTCTAAAACAGAAAAGTCATGAAAAAAGCAACAGTTACTTTCGTCATAATTTTGATTTTTGTCACGAATTACATATACATAACATAATTAATCTGTACAGTACTGAACATGGCCTTATTTTTTTACCTACAACTTTAGTACTCTTATATATTATATTTGTAGAGAACGGAATGTTTTGACTCTAGGTTCTCTCTGACTACCCTGCTATGGGGAGAAAAAAGCGTGAAGCTACTTATTATACAAATTTATAGAATGTTACAAAGAATATGGAATAGATGCATTTTTATTTACAAGATAATACAAGCTACTGTATGTTATTTGTTATGGCTGACAACGCTACTATGAAGTGATATATAAAGGGTATTATTTATTCATTTTTAACAATATCAATCATTAGATTGTGGTTTATGACTGAAGTTAAAACTTAGCTTATAACTGTTCCCTAGTAGTATTTCAATTGCAAAAAAATCTCAACATATATATTAGCAACAGAAACACGTTGTGATAAGCTTATTAAGAATCGAAATTGATATACGCCTCTCTCAACTAATTTTTATTCACCTATTCGATTATATTATAATATACGCATACATGGACTAACTATATAATCTTTTGGGGCTCCGTTAAAATGCAACACTAAAATTTTTTAATACCTCTTCTAAATATATTTTCTTAATTTAAAATGTGAATAACACTTTACTAATATTAAAATAGTATGCAATGTTCTGTTTAGAAAAACAATACAGCCATACAAAATATACCTCTTAATGGCTGAAAACTAAAATGATTCAACACTAACTTCGACTCTACCTACCAACAAACAAAATAATACCTAAAAAACAATTACTAAAATAACAATTAACAGGCGCATGTTCACAATACAATGGTTTCGTGATATTATGCAGATTTATGATCATATAAATATATTCAGTGCGCAATTAATATTCTGATACCTCGCCATAGTCGTTAATGTCATATGTAGATCCGAGCATACTGTTTAGTTCGGCGTCCACGAAGTACTTGTGCATCTCCTTGCCAATTTACCGTGAATTGGTTGCGTTAATAAAGACAAATTAAATTAATTACAAAATCATATAAACTATAGAAAAGCAAGAGGGCATATTAAATTATCTAGTGATAAATCTAGTCTATTTGATAATGTATAGACGCGTATCTATAAAGCAGTCTAGACATTTAAAACGCATTTAGTTTAAAGTTGTATAAGATATAAAGCATGCATTTAAAAATAAACCAACAACTGGAACATTAATTCAAATAAAAATAAATATAGGACACAGTTAAAATATGTATATAAGAGTTCAAAAAAGCTGTTTAAAATAATCAAATATGAGCTAAACATATAGAGATTTTTAAATATAATAATTTATATCGATTTTTCTAGAAGCTATACCTGTATGAAAGTGCAGAACTGCACACAGACGAGGCAGAGGGTGGTGACAGCCTTTAAAAGCTGAGGACTGGTCAACATGCAGTCACCGAGGCAGGACTCGAGGAAGTCGTTATGACGTTCCAACACTTCGTCTACATTGTTTACCTGTTTACAGTTATAAACATTAGGTTAATATTTAATGTTTCTTAGTAACTTATTTTACATGTGTCTAAATAATTTTGTTGAAAAAAAGTCTCTTCTTTTAAGCAGGGGCCAGTCGTGGCGCATTGGCACGAACGCGTGAACTGTAAACGACTGGTTGTGGGTTCGATTCCCACTCTAGGAGTGGAAATATTTAATACTAGCGGCCCGCTCGCGGCTTTGCCGCGTGAACTACCATGACTGTTTTGTTATATTGCAACTCTCGGGGGTGGTTTTTTGAAAGCCTATGTTTAACCTTAGACTATCAACTATATTTATGCCGAAATTCATTATAATCGGTTAAGTGGTTTAAATTTTTAATATAAACTTTCATCCCCTATATCAACCCTATACAGATTGATTTTTAAAACAATAGTAGCCTATGTTAGACTCAGTAATTATTACAACTTTAATTCTAAATTTCATCAAAATCGGATCGTTAGATTAACCGTGAAAGCGTGACAAACAAACACACAGACATTCGCTTTATAATATAAGTATGGATTTCCATTTCCTTCGCTCTGGTATCAGAGGTAAAGCGCAGCATTAAGTTCCGTCACTTAACAAGCAATGCCTCCGAATTTGGTGGAAAGTGGGGAACGGATTGTCTTAACACTAGGTTCCCTCTGCCTACCCTGCTGTATGCGGGATACAGCGTAAAGCTACAAAAAAAACATTTTTGCTTAAAAAGCAAATTAATTTTAAAATTGCATACATATTTTTCTTTTTTTAGATACTTTCTAATTGCAAAATCTCTAAACATTCATAGAGAGTCGTGTACAAGTACCTATAATATGATTAAGTGATTTCTATTTTGTCAGTTCTGGCGCAGGGGCACAAACTGTAAATACAACAAGTTGTGGGTCCGATTCCCACCCGGGGAATCGGAAAGTTTAATAATTCCATTTTTCTTCGCTTTAGTCGTTCTAGTATCAAGATAAAGCGCGGGGTTGAGTTCCGCCAATTTACCCGCAATGATTTAAAAGAAAACCAATCTATACATAATAAAAGTATTATCGTTAAATTCAAAATATAAAAAAATAAAGTATTATTGTACGCAATATATACAATCCATATCACTATAAAATATTCATACATAGTATATATCCATACTTATATTATAAATATGAAATCTGTCTGTTTGTCTATCACACTTTCACGGCTAATCCACCGATCCGATTTGGATGAAATTTAGAATGAAAGTAGTAAAAATTATTGTGTCAAACATAGGCTACAATTTTTTTCAAAAATCTATCTCTAATAGGTTGAAATAGGGGGTGAAAGTTTATATGAAAAATCTACACCGCTTGGCCGATTGTAACTAAATAAATATAGTTGATAATCCAAGGTTAAATAAACATAGGCTACTTTGTTTATCAAAAATTCACCCCCGACGGTTATAACGAAACAGCTATGTAGTTCACCTGACGAAGCCACGAGCGGGCCGCTACTATATAAATAAATAAACAAAATCACAAATCACCTTATCAAGGCTCTGTATAAGATGACACCAGGAAGGCTCAATGACCTCCACGCACATGTAGTACTGCAGGTGCTGCACGCAGCTCAGCATGCGCTGGCGCAGCGCGAACGCGTCCGCGTAAAGCCGCGCCTCGGAGAAACGCTTCACCACCTTGTTGTATAGCCACACCCTGACCGATCAAATTATGTTAAATTTGAGGCAATTACTATAAAGCTTGCAAAACGCGGCGTTGAATTACGCGACTTAACCAAAATGTGCAGATATCGGACGGAAAATAAAGAACGAAATGTCTTGACACTAAGTTTTTTTTTGTTTATTGTCCAATATATAACAGATTATGTATCTGTATGCTTATGTATGCGTATGCTTTATTTTGCGCTTTAAGTACCACGAAAACCTCATAGGTTTATCTGAGTACAGAGTTTCTCTCGGGCTACTGTGCTTTGCGGGGAAAAGTGGGTTCCGTGAGTGATTTTTACTTTAAAGGAACTCCTTTACACGAAGAAAAAGATTTCTTGAAAACACATGTAGATAATAAAATATTTTCTTTCTTCTACACCTGAGACCAAACTACTGTAAAGTGTTCGGAACGTGCGATTTTCTAAAATATATTTTTGAATACCAGAGTACACGCGTTTAATCAGATAATGTAGTTTAATTTCAAAATGCACTTAGATATTTTAAGAAAGTCACTATATTTACTATACTTTTGTTGTGTTTTTCGTTAATTCAATTTTAGCTGCAATGTTTTCATTACTCCATAGATCTTAGTCCATAATATATCTACGAAATTAAAAAAAATATTTACCTACTGATAATATCGTTGTCTATTTTTAATATCATAGCGAAACGAAAGAAGTTCTGTTAAAATTAGATTGTTCCATTTATTTGTTAATATACACTCTCTATTTAATACTACGTAACCTTAAGATGATAATTTCGTGAAAAAAAATATATATTAATAAAATTTACCTGCATAATAGTCTCTCTACGTGCTTACAGTAAAATAGATGTCTGAATATCATTTGATAACATGCTATGGCTTTGTGGTTTAATATCAACGACACTGGCCATTTCACTTCCATACCAAATGAAAATGTTTCTATTCCCGTTAATGGTAGACAATCTTTGTTTTGTTTGTACTCTGTAATATTTGAAAAAAAAAATGGTAATAACAAACAACAACATATAATACAGCATATAATAATATATAGTTAGTATTTTTGTTCTTTATTTTTTTTCCTCTTTTTTTAGCTTCATGCTGTATCCCGCGAACAGCAGGCATAGGCAAGGTAGACAGGAAAGTAGGGAACCTAGTGTTAAAACACTCCGTTGTTCCCCACTTTCCGCTGCATTCTGGAGGCATTACGTGATGAATGGCGGAACATAACGCCTCGACACCAGAGCGAAGAAATTGAAATATTAAATATTCAAATTCCTCGAGTTCGAATCGAACCCACAACCAAACTTGGTAAAGTCTCACTTTGTGCTCTTGCGCCACGACATGCCACCTTCTAATGTGATGAGCTTATATTTATAAAGTAATTCTATTTGATAATTGACTAAGAAAAAATCTATACAAGTAACGTTACGTTACGTGATTATATTGTTACAACTGTAATCTATTCCATAAATTGGATTAAAATAAAGAAGTAATAACTTAACATACATTGAAGTGGTCGTTATAAGCGAGTAAAGGAACAAAACAAAAACAAACCTTTCTCGTCTTCTGTTTCAATAGACAATATTTTGAACATTTGGAATTGTAAATCATATGGAAGCAACTCTACTCTCATATCTTCATTATACGGATCTTGACTTGCTGCTGATAATCTGTAAAAATAATTTTAATAATTAAATGAAATAAAATAATTCTTTTTACAATAATATAATGATTAGGTCACTAAAAATGTATTTAATTGAAAAAGACATTTGGAAAACGTATATAAATTTGAACGCAGTGGGATTCGAACCCATTACAACTTATTTTTGTTGTTAACATCTCTGTAGAGACGTTATTACAAATTTCTACTACCCAAAGGTTATATGCTAACAACTAAAATAAGTTGTAATAAAGCGTATAAGAATGGTGAGAACGCCTGGACGGTATTCGGGAGGCGCGGGTTCGAATCCTGCTGCGTTCAAATTTTAATACGTTTTCCAAATGTCTTTTTCAATTTTCTTAAGTGTGGAATAACACTTTAAAAATGTTTAAAAAAATATATATTTAATTGTAATCTCCAATTAAAAATATTTTGAACTCAAAAAACATTCAAATTATAATTTCCAAATTGCACACTTGAGGTTTCTAGAAATTAATTCAAAATAATTAATTCGAAAATATTAATACTTTAATTATAAAACATTGTATAAATTAGCTTGTTGGTTTTAAAAACCGAATTTTCTTATCATTATATCATTCGAAACTGTCAAATTATCACCATGTACCTTAAACAAAGCCCCAATAACGATTCAAGCTTGGATGGTATGATATCATCTATTTTCTTAGACAGTTCTTGTTCAGTCGCATCCATGAATTGCACTATGAAATCTCCTTGACTCATTAAGAAATAGTTTTTAACAGATTTCAGTCTTCCCATCAAATCATACTCTTTTAATAATAATTCAAGTAAAGATTTACTAGCAAATGCGTAGGCCTTTTGTATTATGGCACCATAGTTTTGTTCTCTGAGTGAATATTTAATCTCTTCAGTGTTTGATTTGGTTATAGATTTGCCTGAAACAAAAAAACGTGAAAGCAATATTCAGATGACACATATATGATATTAAGTGAAAATTGTGGATTTGATTTCAACACAGGGGTATGACTATATTTAGCTATGGGGAAAAAAAGCGTAGCCTTATAATCCGCCCCTCAAAACGTAATGTTTGAGACTCTGAAAGGAAGTATACGGCGCATTGTCTCGATACCACGTTCTCTCTGTTTATCCTGCTATACAAGCGTGATAAAATATTTTTTTATTAACTTCACCCAACAAGCACAGGGAAATTAATTCTTTTTTACTATTGATATATCACATTTAGTCAAGTACTATCTCACTACACTCATAAATAAAAATGGATACAATGTTTTACTTTATTTTAATGTTAATTTTTGCCAGTTATGGATAATAATGTATAAATATAAAAACTATGCAGCAAAAGAAAATTATTCAAATTCATGTGTATAAACAGACATTGGGTTTTCGAATTATAGTATATTATAGTATATATATAATTAATAATGAACACTACTTATTTGTCGTATTAATATTCTTTATACTTTACATATTAATCCCACAACAATTAAAACATAAATAGTATTAAAAAAACATACCACATTGACTGATAACATTTAGATATTTGCCAGTTCTGAGTATAATATCAGTAAACTTGTCTAGAAACTTGGGTACTCTATCTCGCTGTACACTGTAACGTTTCTCCCAATAATCGGCTGAATAATCACCAGGCAGTTCTTCTTTATTTATAAGCTCATTATCTTCTATCATAAATTCCTAGAAAATAAAAAAAATTAAATGTATAAGGTAAAGTACAACAAGCCTAGCTTATTTCAATACTGTGATATAACTATAGTATCTTAATTCTAACTTATTTTTTGTCTATTTCATTAAACGTAAAATTTTGGCCATGGGGGCTGAACCCACAACCATTGTGTGTAACATCAAACACTGTACTGCCACTGCGTTGCCTTCGATAACTAATTTTCGTATCACAAGACTTTCTATCATTATAATTAAATTCTAAATAAACAAGTGTAGTGTTGGACTACAATCGTGAGTGAACGTGGGTTAGATTACCAATCGAAATTATTATAACTTAGTCATTTTTATTTATACACTATGGCGAACAAGACAACCCGCGGCGTTGCGGTCCGCGATCCAACACATTATGTGTCGAGAACAGAGTGTATAGACCCTAGATAGGCTCTCTGACTATCCTAAAACTTAAAACCCACCAACAATTAAAGACATCTTTATAAAAAATAATACATTACCTGAAAAGGATCAACAATTGTTCCTTTATGTATCCACTGATCGAGTATGTTGAGGTATGGGCGACACGCACGCTCTGTCAGAAACAAGGATATTTCCTGCGCACGCGCATCGCCCATTAGTGTGTTCGTTTTTTCATGTAGTACTGTTAAAACCGCACCACCTCTTAATTCACTCTATAAATATTAAAAAATATAAAAACAATAACTTCAATAATCAATCAAATTTGACTAACCACATAAAAGTTCAATTAGACATCCTAGTTATAGAAATCAAGTTGGAATTGCATTCATGATTTGCAATTGTCAGGCACTATCTCATTCGAGCCATGATGGCCTCTGAGATTGATATTGTTCTTATTCAAAAATGGTATATTTTATTTTATTTTTTTAGTATTTAATCATGTATTACCTTTCCAATACTAGTAACAATAGCGGCAAGCACTTGCATAGTATGCATTGTGGGCAAAACAAAACACCATAACTTCTGTAATGTTAAATTTGTGCACATGTGCTCTGTTTCCAATTGAGCTATCATAGTCTGAAAAAAAATTGTACATAATAAATGAATGTAAAATACAGAAAGTTGTTTAAAATAAAGAAAGAAATATGATAAAAGATTGTTATATATTTTCAAAGTAATAAATTGTCTCTAGAACTCACATAATAGTCTTTTAATAATATCTCAATGGCCGCTACCAATGCATGTAAAACTTGACCTGACCACATATTGCACTGCTCTATAAATCTTCTTACTATAGAATAATTTGAAGCTAAAGGCAACATTTGTTGAACTATTTGTTTTAATGCATCATCTAAATCATCAGAAATTAAAAATGTTCTTGGATCATATGTATCTTTAACTGGCTGATGAACAATAAAATTTCCAGGAATTCCAGAGAATAGGTAAAGCAATTCCTCTATTATTATATTCTCTTGTGATGCAATAGGTATACCAGCTGAAAAATAAAAATCTTTTTTGAACAAAAATATGGACTATAGTTCACTGATAATAATGATAAATTTTACATTTACTTTAATGAAAGTTTAAAGATAATTAAAGTTTACTGTCAAAGCATTAAATATATTTTTTAAAATAAAATTGGAAAGGGGCTAAAGTGTTACATTATGTCCCCTAATTTATAGTTAACTTGTAACCTGATTTTACATGAAGTTTTATAATGAACCCTGACAAAAAAATTGGATAAAATTATTTTTTATTATAGCTTTATTATAATTTTTCCTACACAACAGCCTTACATAGAATACTATTTTCTTCTTTGCACTGAAAATTGAAAATATATAAGACATATTACCAATACTCTTCTGCTCCTTTAAATTAACCATTGACTGCCAGACATTTAGTGTGTCTGAACTGGGTGTCAAGGCTTTATTTTGAAGAATACATTTATATAAATTAAATTTTATGTAATAATCTAATCTATAAGTTTCATAATCAACACAGAAACTGCATATAAATTTTTCATTCACCATTTTAAAATATTTCTAACTAAAATGGTAATTTGTAATTAACTTAAAATTGCAGCACGCACTATGAATACACACCCTTAAAACAAGATATCTGGCATAATTTACATAGGGGTTAAAAACAGATTAAATAATAAACTATATACAAGTAGATACAAATAATAGAACTTACACAAAGATGCTATTATAGGCAGAGGATCCTTAGGAAAGTCCCATGACATAGCTGCATGTTCTTTTTGCCAATTGGGTAAATCTAAGCTGTTGTACCAGTGTGGGCGCAACTTTGCTTCTTTTTCTTCTATTGATTTCATAACTAGTTTTTTACTTTCGTCTACAGCCTTTAGTAGCTTATCTTTAATCTGTAAAATGTATATTATAGTATACACTAGTATGTCTTTTTATGTAATTTTTTAATTTAAATTAGACAATGAAGGAGATATTAAAATATTTTACATCAAGAGGAATCAATACATTGCTCCATCCATTATTCAATCTTTATGTAAGTATAAAAGTAATTAAAATATATACTAATTTTGGTGACTATACCTGTGGCAAATCTTCTTTGGTGATCTGGTGCTTATTGTCACCCAAAATTGGTTTTGGAGCCACTTTAGGTTTAGAGATTCTAGACTTTTTCTCATCACACACTAATTTATAGAATAAAACTATGATATCAGACAAGTTATCAGTGCTGTAAAAGATAAACAAAACAAATTAAATAATTATAAAATAGGCATTGTTATATTTCATATCAAAACTTGTAAATAAGAACAATACTCTTTGTATTATTTTTAAAAATTTATAGCTTTTATACAATTTCAGTTTTAACGGCATAAATAATAACTTACTTGCGATTTTTTAGTTCTTCATATTTTTTTAAAAATACTTTTGAATTAGAAGCTTTAACCGCCAATCTTTGTGCGTATTCATTTACTTGCTTAGTAGAGAGATTACTATTGCCATAATTGGGATCATTCTGAATGTAGTCTAATACCGTATCTGCTTCTAAATTACATCTGGAATTAAAATAATTGAGCATGATAATCGTGTCTAATTACACCAAGGCAATGATGTCAAAACTATTTCAAAATTACCCTAAAGCATCTAGGAGCTCCTTAATGGTGCTTTGCATTTTATTCTTAGGTAGAATCCAATTTTGAAACATTTAGTACAAATAAAAGCCCTACACTACATTTGTTTTGTTTGACAGACTAAAATGACAGATATAACAGTTAGTACAATTTAAAGATAACATTTTGAAACACATTTGATTTCTTAATTGTAGGTAATTTATACGACCGTAACTGTAAGTCGTATTTTATTTTATTTTTTATTAAAAATATTTTAATATAAAACATACAAACATGTCAATTGTTAGCCAAAATTATAAATAGAAGACCTTCATGATTTTGATTAAGACAATTTTCAAAAAAAAAGTCGTAGTAGTTTTAATAATCTCCGATAGATGGCGGTGAGTATATTAAAATTCTAAAATAATGAATAAACAATTAGGAAATTTGGATTATTTTAAATATTTTAGTTATAACTTAATGAAAGTTGTATATAATGATTTGTTTTAAATATATTAGGTACCAAGATATGATTGTAACTGCTAAAGCCTAAAGGACACTATGAAAGTACTTGAAAAGTTTAAAAAAAATAAAAAATATACATATTACACTATATTTTTATATTTTTTATGTTTTAAACATTTTTTTTTAGTCCTACGCTATATCCCGCAAATATTAGGGTAGGCAAAGAGAGCCTAATTCTGGAGGCTTTACGTGTTAAGTGGCGGAACTTAACACTGCACTTTGCCTCGTCACCAAAGCGAAGAAATTCCTCGAGTGGAAATCGAACCTACAATCAGTCGCGTTTATTTATTTACACACACGCTTTGTACCCAGGCGCCACAAATGGCCGCCTAATTAAAATTAGCTCATAGTCGATTCGTGCACAAAACATTGCTATAAAATCTTTAATTGAAATTCGAGTATCAATTTTGTCTATTGAATATACGTTTTTTATTCTTAGTGATAAATATTAGAAACATCGATAATCATATGCTTTTTTGTAAACAACATGTTATATATGTATGTAAGTTTAAGGCCATCGTAGCGCAGTAGTAGGTACAGTCTACTCTAGTACGTCTGACTGGGCGATGGGTTCCCACTTGTTTTACACAATGATTTTATATTACTTTTATTTTTTCCACTTTGATGCCTAACACAAAGCGTGGCGTTAAGTTTCGCTGCTCAATACACAACGTGCTTATTTCGGACGGAAAATGGACAGCGAGTCTTAACACTAGACTTTAGCTGACTACACTGCTTTGCAGGAAAAAGCAAAAAGCTGTAATTAAAGAGAATTATGTTCAAATTTTTAGTCAGATTATAAAACTAAATGCAATGTCTCGATTTCGGGAGGAAAGCTGTAAGGTTTATACAAAATATTTGAATGGACCCATACAAACAAGAACCGACCATAATTAAATAGTTGTAATAAATTGCATTGATTATGATTTTGATCTATTGAAAATATTTATAATATATTGTGGCCAGTCGTGGCCCATTGGCACAAGCGTGTGACTGTAAACGACTGGTTGTGGGTTCGATTCCCACTCGAGGAGTGGTAATATTTAATATTTCCATTTTCTTCGCTCTAGTGCCGAGGTAAAGTGCGGCGGTTAAGTTCCGCCACTTAACACGCAATGCCTCCGAATTCGGCGGAAAGTGGGGACAGAGTGTCTTAACACTAGGTTCCCTCTGCCTACCCCTGCTTTGTGCGGGATAAAGCGTGAAGCTAAAAAAAAACAAAAAAGAAAATATTTATAATTTTAATTTTTAAACAATATCTATCTTGAAAAATAAAAGAATTAAAATAATAATGAAAAATAAGTGACTAGTTTTAAGAATAAAATTCTATATGGATCTGGATACTTAATGAACTGTATAATAATATAGAAGTATATATTATGATGAAATTGTGGCCGGTAACTGTTTTTCCTGTATTAAAGTCATGTTATCGTTATAGAATTTTCTTTCCAAAAATTTACATATATAAGAACTTAGAGAGCTTTTAAATATTTTCTTAGAGAAGAAAATATATGGAAAACAATATGAATTTTGAACAAGCCTTATGTAAAAAAGCGAACATAAAAAAAAATCTACGACTATTTTGAATGACAAATCATGAGATTATTGTTAAGCGTGAACTTAAAATAATATTTAGATGCTATTTTAAAATTACTACATATCTTAAAAACTTACAATTTAAATGTAATTCTTGACACCCACACCGTTATTTTTAGCTTTACAGTTGGAATGACACACGGTATTTTCCTATCGTGCATAGCATTAAGTTGATAGCCTGACTTATCTTTATGGTTAGATATAAGGGAATCGTTATATTTTTCACAGTAATTCTTGAAGTGTTCCATCATAAGATTACTCAGATGATTATCAGATCTAATAGATATTTAGACTAAAATTATATCGACACTGCAATGCACGTAAAGTACTATATTAAATCAATTAATGCATGTAAAAAGCAAAAACATTGAAAAATTCTTACATTAGGTAGTCTCTCTCACATTTAAATATTCTTAAATAATTTATTTTTCAATTTACATAAGAATACATCACCGTAGTCTACCACTAATAGGCTTAAACCGAGATTGTTACGTTACTATAGCCACCATTGTTTATGTAATGAGTTGTTAATATTGATTAGATAATATTAAATATTATATTGTATATATAGAGTTACGTTTAAACGTATAGAAATTTTCATATATTCGAACACAAAAATACAAATGTAAAACTGAAACGTAATCATATAATTGCATTTTTCCTATTATGATTCACAATATTAACATTTAATTTGTAAAGATTTGTCTGCGAAAATAGAAACATGCCATTTTATTGAATCATGAAAAAAAGCTTACGAATGTATGACAAGTAGTATAAAAGGCGGCAACTCACAATAAATGTTGTGTCAACTTATAACAATCATTGTCCCGCTTTTTTATCTTTGTCGGCATGCGGCACTTTGACAAGAGCTTTGTTAAAAGTTCGGCAGCCATTTGCAAAGGAACTAAAAGGTTCTATTTTGATTGTTTGATATGAAACTAAAGATATTGTAGGTACTTGTGTAAAACTGTCGATTCATGGAACAATGCATTAATATGATATGTGGATAAACAATACGGCAAAGATGTGTTAAAATTGTAAGATTTTTTCAGTTAAAAATGCGCGCACACCTGTATTTTGATAAAAGACACCGTAAGGTGATAATTCTTTAGTAAGTTCTTACGTGCGAACCATTTTTTAATACATTTTCAAAAAACAAACTCTTGTTAGACTTGGTACTTGCACGTAAAATGTGGTAATGTGATATAATTAGTAAACAATTCGGTTAACTCTGTAAATATACTAGAATAAACATTCGTATCTTATTCTCTTACAGATCAATAGGAAATAATTAAGTGTTATTAAAAAAAATTAAGCATAATATAAATATAAATGGAGTGTGTGGACGTAGATAATTTTATTAAAAAATAACATTAACATACAAAATTACACCCACAACTTTAAAAGTGACTTATATATTATTTAACAACAAAGAAATGTTTAAGAAGTTTATTGAAATCATTAACTATAAATAAAAATATCTCGACTTTACCAAGGTTTTAAAAATGACATAATGTTATAAACACCTGACTTTAAAGACTCCATGAAAAACGACGTGGCTTTGAAATCTGTTTCTGTGATGTTGGGTTCAGTTCACGGGATTCACCATTCTTTTACTCAAGATTTATGAGAATTATATGGCAGGTCTATAAATGCCGCGTTTTTATTAGCCGCGAGACATTTACTGATTAATAAAGTGGACGGACGATGCGGAAGAATCTAATTATACTGATTCCTAGAATATCAATCATTATTGGTATCTTCTTTATATATGTATATATATTTATAAATTTCATGAGGACAGGTTTTATAAACTATTAACATTTTATAACATAACACAACAAAGTGCGTTAAACCCTTAGTCCCCACCGAGGCATCCGCATAGCCGCATGCCGACTCGTGCGTTTCGACATCCAATCTGAATTACAATGTACGGAATTTACAGACTTCAACCGGTCCCTCTGTGTCCGTATCCGAGCGGAATAAGAAGCAGTCTTACTGTTAACTCTATTGTTCGGGAACATACACTAAACAATGTATTTTTGCCCAATATGGAGACGCGATTATGTCAACGGGTGTGTTCTGTTTTTAAATAATGACCAATGTCGCGTATCAAGAATCGTAGAGGGCATCGGTGTGTTTTCTGCATTTTAAGTAGTTTATATGTAAGTGCCACATTGGAAGTATTGTCTTTACCATATAGGTATATAAACATTTAAATCATATTATAAATATATAAGTACTCATAAGATTTATATAGCTTTTTACTAGTATATAGCTCATATTTATTTTCTTCTTAAGTATTTCTCGTTATCTGAAAATCTAATAACTGTACCTACAATAGTTTAAACAATTATATTCTTCATATCACAAATACAAACACAATCCAGCTTTACGAAACTTGTTCAGAGATGACGCAATAGTCTAATTATTTCCGCATCGGTACAACTGACACTATTTAATACGATGTCTGTAGGACCAGCTGGGGATTGCGTCAGCGGAAAGGTTGCGGCACTTGTGGTTACATCAAGTGTTGCTTACGACTCCCTCAGTTACTCAATACGGATAGAGATAAGCCCGCAGCCATCCTAAGTTCCCTTGCTCTGATGCAGGAAGCCGTGGAAGTGCTTTAAGCTTCCGTCAATGTAATGTTTGTGGCCTCATTGTTAACATTCGCTGGTTATTATATAACATTTTACTTGCAAAATCGTTTACTGTGAACCTGTATAATAAATAACGAGTTAAAGTAAATGAAAATGTTATGTTTACGTTCTGAATTTGTAAGTTATCCATTCCTATTTGACTATACCAATTTTTTTACAAGCTCATATACATTAATAAGTAAAAGATTTTTTCTACGAAAGAGTACTTATTAGTAAAAGTTGAAATGAATCAAAATCATTATATACAAAAACGAAAATAATATAATTACATTCGACCAGAAAAATAATTAATAGATTCAAAGCACAAAATTCAATAGTATTTTCACGGGCGCTACGATTTCCGGTGATTTCGTGGAAATGGTCATTTTCGCGGTACATATTATACTTTAACTGGTTAGAAGGCGCACGTGGTGAGAAGAGGGGGAGAGGGGCCCGAGTCGGTGACCGCGAGTGTTGGCTTGCATAAGGACCAAGGAGCCGCCGTCAGCTCGTCTTTGTATTCTAGTAAGGTCGCGGACGCCCAACTAGCGAGAATGGCACAAAACTATTGACGTTAACACTCTTCGGGTACCTGTTAACCATTGTCATTTTTTGTGCATACGGTATATTAATGAGGGGTACCCGATACATTAGTATAATGCTAGCCATGCTCATGAATGTGTAATAATAACGAGTTGCCAACAAGATATATTTATAAATATACGGTTAAGGTTATATTATATAATAATATGAGTTACTTACAAAATAGACATATTAATACACTTCCAGAAGTATATGAAAGTAACATGATATTATAACCAGAGGCCGTAGCACAGGGGCACAAAATATGACTGTAAATGCGGCTGGCTGTGGGTTCAATTTACAGTCGAGGAGTGGAAATATTTAATATTAACATTTTCTTCGCTCTGGTATCGAGGTGTCGAGGCAAAGAGCGGGGTTAAGTTCCTCTACTTAATACGCAATGCTTCCAGAACTCGGCGGAAAATGCGGAACGAAATGTCTTAACACTAGGCTCCCTGTGCCTACCCAGTGTGCGGGCATGAATTTATAAAAAAAGGAAAAAAAAGGATATTATAACACAAGGAAACTCAAGTAAATATAGAAATGGAAACTCATTTAATGGTGTTTTACTTTATGAAACGGTATCTTACCACTCAAACATGAAGTTAGCGAGAATATCCAATAATTTACGAAATAAGCGTAACAGTACTTATTTAGTACGATTACATTGATAAAGTTATATAGATTCATAGGAACAGGAAGTATAATTTATGCAAGCGCAGCTAAGTCGGTATCATGGCAATTAGGGTTTGAGTAAATCGATGATGTCTGCCACGATTGCGGCTACAAAGTTACGAAATCTGTATGCGGCCGAAGCATGCTTCCTGCTGACCGCGTTCCCGACTGTTATGGTAATTTAATTGTATAATTTGACTTGACGTTGCCAACTGTAATCGGACACAGATCGGAATAAAATAAGGAAAATCCATATGAGTCCAGTTATTGCTTCGAATATCTCGATAGGGTTTCTGACTCTGAGAAGCAACGAAATCACAAGGTTTCAAACTCACTGTTTACTGTAATGTTCTTAAAAATGAATAGATATTGTTAATAAATAGATATTGTTATGTGTGTAATGATTTGTAAATCATAATACCTATAATAACTAACAAAAATAGTACCTACTTGTTTAGTGAACTTGGAAAAATAAATCCAGCACAAACGTATTCGTTATAAAATTATCAAATTGAGCGAAGCGAAGCTCTTACTCGTCAAAAGTGTATTTCGTTGTGGTTTAATTCTTCTTGGGCTATTTGTAGTAGACCTTTAAAACTTGACAGGGATATCGAGCACAGTGTCCTGTGTGCTGTGAAGTTTTTTTAGTGACAATTGTAATTGTAGTTTTTGCATAAATGGTAATTAAATGGTCAAAAAGTGCCCATAGACTTTGGCTATGGAACGTTAAGTGTTATGTTAGTGTTAAGTGTTTACTTTTCAAACTTTTTTAATATGTAATAACATTAAATATGTACTTCGCTCAGCTCTTCCCGCCATGCAGAGCAAAGAGGCGGACGAGCCGGGCGGGCGTCCTAGTAAATTTAATGCGTGCACGATTATGTTAGCATTTTAATGCTAAAAATTCAAAAAATGCTTTTTAAAAGCTCATTCAAGAGTTTATTGTTTATCTTACTTGTTCAATTTATTATATTTTATATATATTAACGCAAAAATACATTATAGGAAATTCCACTTAATAAATTCCTAATCAAAACATTTGATAAATAAGTATTTTATCGTAATTATATACCTACTTCTGGTTTATCGCAAACTGCGGCAGTAAAACATTCGTTGCACATTGGTTTTTTCTCAGAACTTCCTTTTATATATTATATATAAATCACGTTCTAGGCAAATCTGATAAGCTTAACATTTGAACTAAGTTGGGTTTTTCCCCTTATACATAATATACCTGTATATTTACGCCCTAGGAGAGGGCGATGACATCGCACTATGTGCCAAATGTGAATAATAACTATGTAGAGGGCGACCTACTCGTAGCACTCTCAGGTACATTCAGATCCTTGTTTGTCCATGGAATGTCAATGATGACCGTTGAAATATGAAGACTTTATTATCATATCATAATAGAACAATGACACTTTAAAGTTTCACACATGTAGGCTAAAACTTAATGTTTTAAGTGATAAATAAATATTTAACTCTATATGTCTCTTCCTGCGTAAATCATATTTTACAATACTCTAAAACTTGGCTATAAAACACACATAATCTAGCTTTTTTGTAGATTTTTTATAAGTATTATATTTAATATATTCACAAGCGGTCTATGAACATATTTTACTAACCTTACTTAATTTATGCTTATATTATATTCAGGTTCACTGAACTTTTTGTATTAATTACTAATGTATCTATTTAATCGTTACGATCTAAAAATATATTTAAATCGCCCGATTGTTACACAAATATATAATTAATAAAGAAGTCTATCAACGTTATATAGATACAAACAATAAGTTGTAAAATTTATGCTAGTTTGCCATATAGGTTTATAATGCTTACTTTACTTCACAAATATTATATGACTACTCATAGCGATCTTATAAATTTATATACAATTAAATATTAATGACATATCTCCCGCAACGATTCTATCATACTTACCCTACCGTCTCA
Organism: Dryas iulia moderata; assembly: GCA_019049465.1. Classification (NCBI taxonomy): domain Eukaryota; kingdom Metazoa; phylum Arthropoda; class Insecta; order Lepidoptera; family Nymphalidae; genus Dryas; species Dryas iulia. The sequence goes on from CM032429.1 coordinate 7,037,231, forward strand.
TATCCCATTTACGTATCGTGTTTTGGACAACCCACAAAGAAAAAGTAGAAAAATGTAAAAAATAGGATTTCCTCAATCCTAGTTTTAATTTTAAAATTTTTTTAGTGTCCTTTTTAATGTCCATTTCCAGACATTCCCGTAGGTCCTTAAACGTCGAACATAAAGTAATTTTAGCTATATTTGTATTTAGTAACTTAGTTCAAAGCAGCCATGAAATTGTTACCTTCTTCATTTTTAAAATGTAAAAAGACTACACGAGAGCTATTAGTGCAATGCTATGACATTAAGGAAAAACATATTGACTGTGACTTCTAATACATATGTTAAAATGTAATGTATTACGAGAAAAAAATATTTATTTTTAAAAAAATAATTATTTCAAAAATCGATATCACATTACATCGAATTCTTTTCAGGGTCCCATAAAACCTCTGTGAACATTCTATATCACAATTTAAAAACGTTATGAGAAGACGCTTCTGACTTAAAAGTTACCTAATTAAAGAATTTATAAACGATAACTTGCCCTTGCCTTGCCTGTCATTGTCATCTTTTTAAATTCATGAAAAAGAGTGAGATTTGCTCCAGCCTAATTCAAAGGTATCATTGTCACGAATAAATTATTGTACATCTGCAATTGATTTGAAAAAGAAACTAGAGCCCGCTACGTTTCTTGCGCTGATTTTTTTCAAGTCTAAGCACTATTTTAGTGAACTTTTGGTAAATTGTTTGACCTTCTAAAAACAGAGCATGTAACTTCTTATTTTGAATAAAATATTTGACTTTAATATTATCAATGTCGCTTATGTTATATTTTAATAATATAATGTAGGTATTAGCGGTTTTTTGGTTTCCCGCAGTTAGTCGTAAAATTCAATATCGTTAAAAAACTTACCGTGTATAATGAATGTTTTATATAACATTCATAACCTACCTACCTAAAATTATTTTTATAAATAGACTGCAAAAAAGTTATTGTAATTTGTATGTATGTATTGGTTAAATTTAAAGATTTATACTAAAGAGATTCAAGGAGGTAAATCAGGAGGGAACATGTTAACGTCTGTACTACTAATTATCGGAAAAGTAAATCGTAGGGATAATCAAAAATACACTATCATTATCAGTCCCATTTACTATTTACCTTAGAATATATTTTAATTTAAAAAAAGTCCCTATTTTGTTACCTAAAATGAAAGATTGCAAACTAACAATAATTTTTGTCTTATTTTTAAAACAAACGACGAAAGAATTCATTTCCAGTTTTAACTTGAATTGGTTATATTTTGAAAAGCTCTGCGTCTACTATGCTCTTGACATTATATCTCATTTTTAATAAATAAATACTTGTATTTTATAAAGGTTTTCCTATTTATAATATGTGATGATTTGTATAGTACAAGTAAAGCTCAAGCAACATTAGCAGTACATTTGTGATTCTAGACATTTGAATAAAAATAAAATGGACTAAATGACACAAAAGTAAATGTAAGTAGCAACTTACCATGCCGTCTTGTTGTGCAGCAGCGTACATTGAATACAAATTATAGTATTTGGCGGTCAAAGCAGCCGGAGTACTAAAGTTAATTTATTACCTAGCTATGTATGTGCTATATACGGTGACGTTACCGTGTATCACGTATGCAGTATGAGAAAATCGGTTTATGGGAATTAATACTTGGAACGCTATTATAATTACTTCCGGTCACATAATTTCAAGGAAAACTCCTAACACTGAATATTTTACTACGTGTTCGACAGAAAAATATTAAAGAAACTGGTAAAAATGCTTATTTTAAGACAAAAAAATAAGTACGTATATGATTATATCACACAATACATTTATTTTTAGTTACTTGAACCGTAAAATAATCCATATATACCATTAATATTATATAAATTTATTAACGAAACTTTACATCTTAAATGAACCTAAATTGAATCCGTCATTTCGAAAAGGGCACGAGTCACACTTTTTTCAAATATCACTTTTTGGTGCCATTTTATTTATTGAAGCGTTTTACATATTACCTGTGAAAAGGGCGCATTTTCATACATAACAAGCCAACTTAAAAGGCAAACGAACATTGAAGTCTGTTTGAAAATGGCACGAGTCCTGGACTAATACCCCTTTGTAATGAAACGAAACGCAACTGTAAAGATTAATGTCACTTTACTTCATCTTTTACGAAAATGGAGAATCGCGAGCTTGAACTGCTTATAAATCTTGAAAAAGAGTACTTTTAAACATTTTTAAAATGTTATTCCATACGCAGGAAAATTGAAAAAGACGTTTAAAGAAAACGTATAAAAATTTGAACGCAGCGGGATTCGAACCCGCGTCTTTTAGAAAAAAGAAATCTGGCATAAGAAATATTGAAAAATATAAACATACTAAAATAAAAAAAAACTTTTACTATTTCCAAAGTGTCTCATTTTACATATTCCGAGACCACACCAGGTCTTGTGACAACACGTGAATCCATAAATTGTTTAGTCAGTCATGATTTCCAACTCTTACAGAGGATGGGTACCAGGCCCCCCCTTACCATCAAACAATACTCCTGCATATGTTGGTAAAGTGCCAATTAATAAAAAGAAAATGTCTGATTTAATAAAAACTAGAAAAATATGTTCCAGTAGAGTACCAAACTGTCTATACAGAAGTTTTGCATGGCCAATAACTTCAACATACAATGAGTATCAAGAAATTCAAGATAATTAGTTCTTCTGAAAATATTTGATTTTCTATAAACATCACAGAGGTCATTTTGAAAAAGGCATTAGTCCTGAAACTTCAATCAAAAATAACTGTAGATAAATGCTTTTTTTTAAAAAAATAAAATTCACATAAAGTATATACTTATATTATTTAACTACTCTTATGTTCAGTTTTTTTACCACCAATAACTTTTTTTATAATAAGCATATTTTTGTTGTTCTTGAAAAGTTTTAATTAATGGACTTGAGCCCTTTTCGAAATGACAGGTTAAATTATTCCCTCATAAGCTACCCATAAATAACAGAGGAACAAACCATCTCACCTGGTAGATGTAGATAGGTTAAAGCAATAGTTTCTGTCTGAAAAAAGTAAGAAACAAATATTTCGTACAAAATCTATTTTTGTCTAGTTGTTCTAAATATCAGGGATATACCTAACATTATAAAGGTGATAATTACAGAAAAAATCTTGAAACCAGGTATGCATGGGCATGTAAATAAAAATATATAATTCCGATTGTAATGTTAAATAGATATTATTTAATACGAAATCATATTTTATAATAAACAAACGAACCTTTTGAAACTGGACATATTTACAGCCCGTAAGAAAAAAAAACAAAATTGTTATGCGTTTCATCCTGAGATGAGAGCCCTCTATATGTAAAACAGAAAAATAACGATCTATCCGTCACAAGATGGAGCTACTTATGTGTGTAAATACATAAAAATTTTAATAAAATAGTTCAGTAGGAAGCTATTAGGAATGATAATTATTAAAAAGTAATAATTTGATGTATAATTAAAATTCATAATTAATAATTCAATTAAATAAATGAATAAATCTTAAAATAGACTGATATTTTTGAATACATACTATGTATGTATATCTGACAACAAAATACTTTGCATAGGTAGGTAAATATTAGGAAGCCGGATCTTTGTTTTTTATTACATGTTGTGCGGTTGGACCAAAATAAAAGCCTTTCAAAAGATTTTTGTCGTTAACCGCTCCGATTCAAGTAGCAGCGGTCTGCGGGTACATTGTGCGCTTAATGCACTCTGTTCATATGGCATGTTGACTTTTTATTTTGTTATTGAGACGTTATTGGACGTATGGAATTACCCTTCCTTAACATATTGCCGTGATTACTTCACTGCAATGATTTGGCTGTTTCCAAGTATTGTCGAACTTTATTTTTTTTTCGTTATATCCGTTTTAGTCGAACGCTAAATGTTATGATATTATTCTTTAGCATACCAATCGTGACAACATATACTAAAATGCAGAATATCAAATATATCTAAAATAAAAATATATTATAGAGCCATGTATCTTATGATTTTATTCTGTAAAATATAAAAGACAGAATTGTATAAAGTAAAACATATTTACGTTCATTTTGAATGTCATGAATAGTGCTCTACATCAGCGAACATCCTAAATTCTGTGGTCAGTCAACCCTGTGCACAAAGAGGGTAAGGAGGTTGAGTGCCTCCCACTTCCTCGTACGTCTACATTGCGTGGCGGGAAATGTCAAGGCCGCGTCCGCTCACTTCCTTTGATACTGCCAGTGATTGTGATTACCGTCTTACATATAAATGTATAATAAATATAAGCAATAATTTAACTATTGCGGAAAAATGGAATGGAATTTACCGCTGACAGCGCTAGAGCTCAGTGAGATAGTTCCTATAAAATCTTATACTTCTATTCGTAGAGTATATCTATGTACACAATTCTAAGAACGCCGTTTTGTTTACACGTCACATATGTATGTATGTAGCTGACCTAACCAGTAAAATCATTTGTTATATCAGGTTCTTACGCTTTTTTGAATATTTTACATATTTTACAATTATAAAAAAGCAGTCTTGAAGAGGAAATGGTAATGTTTGCAGTCAATTGTTGTGTATATTCAAATTTCTTATAAGTAAGATATTGAGTAATTTCCTGAGTATTTTCCTGAATGATAAGAGATTGTCAAGGTTGATGATTAATTACTTTAGCGCTGCGTTAATCTCGACTTGTACGGAAATCGCTCTTGTATTTTGAAATAGACTGAAAGTGTACATTAATTTAACAAAATATATTATTCTTCCTCATGTGAATATATTTAAATAATATTATACAGCGACTTTTGTTACTCCAACGACGATTCGAAAAAAAACGAAAAAAACAGTTATACTAATTTGCTTTCATGACAAGTTGGTCTACCTCTCTGATGTCTTAAGACTTAGACAATTAGTATTACCTGTTATAAAAAGCAATATTTAAGATAAAAACGAACGCGGCATAGTCTAAAAGATTAAAACTGTATAGAGTGTCATTATGTTCTGCCAGTACCCCTTTAAAGTAATCCGCTGTCAAATACCTAAGGATAAACTTCTTACTTATCTAAAGAAGCTGAAACCTGTAAAGTTTAAACAGTGTTCTTCCTCATTTTAAGAATTTTTGAACTTTAGGGATGTAACATCTTCTATTTACTTACTTAAACGTACTTATGAAAAATTACAATTGGAATTTAAATTGACGATTACAATCACAAGCAATAGTGTCTGAAAATAATGAAATAAACAAATTTTTACTTCTTTATATCTTTTAAATTTGTTTAAATATTTAAAAGTCTTAGCGCCAGTTATGCATATCTTTAAATAAACTGTAGAATTATAGTTGATACAGATAAGTTGAAGACATACATTTTATTTTCCTTGTAAGTAGACAGGGACTTATAAACAAAGAATCCAATTAATTTCAAAGTTTTTTTTATTTGTTTACATTAATAAAAAACATAAAAAATATGATTATATTGTAGTACACAACCGTCAGACGATATTCTGGTCCGTTGTAGAAGGGATGGCGTAACTACATCCAATGGAGCGCGGTTCCTGAGCCTTTCTTATGGTAGGCACTGATTTGAGAATACAAACATCTATAGAGAATTTTGTTTTAAATTTTGTTATTGTAAATCATAAGTATTTTACAAGTTATACTTTCCTCACCTCAATAGCGTTCAATTATTATGTCACTAATTATCATTTTCCCTCATATGTGAAATATGGAGATATATTTGATTCCAAAGTGGTATAGTAAATGTGTGTACGCCATGTTTTGGCCAGAGTGAAAAACTGAACGTTTTAACACTGAGTTCTGTCTACGTTCCAACTCTACCTAAACTTACACCTGCTAGATACAGGAAAATGCTTTAAGATGGGGAAAAACATATTTGAAAAACTTAGAAATGTATTCATACTCTAATAAAAGAAACAACACAAAATTCTGATATTAATAATAATATATAAATACAAGACAGTAAATTAATGTGTGTTGTACTAGAAAGTTAATGATTCCAGAATTTTATGTTTTGTAAAATCATGGCGACTCGAAGATTTTCTTTAATCTGAAGCATCGCAGTTTTCGTAACCGTTGAAGCGTCAAATGCGCCCAAACGCTTATTCGTTCCCACCGAAAGGGCGCGCCGTTCTGTCACCCGAAGCCTTAGGATGTAGACAACGCTAATTAAGCAATTAACAACGCTTTTTGTATATCATACAAGTACAACATATTAAATCTGGCTGGCAAACTGTAATGTATGTAATATATGTACTATTGTCCTGTGTAATGCATAAAATATACGTTATCTTATATTATAATCGAGATATTATAGTGGAGATATTTGCTTTCTCAACTTTCCGAGTTTCATACTCTCTGTCTCCTCTGTCTGCATATATTTTGTAAAAATGGGTCTAAAGGTTTTCCTTCATGTATTATTATAATGATGAGTATATACTCTTATAATGATGAGTATATATTGCTTAACAAGAATAAGTCAGTATCAAAATTCTGAATGCATTAGAGATGATGGCTTTCCTGTTTCTATTCGATATTATCCTGAAGACTGGAGAAAATTACTTTTATATGTTGTCTTAAAAGTTGCACATTTGTGTGCCTAAGATTTTTAGTTAGGTTAGTATACATACCCTGACGTACATACAACGCGGGTTCAATAGTTACTTAGAAAATTGATTAAATAGTAAATAGTCTCTTCCCAGACCAGCTCAGAAAAAGGGGCGTAAAAAACTTAAGAAAAGAGACCCATCCTACTTTGGTTTAAAGCTCCATTTTTTATATTTTTCATAAACAATTTCGACGTTTCTCCTTGCAATGTTGCTTACATTTAGGATGCACGCAATTCACGTCTCAGATGATGTCGATTGCGTGTAAAATATTAATATAATCATCATAGCACTAGCAGGTTACGCAGCGAGAGTGCATTCTCAGCTATCTAATGACAATGAGCATCCCCGCTTTCCAAGTTCAATGACAATGAAAGTGTTGTATGTGTGAAAACTTGCGAGTTATAAGAACAATATACAGAGATTGATGCCAATACTGTTTTGTGTAATATTTTAAAGAGTTTTTATTATAATTATTAATTTCATTGGTATATATCATCTACAATAAATAATAATAATATAAAATACAGCTAGATTTTTATACATTACCTATTATTTTGATCTATTATTTATTAAATAGAAAACATTTGAGAACATATTCTTGAAGCGACGAAGTGTAAAATTTTAGTGTTAAATCAATGTTTTTACCAAAAAAACATCAGCGCGGTTGTTTTTTAGCTGATTTTTTGTAAGTACATTACGGTTATTAGATATTACTTAAATATGTTAAATATATTAATCAAATCGGTTAAATTATTAAGTATATTGACAATAAAGTAAAATAATTAATGCAGTAAAATAATAATTTACTCTATTATTAGATCTACAAACATGAACTTTATTATGCATATAAAGATTGGTTGAAACAAGTTTAGATTTTTTTTTTTTATGAATAAAGTAGGCAAACGAGTAAACGGACCACCTGATGGTAAGTGTAACCACTTACCTTATCCCGACACTATAGGGGTTGTGGATACGTTGCGGACCTTGAGGGAGAAGGAGGGAAGGAGGGAAAAAGGATGGGGATGGTGGGAATAGGGAGAGAGCTGGCTTACATGCCATCGAACTGGAACACATCAACAGATATTTGGCGGTTCGTCTTTGACATGCTAGTGGTCGCGAGCCAGTCGGAGAACAAATTTCCTACCACCAAGCTACTGGGTTACCACCATCTTTTAAGGGACGCTATCCCAGCTGTGGAAGGGAATTGTATTCTTAACCCTGTCCCCCACGGGTCAAACACTTCATTTTAGAGAAGTTACCTAATTACATTGTTAAGTTTTTGAATTTTTTATCTAATTTGTAAACTTGGACAAATATTAAAGCCCATTTATCCAACCGCCCAACTGTCATTATCTATACTACCAAATAGATAGTGTGTACAAATCTATAGGTATTATCAAGTTTTACAAATAGATCCTAGTTCAAAAGAGTTTACTCTGTGCTTTTCATACGTAGCTCTGTCTAACGCGTGTTCCGACTTAACATATATAATGTTTATTGAATATCATAATTTAAACGATACGAAAAAAAAGTAAAAGTTTAATCAAATTTAATCTGCAACAAACATAGCATGCTACTTAAATTGTCTTAAATCACAGACGTATAACAAGTATGTACTCATAAAGTAGTAATAGAAAATGATCTACTGCACTTCATATTACTTATGTTGATATTAAACTGAGCGCGGCCGCAGCGGCGACGCGGTCGGCGTGACGCGCCGTTGCGCATGCTTCACTGCCAAGGCCATGCTTTCTCTCGATACACTGTTACGTACACTTATATAACTACAGATCCGATATTACTCGATGATTACCAGTAAATAACAGTAAAACAAATAAAGATTACAATAGCTATTCTAACCTTCTACAAGTGGGGAATTTACTATGAAAACAATACGTTTAAGCCGCTTACGTATGTTCACTTCTTGCTACCTTAAAATAAGTAATTTTTAATTGTTTACAGATCATAACGGCACTATAAGCTTCTGGATTGTATTTATATTTTAAACGGATAAAGCTTATGTCAGGTATGAGGTAGATAAGTTGTTAACCTTACTGGAACTATAAATATGCTATTACAATCACGCATTTGAATAAGACTTTATACAAAATGCTGTTTTTAGTAATTTATGAAACCTTTAAGGGTTTCCGTTATTAAGTGAAGGATGTTAGCTAGTTGTTCTTGACCTAAACTTCGATGTCAACTAGTCGTTTCCGTATTTATCATTCTAATGATATGAAATACTTATTCTATATTAACGATATTTAAAACTACATTGTGTTTTATACTGTGTATTATATTTTCATCCGTGGGGGGACGGGTTAGAATACAATTCCTCTCTGTAACTGGGCAGCGTCCCGTAAAAGGCGGGTAACCCAGTAGCTTGGTGGTAGGAGATTCGATCTCCGACTGGCTCGCGACCACTATCATATCAAAGACGAACCGCCAAACATCTGATGATGTGCTCCGGTTCGATGACATGTAAGCCAGCTCTCTTCCTATTTCCATCATCCCCATATCTATATATGGAGTAATAATAAAATAATATAAAAGAGAAACTAATATTTCAACGCCAAAAAATATAACTTACATCAAAGAATGTTAAAGTAGCTAGTTAGGCAAATTAAAGTAAAATATTTCACCCGTTCAGGGAAGAATTTGGGAATTGGGCCATTTTACCTAAACGGAACATGTATAGTTATACTGTTAAGTCTAGAAATGAGACACACACAAGTTTTACCGCTCCATTTTTTTCTTTAGGGAAGAATTTCTCGATTTCGTGTACACAGACCATTTTTAATCGTAAATCAAAACTTGTATACAATATGTATACATCTTCATTCGTATATTTTCATGCATCTAAGTGTAAAAATGAGAAAATTCAAAATAAACTTTACACCTCTATTCTACCAACTTAGGGGTGGAATTTCTGTAAATCCTTTCTTAGTCACTTAGGCTCATGAAAAAAACCCTTGTACAAAATTTCTAATTTCGTGGTAAATTTGTTGTGCGTCAGTCAATCAGGTTTGTCTCTTCTCTATACATAAAATTTATAAAATAAACATATTGTTTAATATACATTATGTTGATTGTCTGTTTCTTTTTTACAGACAAGAATAAAACACATTTTGGAAAATTATAAGAGAGTCGAATATTGTCTACGGAGGACGTAGCGTAACCTTAATATTGTAAAAACGAAATTTATTTTACAATACATGTTGTAACATAAAAATAAATATAATTGATATAGACTATCAAGACTATCCTATAGTGCATTGCAGCAGTGACGCAAGTCACCGCAGAACTAGGCGGGTAGGTAGCGTAAGTAGGTGTACATTAACATTTGACTTCCGTGTCACTTCTGTCACGGGTCTCACGGCACATTGCTTGTGCAAGTTGTTACTTGTCATTGCGACCGAAATCTACCGTAAATAGTTTTCCATTAAAATAACAGATTATTTGTAAATGTAAATATTTTTACGGGATACTAACGGCTTGTACTTTTTAATTTAGTAAATGCGCGTCGTGTATACAATATTTATTCGCCTGACTAATTAAAGAATTATTTGCGGTATTATTCGAATACAACACAATTTTATATACATACACTCATCAATAGATAAAACTTACAGAGTTGGCCGTGTTTGTGATGTTTTGTTCATTCACAAAACATGAATTATAATGCATCGATGGGTTTAAGAAGCTCACGTATTATATAAAAAACGCTGCATGATGCGCACGCCGGACACCCACGTTGCAAATTCTTGTCCATTATAGTTTCCATCTCACGGGCTCATGTATCGAACGGGAGTCATTACTGGGCGGTGCATAGGGAATTACTTTTTGTAAAGAGACATTCTTCCCAGCTGATCACATGAATTGATTTGTGGCCATGAAAGTATTTTTTATACCTGTCATTATGTAATATTAACGTAATACGGCTTCCGTGGGTACATACGCGAGATAAATTGTTGTTCTATTTCTTGTATGTTTATACTTTATAACACACAGAATGAACAATTATTTCAATCTATTTAGTTATTACATTGATTCATTGTTAACGTATAAACAAATTTAAATTTAAAATATACTCAACAAACTAAATGTTATAGTGAAAAGAATCAATCTTTACAATGTTTGTAAGATAATAACCACTAAAACGTGTTTTAACATTGTATTGTAAACCGTGCCTCATCAAAACTAAGATAAAATAACGCTTTGTTATTGTTTCTAGACCACCGGGCAGATAAAGGTGTAACACATACTCCCCCGCGAAGATGCGCTTCGGTGTCTGCTCGACACTTACTTACATTTGTGCTTTGTTAAATATTATTTTTAAACACCCTAAACAGAAGAGAGCCACATGTGCTACCACCTGACCTTACTGAGCTTTCCCACGCTGAGAATATCTGAGTCTTTGAAACAAAAACGTGAACGTTTACGTTCGCTTCCTTAACCTTAAACTTTAACGTCTAATCGTAACACGTTGCTTAGTCTTTTTTTACTGACTGCGAGGTTTGTGTTTCGGGAGCAAATGTCTCGAACGCATCGAGGCTTAAACATTTTTTTCTGTTTACTTAAATGATCTGGTGATTGTTTTTTAATTTATTTCGTCATTCGACGGCGTCATGTGGTTCCAATCAGCGTCTGACGAGGCTTTTAAGTTTTTCTATACATATTTAATAATTTACTACCATGGCTTTTTTCATGTTTACTACTTATTTGCATTATTTTTTCATTTTAATTTTTTTTTTCCCAATTTCAATTCGGTTGTACCGCAACATGACTGTGCGAATTAGGAAACACATATATAAGTAAGCCTTTAGACTTGTTTGAAGAACCAAGTTTGCAGGCGGAAAAAATATAAATATACTTTGTGTATATTTATATTTTTTCCGCCTGTGTGTAATTAATGCACCTATTGACATGAAAAAAATAGTTTTGTAAGACCGAGTATTTAGAAGCATTTTTCCTAGACACTTTCAAAGGAAAAAATAAAATAAAAATATAAAAAACCACAAGTTATTTCTTGCATTTTTTTTTATATTTGATGTCTCTGCTTTTAAAATTAATGAATATTTACTTTTTTAGTAAATGAATTTACAATATCGATATCCAAAATAATAATACAACCCATTCAACATTGCCAAGCAATGCTTTGAATGAAGTGGCTTTTTATTTGTTTCGGGCTGAGGGGTGGAAATAATAATACGTTGTGAATGTGCGTCAATTGCGAAGTCAATGAGGCGTCATAGCCGTGGACATCCCGCAGCGTACCATTGTTCCTACATCTGTCGCGTTTAGGTACAAAACAAGTGGTCTTCAAATGATACATATTTGTATGTTAAAAATAAAACATAATTTATTATACATATAATTATGTAGGTATATCACAAAATTGTGTTTAATTTTTATGTTGTTTATTTTTTTATAATAAATAAATATCTGGTGACCTAAAATAAATAATAAAATAATATAAAGATAAAATAAATGATAATTTAAAAAAAATAGTCTGGATGTCAGGACTGAACCGTAGTCTTCTAGTTTGTAAATTCTTGAAAGCTGAGCTAAAAAACAGCTATTATAATGTTGTCAAATATTCCGAAATTGACAGTCGTATACTAATGATATTTTAGCCGTTTTTTATTCCTTAAAATATGGAAAACAAACATTTTTAGAAAATGAAACATACCTAGATTGATTTTTCCCCTCCCAAACACACCTAATTTCATGAAAATAGTTGGAGCCGTTTCCGAGACCAGGAATCGCTCGTTTAAATATATAAGATATTTTAACATTTATCAAAAAAGTAATACTATATATATAAAAGCATATTATATCTGTAGAAATATATAAAGCTTTATTTAAGTTCAACGGGAAACATTTTCCTTATTTACTTAACAGTTTTTTTTAGTAATTATATAAAATTCCGCTTCCTAGCAATTTATAAATACGAGTAAAATAGGATAAGGAAGCGACGATGAAGCTATGACGTCATGTTCAGAATAAACTCAATACTGAGAACCGAAACGTTGTGTCAGTGCACTTGTCCGGATAGATAGCGCGGGCGCACGTGTGTATAGCTAACATTGTATATAGCTTACGTAAAAATAATAGTAGAACATTATTACACGTATTGACATAAGATAAGATTGTATAATATATCGTGTTCTTTGATTATAATTTATTTAATTTTCTTTCCTGCCTCCACTTTAATTATATTTTTGCAACTACTTTTAATGTCATATTCAAGAGGCATAATGTATTTTGTTAAGAATATGTTAAGTTTGTATTAAGTTATAGCGATTGTGAATGTCAAAAGCTTATCTCTATGATCAAATAATAAGTGTTTAATATGTACCTCCGTATAAAATGTATTTCATTAGTTTATACAGAATACATAATCATAATATCAATAATATTTAGAACTAAATTCTTATAAATCTGCCTTAATATTATCCTGAACAGCGCCTTATTTTCGTAAAATTTTATTGAGTAATAATATTAATAACACATGCTCTCCCGCGGTCGCTTGAAATCTTACGAATACTGCAGTTTAATGGGTTTACTTAAAATGTGTATAGTAAAATAAATATTGTGTATTTTGTGGATAATAATAAAACAATTTAACGATTTCAAGAATAAATTGAATTAACATTAATTGAATTATAGCATAGGTACAGCACAATGTATTGAAAAATGAGAAAAATTATATTAGCTGACAATTATTCAGTAAAAGCTTTTAAGCTATGCTTCTTAAAAAATAACCTTTCAGAGTTTTCTATAATTGTAATAGCTGCGATACAGAAAATGTTATTATGTTATATATAAACATGCGTTACAGAGATAACAATCATAATTGTAGCTCTAACATATTCTTTATTAAACACCTAGAAACATAAAAAATAAAAATACAGAAAGAATGCTGTACAAGAAACGATAGCAGCGATCTCTTTTATGCAAGCCTAAGGCACTGAAAAAATAGGATTACGCTGTTACTGAGTACCTATACCTATAACATATAAAAATATATAAAAGTCATACCTACGTAGATATAGAATAGTCCTTAGCACTAATTATTAACGACCGCAAAAACTTTTTGTACAAAATATTAGTTTCTACATCGAATTTGTATTATAATGGATTTTCGATAATAAGTTTATCTTCAAAGTGATAGACGGCAGTAATGACAGATATTCTGTCACGCTCCCGCTCTTTATCCACATCAGGATATCCGTCTCCACGGGCTTTGAAGCTTTGATCCTTTTGCTAAAAATATCTAAAGCGCATAAGTTATAAAGAGTAATTTATTGACGTATAAATATTAGATTGAAAGTGTCGTTGGGTTTAGTACATTTTGATTTCTAACAATAATTCTGCATAAGTATAATAAGTAGCTTGTTTTACTTTATCTACTGTTTTTGTCAGCTTATCACTTTTTTTGAAAAAAATCCCTAGTGTCAGGACACTTCCTTGTTCATTTTCAGCCCGAAATAAAGCGTGTTTAGAGGAAGATTTTAACGCCGCGCGTTGTTTACCGCCGTACTTTGTTTATCGCAGCGCATGCGCCAAGAAATGAAAATAATATAAATATAATCATTCCTACAAATGGAAATCCATGTCGCAATCAATCACCCCTTTGAGTCAGACGCCTTTTACGACAAGCTTTTTCGCCAATAAGTTTTATATCTTCAAAACTTGGATCTTTAAAGTTTTTCACTACTAAAAACATCCAATATTGGTAAAAATAAATACATTAGAAATATACTGTTACGTTCCCAACTTCCCACGTAACGAACCTAAAAAGGCATACACACGTAACATAAGCGATAATAATATTACTATACTATACTATATGAAACGTTAAGGCGAAACTCAATGCGATTACTTAAGACGAGGTCGGCGTAAGTTACAACAGATCCTCTGTGTTTAAAGTTGATTTAGCGTAAAAACATTTTGAATGTGCTTCAGATTCGCCCAACGTTTTTCGTATTAAGGAATCCTTTATTATCTGTGTGGTATTTGATACTGCCTCGGCAGCTGGCGCCTAAAGCTTCCGAGGAATGGGTGCGGATTCGATTGCAGTCCTGCAATCTGATCTTTTGTTGTCGGAGGCGATATTCAAGTATTTATCAGATTTGCAGTGTCTCGTGCGCTTGTCATCTTCAAATGTAACCTGATCTACGAACAAGCTTTTGTGGTAGCGGAATAATGGTAGCAGCATGCGCTAAGTGTCTCGATAGAGATAACTAAACTGACATGTTTATCGTGACATATATCGGTGGAAATTTATATTGAAACAGCTTGTATGTACATATATTCTATATTTCTTTGCAAAAGACAGAAATGGTGCAATTTCGAAACTTTTATTCTATTAAACCTTACCATCTATTAAGCTTATGATTAGCGTCTTATAGTGGGTTCATGAAGTTGTCGACACGCGCCCTACATGCATAATGCTCGGTGTTACGGCGTATTACGTGCGAGACCGTTATGCAAGGCGCGCGGAACCGGCGCAGGCGCACGCCGCGCGTGAGAAGCAGCGCAACATTCGCAACACCACTGACAGCAACTATGCTAAGTCTGGCGGCAATTAACAACAATATTATGTTATATATTT
The DNA here is from genome assembly GCA_019049465.1 of Dryas iulia moderata. Classification (NCBI taxonomy): domain Eukaryota; kingdom Metazoa; phylum Arthropoda; class Insecta; order Lepidoptera; family Nymphalidae; genus Dryas; species Dryas iulia. The sequence continues at coordinate 7,052,532 of CM032429.1, forward strand.
GCATAGATGTTAATACATTAAAAAATCCATAAAAACTAATAGTATGTATATTCTCAATTGTTGTATTTTCCGCTGTTTTTACATTTCTCAGTAGTTGATTAGAAATTATATTTTTCATTATATGAAAAATCACATCTCTTATTAGCAAACAGATAAAATAAATTAATTCCTTTAGTAAATATAAAATAGTAGTAATACGATTACAAAAAACATAATTCAAATCCGTCGCCTATATTGAGCAAACATGTGCGACGTAGTTTGTTAAAAAACGCGGAGCCTGAAAAAAACGTCGAAAAAAGACACTCGAATACTGAAGCTCGTTCGTCTGACAGGAAATATGATATTTTATTTTAGCCGTGGGATCAAACTAAGGCGATAATTTGTATTTCGAATGAAGCTTCTAAGGTTGTGACAGTATAGCTACATTCTTAAAAAGATTTTTATTATTATATAAAATACATAATGAGATATTTAAAATATCATGGTGGTGGGGAACGGAGTGCCTTGACATTAGGTTCCTTCCACCTACCCTGCTTTATGGGGTACAGCGTGAAGATAAAAAAATATCATAACTTAATAATCAGATGAAAAAGTTATCGCTTAGTTATCGCAGCTAATACGCAAACCAAAACACTTGAACCGATATCAATCTACGCCAATCTCTTACCGGAAGCCATATAAGAGTGATTGTCTCTAGCTGGCTAACTAGCTGTTGCTTTACTATCGCCGTTGATTTGGACTTTTGCCTGTATTCATAACACATGACTAGTTATATTAATGACTTCTTATAGAAAGTTATTTGAATCACTTTAATATACTTTAAAAGACAACGATAAATAGTTAACTATTAAGCAAACTATTCATAAGCTGTAACATTGGCTCAAACTATTTTGGTTTTAGCTGTTTTTTTTTTTTTATTTTTTTGTATGTAGCTGCAATTTGATAATAAAAAAATAGCTACAGTTTCAGATAATTGCCCTGAATGAAACACTTTTCATGAAATGTCTCAATAATAATACTAACGACCAAAAAAATATAAATATAACTTTGCATATAAATTACTGAAATATATTCAATTTTATTAAAGAGACCATCGTGGCGCAGTGGAACGTCTTTCTACTACTACTATGTGGAATTGTCATTTTTTTTTATTTCTCCATCTTTATAAAAGTGATTTCAGTTTCGCCATTGAACAAACAATTGACTGCAGACAGAAAGTGGAGAAAGGAGTGTTTCACATCAGGTTTTCGCTAAGTACCCTGCTATACAGAAAAGTGTGAAGCTTAATTTTATCGTTACGTCTCTACATAATGTAATGTACTCGTAATAACACTGCAATCAATAGACTTCAGTCAACCATAAGAAAACTCAAAGTCCTTAAATATTAGATCTATATACTAATATGGTACATGATGGTGTCGTTGAGCCTATAAAATCGTCTGAAGTGTAAACAAGCGTAAATATCGCGCCGCATGCAATCGTAAAATCTATTTCTCGCGCCATTGCGGCACGTACTATTCCGATTTTTTATAAAAGGACCATCAACTCATTTCAGTATATAAACATATTAAGCATTTAATACTTTACAACGTAGCCATATAAATGTTATATGCAAATTACTTCCGAGAGTATGAAATATTAAAATACTAATAAAATTGAAATAATAGATAGCTATTTTTCAACACATCACCACTTAATATTATATATCTTTTGAGCTGTGAATCTCTATTGAAGTTATTAAAAAACAAATATTTGAAAAATCATACATCTAATTGAAAGTGTATTACAGTTACAAATTAAACCTGATGAATGTAAATTAAATATTTTATCCATCCCAGTTCTGTCTGTAGCACTTAAAAAAATAAATATTAAGATTTTGGTTATGAAAGGCTAATAGACAATTACTCAACAAATTTTCATCGTTTTACGATCTCTGACATTTTACGACAGTGTTAGAAGTTTTAAATTCAACAGTTATTTTTTACAGTAGTTCAAAATCAACACTAATCACTTCTACGCTTTCAGAGGTTTCCAAATTATACAGAGGCATCCCTTACTATGTGTTTTCCGTCTGAGTACAAATTTTATCATAATACTCTAATTACATACATATTACTTAAAATTATCATGGTATAACATTACTAATGACCGAATAGGTTTAACGTTTAAGCTTCTCTAAGCTTACAACATTAGTTTGTGCATATGGAAAACAAAGAATTTGCTCTATACTATGAGTTGGTTTCTACGGATTTAAGGACAAAGACAGGCCACTGACTCACCGACAAGATTATTAAGCCTAATATAATACACATGCGCGCACAGAGCGAAAGGGAACTGTGATCCGTCCTGATTGCTATTCCCAGCGACGATGCCACTCTATAGATATGTGAAAATATTCTTAAACATGATGTAACTTTTAAAAATATTGAAAACAGAACAAAAGTTTAGGTTATCATAAAAATATCTTAATATTGTAAAATAAGAATACTTCAACATAGCAATGAACCGGTTAATAGTTTACTAAATATTCGGCATAGGAGTGGAAATAATGAACAGGGGTCACCATTTCAATGTCAAATTGGCATTATTACTTCTTAATAGTGACTTTTAAAGTAATATAAAAAGTATACTTGCACATATTTAATAGGTACTTAAGTTACCATCGGATTTAACATAGTAATTAATTAATATACTTTACTATTTGATTACTGCTCCCTACAATTATCCTTCATATATATCCAAAATAATTATAAAAATGGGAATTTAATAAACAAAATCCTCAGATTTTAAAACATACAAACATTGAGATTTCGAAATTATTTTATTCATGTCCATCCTCCCCGACCATAATATATTTAAGGAAATTAACTTGTATTGGTACAGCGTAGTACGCCACGACGTGATCTCTCAAATGAGCAGCTGCTAATTGTATAGTCATACAGGCAGACTGTACTGGAGAAAAATCTTTGGGAGTAGCCTTTATATAAAAGTCTGCGTTGAGACCAGGTGCAAGTAAAAATCTGGTGCGCGGATAGCAACACCAATCCGCTCCGAGACGACTCCTTTCGTCCCAGAATCTACAGTATTGAACGTAAACGGATCGCGATGATGCATTCCAAACTCTGAAATTGTTGTTTTTCTTAAAATATTATTATAGAAAAACACAATAATAAAGAAAAAAGGCAAGTAAATTATTACAACCTATTGGCTAGAGGTTAAAATGTTATTTTACAAACAGTGTCGTGTTTTTGCCTTAATCTTTTGTTTTTTGTTAAGTTTTATACTGGTTCCTACTATTATAGAATATTTATGTATAATTGTATACTCTTGATTTCTTTAAACGGAAACAAAATTTGGTATTATTTAAAGTAAATACCACAGAAGTTAATATTTTAATTACCTTAACTTTTGAACTAAGATGATGTCATTTATATCAAAACATAAAATGTTAGGATGCCACACTAGTTCTATAGGAAAAATAGGCCTAACTTGCGTAGATATACTCAATATGTTTGATATTAAAGGTCTCTGCTTATCCCCACTAGGGAAAATATTATCTAGGATCACCTGAAAAATATCAGGACTATTATAGTAAAGCCAATAAAGTCATTTTGGAGAGAACATTATACTTGGGACAATTCCAAACAAAACAATTTTGCTTAAAAGTTAATACTTAACCGATATACGGAGGTATTTTCATATCGCAGTGTCTTAACGGTTTAGTATGTTTAGATGAGTGAAAATTCACTATATTCACTATATTCATGGTGCCAAATTTATTACTATTGACCAGTGTTAAAGTAAAAAATAAAAAAATACATATAATGCAAAAGACATATCTTTTCAATGCATAAATGCTATAAAATTACATGCTAAAAATAGAAAATAATAGTTTTATCGTTCTATATAATTCCACCACTTATATAATTCCACCGTAATACGAACTTTATATGAAATTTCCAAAAAAAATATTACGTTAAAAATAAACAAATTCAAATCCATTGGGAAAATTTGTAGTTTAAATACTTTTTTTACCAACCATTTTTTTACATTTTTCTCCTCTCTAGTTTATATGGCCTATATCAACACAAGTTATATCAAGAAAAACTTTATCTACACTCAAAGAAAGCAGTTTCGCTTACGTATTCAGCTTCTATGTGCTCACGTGGGTTATTTGAAATGAGTGTCGGTAACGCGCATACTGATCCTTTATCAGATAACGCCAGTTCCGAAGGCATTATTTATAATATTAAAAATAGGTTAAAAACTATAATTTGGAGCTAGAGAAGGATAAAGACAAACTTAATGACACATAAATAACAGATAAATAAACGTCTGCACTATATTTTTGAAATAACCTTAAGAAGGATCTATATTTTTTAATTTAAAACTTTATTTTACCAGTAAGTATACTTGTGAGTCTTATAGAGTTGTAAATTTTATTAAATTATGATCAGCTTATTCTTAAGTTTAGACTCACCTGGCTAACGTTCAACTTACCTTACTTGGTTGGGTGTATCAAGCAACGATAGCGGCAGCGGATCTCCGGGTCGTGCGTCCGGAAGCGCGCAAGACTTCCGCTCCCGCGGGAGTCGCCGTCACGCTTCACGCAGCGCGTTGACCGATTGCTTAAACTATGTATTATACATAAAGAAATATATTATGTGACTCAACATTGTAATTGAATACAGCTTTCTCTGAACAGATTGTTCGGCTTCTCTATGACAATAAAGTAAAAAGGAATTCAGTATTAAACACAGTATCCAATACGATTATGAAATTGTGAGATGTATATTAATTTTCGTCTTATTTGTTATACAATAGATTTAGTTTCTTTAACATGTTAACCTGCAATACATTTTTATGTTTCTCACAAAAAGTCGTCTCAATCTCTGTATTTTAGATATATGAATGTTGGGATCGATGATCTAGAGACTCTTCCCTTAATTGGATCTAGAAAGGTTAGTATTCTACGAAGGCGACAAATATATTAAAATAATAATAGAAATATTGAAGATATTTATAAAAAGATCGACTATACAAGTGCAGACATGAAGAGTATGATTATAATGCCTAAATGCAAAACTTAAATCTACCCAGTGCGTGATATGTTTCTAACCATAGGTTCACATTTTTTTAAAATTAACTCGCTACTATCCATCAGTACATAACTTCGTCAAATACACACAAACCAGCATATCAAATTATAGGGAACTATTTAGTCGACGTTGAAATGTAGACTAAACAATGAGATCAGCTGGACCAATTGCGGCCAGTATGAAGTTTTGGAGGACATTGATTCAAGTGCCTAAACGACTAGTCTTATTTAAACAAGCGAAGACGCAAATGAGTTTATATTTAATATTCGAGGACAACTATGATGTTGTTCACACGCGAATTTCTAAGGTCCATTGTTGTACAATTTGTAATAACGTCGTACACGCACGCTTGTGTACCTAATATTATATTATGGTAATAAGCTATTTTATTACAATAGCAATTTGAATAACTTTAAAGATATTTTGTGGCTAAAGTCTTTACATAATAGCAATAACAAAATTTAAATATATAAATCGGTAACACCAAAACATATGTATTACGTATTTGTTTATAGCATCACGGTTTTCTCCGCATAACGATGTAGTCAAAGAGAATGTAGTGTCAAGACACTCCGTTCTCCACTTTTCAGAGAGAAGAAATAAAAAAAAATATCTTTTCTCTGAGTGGAAATAAAACTCATAACCATCGCGTTTTTAAGTCAGACGCTGTACCACTGCGCCACGACGGCCTCTATTATATGGTATTACATATTCATTTCTCTAATATAACTTTTTCAAAAGGCAATATCTATAAAAGTAGTATTTATTGATTTTTATAAGAAACCTGAATTAAACTAGGAACCGCCTCTTTGCTCTGCATGGCGGGACGAGCTGAGCGAAGTACATATTTAATATTATTACATGTTAAAAAATTTTGCAATGCAAACACTTAACACTAACATAACACTTAACGTTTCACAGCCTAAGTCTATGGGCACTTTTTGACCATTTAATTGTGTCCCTGTGCTCGATATCCCTGCCAAATTCCAGAAGTCTACTACAAATGGCCCAGGAAGAGTTAAACTACAACTAACCAATCAATAAACATAATAAAATTTCCTAATTTACAAGGTTTTCGATTTAAAAATAAAACCCATAAATAAACTTCTAATTACAAAACTGCATAGGCAACAGACAATCATTATCAATCAAAAATACAAAAGTTTTCTTAAGAAATTGAAGAAAATATGTTTAAGATATATATATTTTTACTACACCTGCATATTCCCTTGGTGAACGATTTCATAAGTTGCAATTCTTGTAAGAAAGTAAACAAGAAGTAGGTACCAGGCGCAGGAGACGAGGTGAAGTAACGGATGAGTGTCCGTGGGAACGGCCGCCACTTCCGCTCCGCTTGCGATCGCGCCTCGACACTCTCAGCTATTTCCTTTACGTAGGGTGACCACTTGTTATTATTTTTGTATTATATTGCTTCTAGATTCTTAGAAGTGTAAGTAGATATCAAATTAAAGCTGAGGGTATCAGAATCAAATCACATTTTACTTGTTGGTATAGCGTCACACTTTATCCCGCATAGCAAGGAGACAGACCCTAGTATTTTAGGAATCAGAGCGACGAGCTCTAATTATATTCTTTAAATATAAAAATTGAATTTTATTCTAGACAGAAAATCTTTGATAAAATTGCTAGCTTAGTAGCTAGCGAATTTTTGATGATGACATTATTGAAAAGTAATGTTAGATGCTTATAAAAGTTGATATCAAAGTTTGACTTTCCTGGAGTTTACAAACCATGACTGCGATTTAAGCCTAATATTTTAATAATTAACTAGAACAGGAGTTCTAGTATGTACAATAGCATATAATATCATTTCTTCGTTGGAAGTTAAGTTACAGTTATTATATTTCGATAAACATTTTCGAATCTTTCTCTTCTTCTGACTTTACACAAGTCAGTTAAAGTTAGTGTGTAAAGCAAAAGAGATATGCCACTACCGTTGCGCTTGACGTTTCACGATACCTCCCTACCTCGATATGGATAATGCACAAATAAAAACTATATTAAGTGATGTTCAAATGATACATTTTTAAACGGTGTTACTTACATATATACATACACAATTACACAAAAGCTTATAAAATTTAGATGCAGTTACAATATTTGTACGTACAAAGTTTAGTAAGTAAAAGAATATTATCGTTATCTTCTTTTCATAAATACACAGACATATTATGTATTCGTTGCGTGATAAAAGAATCATTATTTAACTATCAATTTATCGTTAGCACGGCTCACCAGAAATAACACCTATATGTGAAATTATTCATTTTCCTGTTTGTGCGCAATATATTCTGAACGCAATTTGGTATTTAAATATCGTCTATATTTGTATGAATATTTTAATTCCTGTACTTATAAGTTATCTTGCCTACTATTTTTTTATATGTTATTATTTTACCCCATAAGCGAAAAAGTTTTGTAATTGTAATTTTTAAATACAGGAACTTTATATTTTGGTGGATTTGTTATCGATATCCAAAGAACGACGTGATTATAAAGTACATTTTATTATACAAGTAAGAATAATCTTATTAATCTAGATTCAAAATTGTAACGTTTGCATTGTTTGTTCAGTACTTCTTTGCTTCTTTATGTGTCTATAAAAATATTTCTACAAATTAAGTTCTAAGTCCAACAAAATACTAAAAACAATGAATCATGCTTGCTTGCACATCTTGTAAGATACGACACTATCAAATAAAAACTAATCTTCTTTTATCTGTTATTATAATTTGAATTATTTCAGTTTTTTTATCGAATTACTTTATTGGATTATTATGCATTGCTCTGAAACACATATTCTTACGTGAATTAAACAAAAAAATGTTAGAGTTAGATACTGTGTTAGTGACGTTCTTGTACTACTACTACTATTAACTGTTCTAAAATACTACGAGAACGTTTATTTTTTTTAAATGGAACAGTATATAAATGTTAGTCCAAAAAATAATATTCTTGCATGATAGTCTTACAGTAGAAAAAATCTTACCTATAAGGTTTAGAAGAACTTTAATACATATAAAGCAAGTAATATAGTCTTCGTTCGTTTATCTACCATATCCTAATGTATAGTGTCACCTTATTGCAATATTCTCTTCAATACTATGAATATGGCTACAGTTATAACAATAAATATCACGACTTAAAATACGAGTATAGCTACTGTTTCCTTAAGATGATTAGATGATGGCTAGGGATTTTCCAATGATACTTCTTTGTTTAGAAATCAAAGTTAACTCGTAACTATATTTTTTACTTATTTATATTTTATAAATGTTATTTAGTATTTCTTATTAATAATAAGAACATACTGATTCTATATATCTATTTTGTATCTTACTCACATATACGAATGTACAGGCGGGAGCTACAAGCAACATAAAATAATACAAAAATATCAAAATAAAAAATCTTTAATTTATTATCTAATTAAGACATTTAAAGTCGTCGGTTCACAATCGAGATTTAGCCGAGAGCTAGGTTTGCTAATAGCGTTTTAAGTAGACTGAGAGTCCGTTGACCGGTGCGAGTCCAACTCGGTCTTGCTGTTATCGGCCGGAAGTCGGTCGACGGAAACGCGCAATCTCAACCAATTGGATCGACGAGTCACGCCGCGCGCGCATGACGAGAACCCAGGGTCCAAGCTTTTCTACCACTTACAACTTACTTATATTTTAAGCTTGACGTCTCTAAATTTTATTATTTGATTATCTAAGACAAGTTGAAAAATAAACATTAATGACTTAATGGAATATTATATAAAAGTTGAATATATATATATTTTGTATTTCTGTGTCTGCAAATATTATAGTGTCTTTTGGCTAATTCCACAGTAATAAAATATCTTAAATGATAATACTTGGTAGAGCGAGCTTTCAGCAGTAGAAAACATCATTCTCTAGGTTTAAGTTCCGGGTAAGATCAAAGTATCTATTAATTATCTAAATTACTAAAAGCGCACAAACACATTAGATTCGACTTGAGTTTTCTTAAGTTCAATTACTTTAAGTAGAGTAAGTAGATATATATATATAGGTTTCTTAAAAACTTATATGTTTGGTGTGTTTAAAGAAAGTCAATTTGAAAGGAGGAAGTTTGAAACGTAGGTTGTAAAGTATAAAGGCTACTAAATCGATTGTAAACCTAAATACAAACAAAAAAATAAGATATAAGAAGTTAATTGACTGGAAATTGGAATGAATCACATTTCATTCGCGGTCATGGTCTAACCATACTGTCTTATTTATGTTATTTAGTGTAAGATTTTTACATTTGCTACGCAATTTGGTTAGAAGTAACAAATTAAAAATCAATTTACCGATGTTTTAAATTACCTAAAAGTAATATATCCTGAGCACTTGCTCTGCAGATAAGAGAGCTTAACAGATAACTTCATAATAATTTATTTTTAATCCACTAATATACATATTAATGTAGATTTTTAAAAATGATTATGATTTCAATGTTGTTATACATACTGTTATATCTCTTAATTTGATGAAAAATCTTACTTTATAAAATATCTTTCTACAAACGCGGTCTTCCGTATATTATTGAAAGCTTTGGATTATTAAAACGTAATTTTAAATACCAAAAATTAACGCGATAAATCCGCTTAAATACTTACTAACTATACCCTATCTGTTCCTACTATCTAATCGATATTAATATAACATAATCAATTTTATACACTTTCACAAATTAAGCAATGACACTTGGTGTTATTCATCTGACATTGACCTCTGAAGCGGTCACAATGATTGCATACATACATATTTAAAAATAATCTCATCTACATATTGATGAAAAACAAACCCAGAAACAAATAAAAACTAAAAAGCTACCTTACATCACTATTATTTTTAATATTTAACAAATAACACAATAATAGATTATATTCGTTCATGTACGATTTTCTGTCTACAAATGAACTAAGTGCTTTTAATTTATTAATATATTAAGGAATAAAAGGAGCTCATAGTAAAGAAATGTTTTTTGATCTAAGAATATCCAATCTAAGAATAATAAGTTTTACAATCTATTAAGTTTTATTTAAGAAAAATGTATTAAGGTAATTTCAAAAGGCTTACTTAAAATGTAAGACAACTTTTCAAATGATTCTGTTTAACATTGGGTATTACAAATAAAAGTACAAATTGAGTTTTTTTGTGGTATTCGTAATCTTCATTATGTCGACAACATATCTACTTGTTAAACATGCCTAGACGACTATTCTCTGTGACCTTCACAGACGTCCGTCAATAAAAAGCTGCCGTCGTCCTCCAAATAATGAACATAAGCGAGACGACGAATGGTAAAAATAACGTGTCCGGAAAGTCCAGAGCCATCTCGTTTCGGAATAACACTTGTATAACCGGTCGCACTGGACATGACCAAATATGAACATGTTTCCTTCCTTGTATTGTACAAACTGTACGCTCTAAAGCCTACATCTTCAACTAAAAGGTACGCTATTCATTTAAAATAATTTATACTAAACTATACTTTGACAAACATATTTTTTATTTCTTTACATAAAACATTTTTGCAACAGTCATGTTTCCTATTCCGCCTTTCCAAATCCTGTTCAGACCACGTAATTTACGTAAACTAGCATTTTTTTGTTTAGTTCGCTCAATAGTGCCTTAATAAACTGTTTACGAGAAACAACTAATTTTGACGTCATTGTGACGCAGTAGAGACTGTTATCATAATGTGATGTCGGTTTGATTTCCACTTAAGGTAAGTTTGTTTTTTATTGTTGAGATATTTATTAGTTCCCATAGCTTGATAAGAGTCAGCGGGTTGTTTAACATTTGTATTATTAATAAAATAGGCAGAAAGCTATAGAGAACGGGCTATAGAGAACGGTCGATATTGATTAGATTTTCTTTCCGTTGATTAATGCAAAATATAAAAAAATCCTGAATTATTTGTTCTTTTATTATTATTAAAGTAAAAGTTAATATAGTAAAAAAAGAAACATAATATTTACAGAGATTAATAAAAAAAATATGCATTTTGTTACTTCTTAGTAAGAGATTTTGCACAGTCACATGAATGTGTAACATTAAAATTAAATTTTAACTATCAGTACAGTTCAATAATATATTTACCTATATAAAAAATAATGTCATTTTTGCCTTACACTTTAAACTCTTTCTTTTTTCGAGAACTGAAACCAGCATTGCGTGAATTAATGAAATCTTATTTCAAATTAAGAATAGTGAGCAAGCTAACTACGACATTGACTTTAAAAGCTTATATATCCATCCACATTTCCTCTAAAAGTTTTGTTTAATATATGAATTTTAGTAAACAGGAGACGGAAGCTGTATATAACAAACATGCAAAACCGATCAGATTTATTGATTCGCAAGCAGCAATATGGCGTAGATATATTTATCTACCCACCTTCCTGGCGCCATACTTCCGCCGGAAACGGGCGTCGTCTCCGGTCTAACCCTTACCACGTTTCCGGTTTCCGGCTTCCTTTGAAATCATATTTTCCTACTCTACACTGTTTTCAGCTCTTTTCACATACAGTGAGTTTCTTTTAAAATACGCCTATGCTGGTATAATTTGTATATTTTATATTCTACTACGTTACATTAATTATTATTAGATAAAAATAAAAAAATGACAACAAGTTTTATAAGAAATATTTTTGTTCTCATTTATTTTACGTTACTTTAGTAGTAGTATTATTTATTATTGAAAAATTACTTTACTTATACATAAAAGATGACATTAGTTTTTATTGTGTTTTATTACTGACTTGATTGACGTGGTGAGCAATTTCCAAATTATTCGTTTTATGGTAAAAGTTTCCCAGTTACACGCCTACAATCAACAAAAAATATGATTCTTCTTTACACTTCATTTATATTACAAGTTAGACAAAGATTAAAAATTTTATTCAATTACAGAATCACATGTAATTTTGTTTAACATCACATCAATATATCAATCAAAACATATACGTTTTAATAAGAACTAATCTTCCTACGAATTAAGAACTAATCTTGAAGAAAATGTATCTACTTTATACTACTAAATATTTTAGCTTCACGCTGTGTCCCGCACAGAGCAGGGTAGGCAGAGGGCACCTAGTGTTAAGACACTCCGTTCCCCACTTTCCACCGAATTAGGGTGCATTGCGTGTTAAGTGGCGGAACTTAACGCCGCGCTTTACCTCGGCACCAGAGCGAAGAAAATGGAAATATTAAATATATCCACTCCTCGAGTGGGAATCTACTTTATACTACTAAATATTAAAAAAAATACTCATACGCTATAATTATGCAGGTTTTGTAAGTAACCAAAGCCTCTGGTGTAAGAACTCATCAGTTTGCAATACTTCCTGCATTGCAGCATGCTCCGCCCAATTTCTTCAGCGGCCGACATTTCCTACATACAATATATAAATCTACCGTAGTAATTGTATACTTTACTTCCATATCACACAAAAAATATTTGATATGCAACGTAATATTTTTAAAAGCATTTAATGTTTCGATTATAATAAAATTGTGACATAAATCATTTAAGATCCGGTTAGCAAATATAAGGAATTGTAATAACAAAAGAAACCCACGAGTCACATAAAGTTGCGTAAACAATTAGTTTCGGCGCATCTCTGCCGACCTAGTTTTTGTCTTTATTATACAGCGTATGAAACGGATTGGGTCAGCGGCGCCTGAGCGCCTACGCAACTTATGTCATACAAACACGTAACGTACGTGCCGTGAGCCCTCTCAACAGCGAGCTATATAGCTAATGTATAATTACTTAACAGAATAGGGCTTCGTTTCAATCGATTACGTACGAGAAATTACATCAATAAGCTGAAATAATAAAGATTCGTTGTAGTAATGTAATAGTACAATACTAAGCTGCACTCAATCCTATAATGCGATCCATAAATACGTTAAACATCTTCTTTGCTTAAAATAAACAAGATTTACCTTTTATAGAAGACATGACCAAATAAAGAGCTGAATCCAAACATTTGTTTTTTCTAAATATACCATTTAAAAAGTTAATAGCTCTACCTGCTCCTTAGTTGACAAGAATGTCATTTTTCATGTCCTGACGGCGGGCGGCACAGGTGCTCGCAGCCTATTTATACGCAGACATCAGTATGCAGGCGCGCTGCCAATTACAGTGGAGACCTACTTTCTTACCTTCGAACTTTTACTTCCTGCGGACCAGGCAAGGCGGTCGGTCGCACCACGCAACAAATTACGAAAGTGGCGCGAAATGCTCGGCGGCCGACATTCGCACGCTTGCGCCACCGTAAGGAAGTGCTGAGTGCCGTTGCAGAGGATTACGTAGCCACTGCCTGTGCCCCCGGGCCCCGTCTCCGCTCCTTGCAACACGCTACAACTCTCCAGAACGCCAAGACTTCTATGTTAACTTTTATTAACGTTTCGCTTATTTAGAGATACAGATATTTTGTATTTTTCCATTGTTTTTCGGTTGCACCTTACATTTTAGACATGTAAACAGAATTTAACGAAGACTATCATAGTAACATTAAAAAAGTTAACCACTTCTACTGCTGCACTGCTTACTTAATCTTGTAAGTCCGCATACATACATCACATTCAGAAATATTACACATTTCTCGCCTTATCGGAAGTTTTAGTTACCTAAGCTTAGATTTACAACTGCTAGTAGACTTACGAAATGATTAGGAATACACAACAGGCGCTCAACTTCTTGTTTCTAATTGAATATTGCCTGTTCTAATAGTGTAATAATGAATTAAGTCATACTCTACCAGCATTACACAAGTGCCGATCAGATAATCGGGGAAGGCAAGTAAAAAAGGTTCTAGGACGAGAAAATTCACATCAGTGTTCCGTTAATCGAGTTCATTCGTTCAGTATATAACCTCATCTTCTAACACGTAATATGTGCAACGGTGCGCACCCGATCTCGCACGACCGGTCCCGAAAGTGGGTCATCTCTTTTTGTTCCACCACATATTCCGTAATTAGAAAGAGAGGGTGAGGGTATTTGCACAGTTCACATAGTTATTGCAGCCGGTATTATGCCTTATGTAAAGTCTATACAATTAATAATGTTCATTACGGTTTCTTTTCAATTAACAACTAATCATAAGTAATTTAATGAGATACCTACACCGTTTTTATATTTTGAGAATTAAAACCTGGTAGCCTCCTATTGTAATAGTTCTTTTATTCAAAACTGTTTTTATACAGAAAGAGCTACTTAGAAGAAATAGTCACATATGTCTGTACTCTACCTTTTTACCAACAAAAAATGTTTATAAAACCTATATACCTACTTCATACAAAAGTTTTTCAATTAATATCCGGAAGCAACGTTGTATATTGTTTACAAAAGTTCATTATTCATGTCATGAATACGTTTAAACAGCGTTACGTAACATATGTTACACACGTACGCTAATTGTTTTTGCTTTATTGGATTTTTCAAATTTGTTAAAGGCAGAATTTAAACTAAGCATTATAATTTAAATTATTAATTTACTGTGTTAAGTTACATATCGTTGAGACTTATCCACTGTAATATTAGCGCGTACAGTTAAATATGTCGATAGGACATTCAATAGCAAGATCAGACGGGCGAATCTCGCGAGTCGCCAAGATGGCGGCACGCGGAAGTGTGTGTGACTTCCGCGTCGCCCTGCGCTCGCGCTCGTGCGCACCGATCGTGATACTATATGCATTATTAACTAACTCTTACACATTATATATAAGACCTACACAAAGACAACTCTTAATTTGCAACAAGTGTCGACTCTACTTTTATACGACGAGCGGTAATTGTGTCTAAGTTTTCCTGCAAGTTTGTCCTACCAACATGCCTTATACACATATCAGCTATGTAGACATATATTACTTATATTAACAAAATAAGAAATCACTATGCACTGTAGTTACGACAAATTTCCAAAAAATATCCTAAACATATCTTTACATATATCTGTAATAATCTTAATAAATCGTTAATATATTTAAGCTAAGAGAACCTGTTCTAGACAGGTTGCTTAATGTACCTATATAAACATCTAAGGGCGAATAACCAGTCGGCTAAAACGGTTAATATCGCTTTCATGAGTGGAAATTGCTCAAAATAATGCGGGCAACATCCTTATTATGCCGTGAGAAGTGCAATAGTCGTAAAGATTTGCTGAAATTACTTAGATAGCCTATGAAATATATAACGTCTAGATTTATTCAACCATAAAGAAATAGAACGGCATTATTGTTGTTCTTTTTAATAAATATTATGTTTTTAACTATTATTAAAACTACCAAAGTACTAGTTGTGTATTAATAAGCATATAAAAGCCAATCAGTCCGGTTTGCATCAACGTTTATCACACTGGCACACAGATGCAGCAGTAGAAGTGTGTTTAATACACATGATATACACGATGTTTTGTGTATGTTATAACAGGCTAGCGCGTAGGGCTGCCAGCTAAATGTCATGTCAAATTATAAAATTAATAGTCTTTTAATATTTTTTGTTGTACAAAACATTTATTAACAGAATAGTTTATAAAAATATTTCATCTTCTACTGGAATCATAGTTATAATATAACATTTAGAAGCTTGTGACAATAATAAGAAGATTAAAGACGAAATGAAAATAACTTAATATTGAAATGAGCCAAAAGTAAATTCTGTAATAATAGCAAGATAGAAAGCAACCCTAGAGACGGGTCGCGACGCGCCCGGACATTCCGCCCACAATTACTAGCAATTGTGCCAATTGAACACACCGCCACCCTTCCGCTTTCCAGCTATCGTCATCATCCACTAACATCTGTCGCTTGCTACGAACTCATGCAACAAGTGTTGTCATTACCTAAAATGTTTACTTTTCTTTTTTTAGCTTCATATTGCGCTATCCACATAGAATGGTAGGCAGAGGACTCTAGTATCATGACACTCCGTTCGTTGCGCCTTTATTCGAGACATACAGGTTAAGTGGTTGAACTTAACGCTGCGATTATCAGGACAGGAAAGTGAAAAAAATACGGAATACAGAACCATCGCGTCAGTCACTGTCTGTATTCACTTATGAATGCCAAAGTAATTTCAATAGGTACAAGTCGTATGACCATCCCAAATAGTTATTTGCATATTAAGTACATTTACAGTTTTAGATTTTTTTTTTATTTCTGTAATATTGTATAATACCTCCACAACATAAAATAGATACTTAAAATATATTTCAATAATACAATATGTTAATTACTTAACGTTAATTTTATTTTACTAATGCTCTTTATAAAAATAATGGAAATTTTATTTTTTAAATGTAATTTTAATAACATTCAAAATATAATATTTCAATTTTTTTTAAATGTTAATATTAACAGTGAACAAAGCAATTTAACTGAAGGAACTGTCCCTCTCAAATTAAGCTCATCTAGCACGCGCTTGCGCATACACACATATAAAGAATGATTTCTTTTCGCAATTGAAGCAATTGACTGCGGTCACCGTCTCGTCACCCTTCCGCTATGGTCATAACTACTTGTACAATTTTTCTGTGAGCGATCACTTTATTTTCATTTAGTGTAAAAAAAACTTTATTGTCTGTAATAGATTCGGTTTAGTTTGACAAATGGCTATTTGATTGTGATCAGTTTTATTGTGTAATTAAATTATATCTATATTCAGAGTTTGCAGAGTTATGAAGTTTTTCAAATTACTTAAATTGTCAAATACTATATACAAAAAATGTCATTTATTTTAATGACATTTATATTTTTACTTATTTTATTAAAAAACATATTAATATTCAAAGTGAGGTATATATCGTCCATAGCCAGCTGTTGGTTCTTTCTATCTTCAGGCATCTTCTGCAAAATGCAAAGTATGCACAAAGCATTAAGTCATTTTGTTTCGTTTAAAACCTAGTCAAAGAACAGTCAACATATGTATTCAATAATCTTGAGTGGGATGAGAATCCACAACCGTGTTATGTTAGGTGACACTATCCAATGGTGCGACGACGCTTAAAATATGCATGAAAATTTAAGGATATTTGTGGAGATTGGTAAGTTCAATTGATGGTAACGCTTATTTATTTAATAACAATTATATTTATACAAACTGGAAAAAACTAAGTATATAAACTTTATTTTTTTTCAGTCGAAATATCGTCAAAAAGTGCATATCAGATTGATAACTTTGCTATCTTCGACAGGTAGAAGTATTGTCCTTAAGTTTTCATTTATATCCGCTTATACAAATATAAAGTTATGTTGTAACCCATTATGTATCAAAGTAGTAGGTATATATCTATTTTGCACGTGTATTGAAATTATCGCTCACGCGATTAAACATAACAAGTTAAAATACCGCTAAGTACACGACAGACATAAAAATTTGATAAGACGCTACAAACACATTCACATCCTGAAATAGTAACATTATATTTAGATAACAGCAAAAATCTTTTTTACTGTTAGTTGTATTTGTTCTACTGTATTTCAGTCACGGATTTCAATTATATAAAAAGGTACAAAAACGTAATAAGAATATACAAAGTATTAGTTATCAATAAGCATATATATAATATATATCTCACTGCATAATAACTTTTGGTGAAGTTAGATGACTAACGTCAAGGTCGACGCTTATCATTAATAAAATTGACAATAATTATTTACTATCTACGTGCAAATAGCAATAACTAATACTTTTATTCGAATACAGAGTGGGAAAACGTCACAATTATGATAACGAGATATTTTTTATTTTTTCGTATTTATACATGATAACTTGATAAGGAAATTAAAGTTTATAGAGTAGTGTAGAGTTCTTAATATTTAAATAAAGAGCAATGTCCAATTTTTTCCACAATGACTGTTTCTTTATAATGAGGATAGTAACTGAAGCAAATACTTACACGTGTTAACAAAGTCAAACTTCGAAGAATATAATTTGTTATATACTTAGATAAATAACATAATAATTATTGCTATAACAAATTTGAAAAATATAATCATAATCCTTTAAAACGATGTAGGAAGTATAAAGTTTTATAGGTATTTGAGTAGCTTGAAGCGGTGACGTCAGTGACTCTTCAATTTCCGGGCCAGCTGGTCGCGAACGCGATAACGCTTATCAGCACTGACAGCGGCCTGGATGATCGACATATCGTCCTGTTTGTGGAAGTGCACACTATCACTTGATTATTACAACAAAAATAATTTACACTTGTTACAAAACATTTCTAACTTTTATAAACTGTTATTATGTCATATACTAGCACCTAACTATTACGTTAATTTGTGTATCGTTATTACGAAACGACATGCGTTAATGTTGTGCAAATATTTCAGGATTACATTAATTTCACCAGTAAACCATTCATATACTGAGAGCTAGATCTATTTATTATTAATTTCTCTTCAACAACATGATGTTAATAAAAATGTAAAAGGTCATCTGGGTAGGGTCAGAGAGAGGACCGCCATATATCTTCTTCTTCTAGACACTCTTTTATACATTTTCTACTCGAATTCATATACACACAATAATACATGTCCTAATTTTAAACAAAAGATATGCTCAGTTTTATAATTTTACTTAAATTAAGTAAACAATGCAGTTACGTGTAGGTTATGTATCCACGCATAACTGCATATACATATGCTGCAATCAAAGCTCATTAATATGAATTAAAAAGAAACAAATTAAAATTAGTCTAATTTTAAATCTACCTAATTTACAATCGTCTTCCACTAGTTGAGATTTAAAAGTGTGTGTGGTATTAACACGCTAGCACGTTCAACGTTTTTTATTCATACTTGCGACGTAGAAATCACATTGTTTTCCTCTCAGGGCAGAAGAGAGCGACAGTGGAATCGCGTGCTGCAGTCGACGCCCCCTGATTTCTACACTTAACGCGCGTGACCAATTTCATAAGGACAAGTGAATTATATCTTTAGTTTTAAGATATCGGTCTTACGATAATGGACGGTTTCCGTTTACGTGTACAGGATGATGCTAATCTTAAATGACATGTCCGATGATATTTTTATCGATGATTTATTTATTTTTTTTATAAAAAATAAACCTCGACCTTGTTTGAGTATAGCGTACCTACTTAGTCTTTGATTTACACTTAATGGAGAACATTAAAATAATATAAGTTTCAATATTCTTACTAATCAAAAGGTTTTTGTATCTCCTCTGGCCATAGCTGCCGGCTGTTCTATGTGTGTCGTCGCAATAAGAGAAACGTACAGAGCGTCCCCATGTGTGTTCACTGCTTATCATTGTGTCATTGTGTTACCAATTATAGGCATTTATCTCATGGTATAAATTGGCTCAAAGTGTGACTATAAAGCGACTGGTTGTAGGGTCGAGTCCCACTCGAGGAGTGGAAATATTGAATATTTCCATTTTCTTTGCTGCGAGTGCGGCGTTAAGTTCTGCCACTAAACCTGCAATGCCTCCAGAGCTCGGCAAAAAGAGGAGAACGGAGTGTCTTAAGGTTAGGTTCCGTTCTGCCTATCCTGCTCTATGCGGGATACAGGTGAAGCTAGAACAAATCTCAAGTTTTCTTTCTACTTGGTAATAATCTCGGGCCAATTTCAAATGATATTAAATTTTACGAAAATGTTACGTCAGGTTATTGTAAACCACCAGCCAGTGGCTATGAACTCGATTGATTAAAGCTAGCATTGCACTTAGCACTTACACTGCGGGTTATATAAAAAAAGTAAACATGAACTGCTTAGGTTACTTTCGTCGACATTACGAAATTGATTTAAGGAATATATAAACATCTTAGTTTAAATCAAAATCTAAACTTAAACTAATTAATAGATACATATTATAGATACTACTACTACTTTTTATTTTATTTTATTTTTGTTATATTTTTTTTTTTATTTTATTATATTTTATTTTATTTATTTTATACTCCTTCAATATGCAATTAATATTATTCAGAAAAAATGTAGAGGCTCACCAATAGTGACTAATAAAGGAAAAATGTGATATTTAAAATGTCATATCACCTGCATTCTATATTAATGGTATCCGGGAAAACTAGTACTTATTAATTAGACCCTCTTTATATCCTGTCTCTTAAGGAAGCTACGACGAGTAACAAATGACAGATAATAATGAAATGGTTGCGAAGTGTTGTTAATTGTGAGAACCACAATGTCCGGCTTCAAGTCCATTCAATCATAATCGCTTTTTCATCTTACGTAATTGAGTCAGGCATTAACGATAATTATATATAGTATTCCTATATACGAATGTAAGATTCGAAGATTTTAATTAAGACTTAGACTGCTTAGATGCTTAGAATTTTTGTAGAATAGCTAAAATGGAAACAAAAAAATAGTTTTAATAAAACAACAGTAATTAAAGCAGTTAATTCAAGTTTAAGCAGTCATATTAGTTGGAAAGGGTTGCGTGAAACAAAATTCGACGAATTACTATTTATTTATTTTTTTCAGCTTCACGCTTTTCCCCTGTACGGTAGGGTAGTCAAAGAGAACCTAGTGTCAACACACTTTGTTGGAGACGGCGAAAAATTTCATGTTAAGTGGTGAAACTCAACGCCGTTGCTAGTCTTAGGTGCCAAAGCGGAAAAATGAACATAATTTAAGCATAATCAATCCGAGTGGAAATCGAACCCGCGGCCAACTTTGTGTATTTTAATAACCAATTCTTCTTTAATCTTTTAAATACAAAGTTGCAAATACTGAAATAGCCTTTTAATACTAACTTCTAAAAAATACGTAAGTATATATTATACCTGATACACTAATTTTAATTGATAGTTAAGACCTTGGCATAGGCCTTGCGCATGGAAACAGCTAACAAGAGACGATACGGAAATGTTCGGTGGCATTGTTTCAGCACCGCGGACCGCCTTCGCGGTGTTGGCGGGTGTTGTACGCCGAGGAAACGGATGCGAGCAGATATTTTTAAACTTTACTCATGCTTCATGTATGCCATCTATCATCTATCTCAAAATATATTACGTTCAAACTACTATAAGATATTTAAAGCTTGTAAATTTCGCACCCGTAGTATTTGTTGCATCTTTTCTTAGAACCGTTGGGTAGAGTATTAAAAATAGAATCACAGGCGCAATTTATCGAACGTTTTATCGAGAATAGTAAGTTACTTTAAAAATAGAAAAAAATGATCAAAAAATATTTATTTATTTATAGTCCCTAGTGACAAATCTTCATCATCATATTATCATTATCACGGATGGTATGACATTTCTAAATCACCTTTTATGACATTTAACGTTACAATAAAGCGTGACAAGTCAATAATAATTACAAAAATGCAATGCACGTGCAACACAAACAGGCTAAGATTACAAAATCAATAAACAACAATTTATTATGAAACCACGATTGCAGTAACTGAGTTAATCTTTATTTATTTACAAATTCCTTTCTTAGTATCAACAATGGTGTCTGAATTCCGCGAAGGCGAATCATGTGCGTGTAGACAAATGAACAAGTTATTTTTCATTTAGAAGATGTAAATGCTGCTAATTCTATACTAAGATAATAAATCAATATAAAAATTGTGTCTCTACATTGTATATATTTACAAAAAAAATAATTTTGCCACAAAAATTGAATTTGAATCTGTTTTTTTAATTTTTTATCTGCCTGTTTGTCTGTTTGTCGCACGTAGACGCATTTCAATAACACACAAAAGTGGTTTAGAAAACTATAAGAAATAAGTAATGTCCCAAGAAGAAAGTAATGTTCAACAAAAACTGTTTATCGTAATTTTTGTCATTTTCATAACAATTAAACATATGGAAAGTCATCAGACTTAGACTTATAAAGAACCACAATTGACCACTATGGCGCAAACTGCGTCTGTTTTTAAAGGCGCATTTTATATTGAACTTGACAGAAATGTAAAGTTTGAATTGTTGTCACTTCTTCTCTCCGGCAAAACAAAGGATGGGATGGGTTTCGACATTCAATACGAAAAGTCACTAGGAGTACATAGATTATATAGAGATGTAGATAGATAAAGGTTAATCTCTATATACACGAAGATAAAATAGTGTTAAGCTAAAAAATTTTGAAACCGTCTCGAAGACCCTATATGAGATGCTGAGATAGGCAGCTTTAGAATAAGAGAATAAGATCCCCCTGCAAAAGTCATCGAGGCTGCGGGTGCTCTGGAAGAAACCCCAGAGCACCTTGAAGGCGACGGTGGCTTACAGAAGGTGGGCCATCCACCGAGGCGTCGTAGTAGATTGTACGAGCGAACCCGCCACGTCTCATGACGGCGGAGAGGGTTTCCGTTGGGTTTTAGTGGGTAGTATCGAGCTCGTTGGTGAGTCCCACTGTGTCATCCGTTTGCAGGGCTGTTCAGCCTTGCGAACGAATTGTGTGCGAAAACGCATTTCCCAGCGAAAAAGAGGCAACGTTAGAACAATTTTACCATTTTAAAGGAAGCTACTATAAAGGGTGCATCCTGACATATTGTCAACATTTACTAAATATGATATGTAAAATTAATATCAATTAAATTTTATTAAAAATAAACGATTATAAGTCAATTTTACAATACTGAATACCTACACATTAGCGTACCATAGGCAGAAATAAAAGATTAAGTGAAGAGAGTCTTTGTGTGGAGTGCATAAGATTCTTCTATATCAAAGTTTCAATAGAAATAGTATACAAAGTAACTGACTTACGAGAACAGTTAAACTAAAATTATAAAAAAAATGACAATTTTTTTTTTAGCTTCACGCTGTATTCCGCACACAGCAGGGTAGGCAGGGAACCTAGTGTTAAGACACACCGTTCCCCACTTTCCGCCGAATTAGGAGGCATTGCGTGTTAAGTCATCATCATCAGCCGGAAGACGTCCACTGCTGGACATAGGCCTCCCCCATAGAACGCCATTTCGAGCGGTCAGTAGCCTCTCTCATCCAGAGATTTCCCGCAGTTCTGACAATGTCGTCGGTCCACCTAGTGGGGGGCCGTCCAACGCTACGCCTTCCGGTTCGTGGTCGCCACTCGAGAACCTTTTTTCCCCATCGGTTATCGGTTCTACGAGCGATGTGGCCTGCCCATTGCCACTTCAACTTGCAGATTTTAAGTGCTATGTCGGTGACCTTGGTTCTCCTGCGTATTTCCTCGTTACGAATCCTATCACGCAGGGAAACTCCGAGCATAGCTCTCTCCATAGCTCGCTGAGCGACTTTCAGTTTTTTTATGAGGCCAACAGTAAGAGACCACGTCTCAGTGCCATACGTCATCACTGGCAACACACATTGGTCAAAGACTTTTGTTTTTAAGCTCTGCGGTATTGTGGACGTAAAGATAGGTCGAAGCCTTCCGAATGCTGCCCAGCCGAGTTGGATTCTTCGCGTGACCTCTTTATCAAAGTTGGACTTACCTAATTGGACAGTTTGTCCTAAGTAGACATATTCGACAATACAATTACTGGTACAGGTGGGATATGGACATTATGCATAATTTGGTCTTCTCCTTGTTCATCCCAAGGCCAGCCTATCCGGAAACTCTACTCAGGTCGTTGAGCATAGTACTGAGGTTCTCAAGCGACTTCGCCATAAGGACTATATCATCGGAAAAACGAAGATTCGTGATGTACTCGCCATTTATGTTGATGCCCAATCCTTTCCAGTCCAAGAGCTTAAAAACATCCTCCAATGCGTTTGTAAACAGTTTCGGCGATATGACATTGCGTGTTAAGTGGCGGACCTTAACGCCGCGCTTTGCCTCTACACCAGAGCGTAGCAAATGAAAATATTTAATATTTACACTCCTCGAGTGGGAATCGAACCCAGCCGTTTACAGTCACACGTTCATGCCACTGCGCCACGACTGGCCCCAAATTAGGTTTTAGGACAAATTTTATAATAGATCAAATACTCATTCCCACCATGGCTGTAGAGATGTATGTATGTATAGTAGAATAATATTCAAATAAAATAACTAACAAACGCTATTATCACAGGAATAATATATATTATAAGAAATGTAATTTTAAATTGCTTGATGCCAGTTACCAAGCATAGTATATAAGTTTCACGTGACAGTGAAGTATCAGGTTAAGATATCACAGTGGAGTAATTCACTATATAGCTTATCCCGGAGACAGCCCTCGTGTTGTATTACAGTGACCACAGCGCAACAAAAACAAAGAGACTGTCCTCAATCGTGCGTGTCCTGCCTCTGAGTTATAGGGTTGCCTAAATCTAAGATTTAATCTAATAATTAATATTTAATTAGACTAATAAAAACCTATTTTGATTAATTATCATATATTTATTCTTATTGAATTAACTATCAAGTCTTCTTAATTTACCAGTAAAAACAAAGTGAAACAGTACCCTAATTTTACCCTTTACCCTAATTTTACCCTTTATATAGCTAAATTCTACATACTAAAACGTTTACAGGACTGCATAAGCATTTTCATATTATTTATGTCTTTTTAATTTATTATCCAATTAATATTTTGTTACACATGTACTGATACAATATAACACATTTACAGAACTCATATTTATCTTAAAATAACTCATGTTCTTATATAAAAGGGGAATTATATACTCATTCTTATATTAAATACAAAAAGTACGGATAAAACCTTTTTCATAACATTCTATAAATACTCTATGACCTTAATTGGTCACAATTCTCGTACTGCAAACTTCCCTATTTAAGCGCCATTCCTCTTAATTGTATAGAATTTTTAAAATATAAAAACTTTTCCGTTGATATTTACTTTACTGTATAAAAATATAATATGATAAAATGATATATTTCTATCAACCCTGCCTATTAACCCGTTGCGTGGAGGTGGGCGGGGTAGGGGCAGGAAGCCGCAGGACATCCGACACGTACAGGAAGCGAAACCAGTTTCAGAGCCTTTGTCCCTCAACCTCCCCATCCCGCTCCAGTCCGACCACATTCCTACAACCTCAGTGCGCGAGCGCACCGTACTCCAGCGATGATCACTTCAAAATGACATGAGAACAGATTAATATTCTTTTAAAAATAAATATTATAATGTAAATAAAGAAGATGTAATACACCATTTTTACAATTACCCTTGTATTTTACTCCGGAAAAACATATATCACCTAAGTGTAAGGTGGATCTTGATTAAAGTACATACTAATATGCATAACATCAGACTGTCAGAATTTAACTTCCTTGCATGCATATAATTAGTATGGCAAAAATATACTTTGGTTAAATTATTTTTCTTAAATTTTAAAATATTTCGCGGGTTAGCATTTTTATACCTAAGATATGTTAAATAACTATACTCTAATCCAAAAAACAGTACCTATAATCCATTAGCACATTCAATATAAGTAAATTATACGTGTATATACGTACATCCGGTGTAACAATTGTATTTATTTAAGTGCGACTACTACCTACAATTTTAAACTTGAGAAGGTCAAACGGTAAGAAATAAAGTCTTCAGAATTTTTTTGTACATGACAGTATTAAAAACTTAATTATCATCAGACTATAGCACGACCGTACGTATTAACTACGATTGTTTGAAAGCAGCACACGTATTCAGTACATGTTAACATAATCGGAAGTAGTTACCTTATCGATATTCAATGCAAAGTTTGTAAATAATAAATAATAAGGTTACGCGTGTCAAATTTGGCGAAATGACACTTACGCCACCAACATTTTATGACTTAGATTCAGTCCTTAATTTAAAAAATCTTATATATTATAATATTTATGGATAGTTTAATATACAAGTAATTTACGCGATTAATTATCGCAATTTATATGCAAGTATTTATTGCCATACTTCTTAGGTGTTTCCTGATCTCATTTAATACTGAAGAAACATTTTTTATCTAGGCTAATACAATGTAAAATGCATATTTTTTTGTATCTTAATTGAACTTGTTACGATTTAAAGTTATGTATAGCAAAATAGAATTACTCACGCGGGCGATTTACGCAACCAGTGCCACAAACAACGGCTCAGACGAAATTACGAGTTTCTAAATACGTTCTGAGGTGATTTTATCTATAAATAAACTAGATACCGTCGTCAAATATATGATTAACTCCGACGGTGTCTGCACGAAGCGGAAAAACGTCGGTACCCAAAATAAACGCTGAATATTTCCGACTTGTGGCCCGAGCGGGTTGTGGAAATGATGTCTAAAGACGGTCGGCGCGCGCGCAACTTCCGGAATGCGATAAACATGGCGGCGGTGAGCCAACATGGCGAAGTTTCCGGCCACGCTGATTCACATATGATGGCGGTTGATTCTGGCTTGCTCATAGCATTTCTGTTCAGTGATTCAGCTTTTTACGCAATATGTAGGTGTCCAGACTATTGAACATTTCGGAATGTCACGTCTGGAAGAAATTAAAGGTGACATTGGACATATATTTAACTAAATTCTGTAAGGTAAAATGAAAAGGTTTTATAAAAAAACTGTTGGTTGATGTTTGGAAGCGGAGAGCTCAATACTAGCTCAAAAATAAAAGTAATTAATTCATTGACGAAATTATACTTTATAAAAGTCTGTCTTCCAGTAAGATAATCTAACGATGATCATCAAACAGTGTTTGACGCAAGTGGTGAACCAGAATCTAAACTTCCTTATTTCCTATTCTACAAAAAGAAAACGTAAAAATGTTGATCTCGCTATTGCCTACAAGATATTTTTAGCCCAAAAACATTTGCTATCACGTGTCTAATCTATGTGGATGACGTGAGATGGGCGAGGTAAAATTTAAAAATGTTTGGTATATACGAGTATGTACCTAAATAAAAAGTATTTTCTTCGTTCCCAATACAATCGTGACTTGTCATGAATAAAAAAACAATATGACAATTATACATAAAAAGTATAGTCAATTGGTCATCAAATACATGGCAAAAGAAACATCGATTTGAGTATAAAAATCCGAAAACATCTGTATTATTCTAAAGAAATTCTCATTATTACAAGCGTGGCTTTATTTTGCAATAAACTACATTCAAAGACGTTACGACAGGATAGCCGCATGCATAAGTAATCATCATTTGGCACTAGATAATAAATGTTAATAGTGAGACGAAGGTAGCGGCAAGGTTGTCGCTCCGGCCGTGGCAGTGAACTTGCTTTCTTTGCCCCGACGCCCGCGCTGCGCCCCGCTACTGCCTAACCGTCAACTGCTTCATTATACCCATTTAAATAACATGCTCCATGATACTTTTCACTTTATCTATCAAAACCGATAATGTTTACATTCATAAATTATGATTACAAGATCAAATTTTTTTTTTTTGCTGGTTTTACGAAGAAGTAATTTTTATTAACAAATTTTAATTTTATTTCTGTAATTAATGTTAATTCCAACGTTTTTCGCAGGTGAGAAAGAACCTAAATCTTCTTATCAGAGCGGAGTCATAAATAAAAGTGAATTACATTAGTTTTGCAAGCGGTAATCGAACACTCAACCAGTCGCGTTGTAGTCGAACTCTGTCTGCACCAAGAAAGAACACGTCAACTAAATTTATAGACATTGTGTAAATAGTAAAATATATAAGTAAATATATAGACATATATATTTAATACATTGTGTTATGATTCACAAATTTGTAACAAAGTTCGATTCTTTCAAAACTAAATATTTATATTTCAAATCATTATATTCCGCTGGTCTGGTTAGACAAATCGTGACGTTCAATTTGTCTGACGCATTGTCTAAAGGGGAAAATAAGAAAACAGAATAAGTTAATCGGCAAGTTTGAAGCAAGTAAGATTTTATTGTCACTATTTTCATTTCCTTACATAGAGGATAGGATTAAGATTCACCACTCTAAGGCAATCAAGGTAGAACGCAAAGAACGAAGTCTTCCTACCGTTCTCAATAGGAAAAGCGAGACTTATTGTTTTAATTTTTCTGCTTCTCTATCAGAATACCGATGAGGAAAAACACAATATAATCAAGTCCTTATAGTGTATCTCTACAAACTACTTTTAACAGTATCTCTATCGTGCCTTATAATAAAAAATAAATAATAGTTTCAACTTTTACTGCGTAGGCTGTACCGCCAATACAATAGATAAGCTAAGATATTACATCCGGTTCGTTATACAATCAAAGCCGTACTCCATAAGCATATACATACATATATTTATGTATAACTAAAAACTGAAGCTATTGATATTTAAAATACATTTGTTTATCATCCATCATACTTAACTTACAGTGTTTCAGAATGTGAGATAAAGATGAAAGACAATTTTAAAACATTTATGTTCTTTTTATATTTTATTTTTTTACTTAAAATAACTTTCTTTTTTATTTATTATTAATAGTAGTAGTATACATATACTAAATTTGATTAACAGAACATTAATTGAAAAAAAAATATGAAAAACTTTTTATTGCTCATAAAAAATCTGAAAAATATCGCGGTGATATAAAAAAAGCAACTATAATGCACCTTGATATTTGTTGCTTAAAAAACTATTTACCTAATTAGGTAATTGCAATATATAATATTACAATTTAAACTTAGCGCACTTGTCACAAACAATTTTACTTAGTAAACTATCTACCCACTTTATATACCGACATCAGTAGCCGTCGACTCAACCATAACAAAGTAAACGCACGTTTCCAAGAATTAATCAACGTTTAGTCGCCAGAAATGCCGGCGGACAGCTTTGAGGGCTTTTAATCGTCCGCAATCCCACTTCCGCGTAGCTCATCCCGCTACGACCTAGGTCTCCCGTTATCGGCGAGCCCGTTACGTGACAAGCGTGACCCGGATACGACGCGACGTACGCGCAGAGAAAAACGCTAACTGTCACATTCACATCGCTATGTACATACTTATGTATATATAACACATACGTAGGTATATTGAACATTGTCCTATATGAGATTAAACAAGGAAAAGACGCGGTTAAAATTCATTTTATCGCTTCTTCTATTTCCGTTTTAGTAGAGTTTTATCAGATTGTTGAAGTATGATTGTACTCGTTCAATTTAATCCTTTTAGATTGTACTCTGCAATTTTCTATTATTTAATGATAATATATATTAAAAATTAATAAAATGAGCATACGATTGAATGACCAAAATTTCATAAAACTCAATTTAAAACAAAAAAAAAATTTAAAAGCGTTAATCGCTTTATACGTTTAACGCTTATTATTTATAAGCGCCTATTATCATAGTCTTACTAACGTGAAATAAACAACAATTAAAAGTACAAGTAGAGTACAAGTAGGCCCGCTAAGGCGCGGTGACACTTATCTAGCGGGCTGGAAGACGAGCAGCATTCCGTGAAGTCGCGGTCATGCACAGTTCTGTACTATGTGGGTGAGTGGAACGTGTAATTATTAACTAATATCTACAAGAAAAATAAAGTTAAATACATAATATTACTATTTGGACCACCTTCTATGAAACCTATTTTGAATAACAAGTGTTTCTTTTAAAACCTTAACTAAGCTGATGATTATGGATCCTTGTGCGTGAATGTTATTAGAAATTCAAAATAATTTGATTTTTTTACCCGTGGGGGTTAAGAATACAATTCCCCCCCGCCGCTGGGTAGCGTCCCGTAAAAGGCGGGTAACCCAGTAGTTTGGTGGTAGGAGATTCGATCTCCGACTGGCTCGCGACCACTATCGTGTCAAAGACGAACCGCCTAACATCTGATGATGTGTTCCGGTTCGATAGCATGTAAGCCAGCTTTCCCTATTCCCACCATTCCCATCCTTCCTCCCTCCTCCTGTCCTACATCCCCGAGGCTGGCAACGCATCCATAACTCTTATGCTGTGGATGTCTATGGGCGAAGGTAATCACTTAACACCAGGTGGGACTTCTGCTCGTTTGCCTCCTTTATTGAATAAAAAAATTTAAATCAGTAAAATAACGGTTTAACTACACGAAGCGCATTGTGTAGGTTAAGTTTTTAAACATGACGAAATATAAATTTATCGCGATGATAAATACTGAAAGGTATTATAATATATAAAATCTAAAATCGTAATATATCACGATAAATGTGTCCGAAAACACAAAATGTCAGACGTGAATACGTGTCCACATCCTGGTTGAAGTTTATTTTTGATAAAATTTCATATTTATATTTGTAAATTCTCAATATTTATCAATTTAATGAATTAAAACTGATACCAAGATATAAGTGCGATACAAATATCTAATCAAAACATTAATATTATACACGTGGATATATAAACAACGTATACTAATAGATTCTTTCTTCTTTCCCCATTGATTAAACGTAAAAATATAGTTTTTACATATAACCAAACCTAATAAAAAAATTACTTCACTAGTCCTCGCAGTTTACATATCAAATAAACAGCTTATTATAAAAGATGGAGTTGAAATATTAATATAGTGGCTATGCATTTCTTTAAATAAAGTGCATTGTTTATCTTCTATGATGAAAAGGGCCTTGATAAACGTTAGTTACAAAAATAAAAAATATATAAATAAACAGACATTTCAATATTTTAGAAATTTAAAACGGAAGAGATGTATTATCTCAGAGTCAACTGTGTCCTAAGGTTGGAAAATGAATTATTATAAATTATCAATGAAGATACAAAATATTTACGATAGCAGCTTTTCGAACTAAAGATAACAATTTTAATACAAAAGTGGTAAATCAAACAAGGTATCGCAGATCCTGCTTAGTAATTGTAAAGATTTGATAGCAACATAAAAGTAATGTATACATATAATTTTTAGAAAGGTATGACATTCAAATATTTAAAAATATCGATTCAAATATTTAATAAATAACATATAAGTATATATAGAAAAAAAACTTGCGCTTATAAATGGTTTTATAAGCCCAGTATACCATATCAAAAAATATTAATATTATTTTAAGAATTATATATACTATGATTAAAAGAAAAGCTAAGTAAAGAATCTCAATCTCTCTTACATTCCCTTATAAAATCAAACTGTGTAAAGGATCAAAATCTAAATATATCACCATTTATAGAAATCCCAAATTAAAAAGAATACTTTTTTTGCTAAATAAAAGATGCAATTATATTTTTTTTAACAATTATATTAATCGTATTTTAAAATGCATACTACCATTTTAACCGGTATGGATACAGCGCATTCAGTCTGATTAAATTCGGAACATCAGAGCGAGTCGCCATCGTGTATTGGCGGTTTGTCGCGCCAGGAAGTGCGCCCACGCTTTGATATCGGTTGTTCCACAGTCCACATGGCTATTTGGCAGACTTTTACATACCAACGTGTCTCGAGTGTTCTTTTACGTTTGTTTTTGTGGTAATGTTTATGTACGTTTGTGTCTCATAACAGACTTAGGCTTTAATTCATTTATTGTTTACATATTGCTCTTGTTAGACAATTACAATTAATTTGTCCGTTAAAATATCTAGAAGAATTACTGTGAGCTTATTCTGGAGCATACTTATACAAGTTTTAAAAATAGCAATAACGTACGGAAAACCAGTATGTTTACGAATCGTCTTGTAGAGCCGACATTTGCCAAGTCGTAAACTGGTCGACAAAAAGTATGCATATATTTGAATTTTATTTAGTGAACAGGAAATACCGAGACGCTTCAACACGCGGACAATCAGATGAGCAAAAAAGACAAAAGATGCCATTACTACATAAATATTTATATATACATGAAGAAATAAAAATGGTGGTATTTTTCTTATTTCATCCTTAAACAAGGAAATTGTTAAAACTTCAGTTAAAAAACTTGCACAAGAAACAATATATGGTATCATATATGTTATAAAAAGGATGCAAATTTACTAAGTGATTTAAAGTAAGTCTTGTAAATATATTACGTACATAGAATAGCTATGAAGAGAGCAGGTAATCAATAAATGTGCTAGTCATTCAAAAAGTAACTGTTAGTAAATGCCAAGGAGTCAATAAAAATTAACAATAGTCGAAGTCAATCTTGTCAGACAGCATGGAGCAGGGCCCCAGAGAGCTAAGAGGTGACGTGACAATGACTTCGGTCAGCTAGGGAAATTATTAATTGGGCTTCAGCCTCGACAAAGAAGCGGAAATATAAAACTTCTGCAGTGGACCCCTGCAGAGCGAGGCGCTTTACCTGACTCTTGCCCTGCTATTGTGTCCTAATTCAAAAGATCGTATTTACTTTTGATACCGTGTGGGAAATTGCGCAAACAGGACGGCTATGCTTTTAAAGCTCCGTGAACCATCATTTAGAGATTATATATTGAATTCCTCCATAAAAGATGAGTAGACAAAAGTACGAGCAAGAAGCCTTTCATACCCTTTTTTAATTTTAAAAAAGGCAGTAGTAATCCTAGATAACAGAACCGTTACACGGATTGCTAAACATCTTTGTTGTCAAGAACAATCTTCAGCATCAGATTTAAAATAGACATACAGTACGTATATACCAGCATTAGTATACAGCAGGTATGTAAACCTTTAAGATAACATTGTTCAGGATTTTTGAAATGGTGGATCGTAGGAACTTCAAAAAATTATAATATATTTCAAGTTTATAGTCCTTAGACAACCTGCATAATTCGTTATCTTTTCGCACTATCTTACCAAGCGCCAGTTGTGATTGCTTTATAAATAATCTATGATATTCTGTTTTTACACGTCTTTGTTCTCATGAAGGTGCAAACTACAGTGGACGTCCGGATTCGACGAACTATACTGTCCACTGCCCGTTCTATATCTCACAGACGAGTGTCAAACGAATCCGATGAAATTTCTAAGAAGGCGCTGCGCGGCGCTTTGGACCCTTCCTTTTTTGTACCCCTAAAGATAATAAATGATGCACTTAAAAAAAAAGAATTCGACCTGTTCACGAGATAACGATCGGGAATGATTTTTATGGAAATATTCCCCGGAATTATAACGATCAGAAATCCTTTGGGATGAGGTGAAGCGAGCAGACAATGCGTCGGCAAAAGTAGAACTATAAAGATAAGTATCCAATACAAATTTGATTAAAGCTTATGTTAACTGTTATCGTAAATGTTGTTATATACAGTTTAAAATTTGGATATACGTACATATATTTCATGATTTTGTAACCGATGGTATTCTCAGACAATTGTATTTTTTAGTACGAGTATGTAATAAGATATTAATTTTAAAATAATGTAGTGGATCTGTGCATAATGATTTCAATTGTTCTTTGCATCTATTCTTGCGGGTATTTTGATTAACAAATTAACATATTTTGACATATGAACTCCACAAAATCATTACAAATCCAATGCCTAACTTTTATTATTAAGATCTTCTTCAAATCCTAACAGCTATTAAGTAAAAATGTTATATCAACATCCTTAATCCCATATTTTAACATAAGAGTAGAGAGTATCTTTATGTTCTTCAAAATACACTATTATTTTTTTAAAATGCGATAAGAAAATGGAACGCTGAGGATTTAGTTATTCCAAAGATTCTGTTAAGCCTTCTTACATTCACATAAAAGTAGCGCCGGCGCGCGGCGTCTAAATGACAACGAGCGTAAGAGCTCCAAGGTACCATACCATTTCATAGACGAGGCTTTGTGTTTCGAAAATAATGAACATGACAACCACTTGAGTCTTTTATTTCCTCTTTTCATTGCACTGAAAAGCATGAATAGTCATATCCTATTAGGGTTTATTTTGAAGTTTTCTAAGAAATAATTACAAATAGTCTGTTCTGAATAGATAAATCTTTAGACAACTATTTTCAAATTATATTAACAAGTACATTGGCCGAATAGGGTATATGTATTTGTGAAAACAAGTAAACAATGTAATAATTCATATATTATATACATATACCAAATCACAATACGTCAAATATATTTTTTTCTTGTAACACTTTACAAAACGCCACCATTTCTTACTTAACAAAAAAATGTATAAATGTAGTTTTATCATTCGTTGGTGGTTGGTTGGTGGGTGGTTGGTCATTATTGGAAAAATAACGAATTATAAAACTTTATATCACTGAGAGAAATCAGTTCAGTAGTTTCGGACATCACCTACCTCAAACAAACTCACGACGCTTACCTAATATAGTTTAGTATATATTAGTGTAGATTATAAAATAACTATATACTTACAATTTGCTATTTTATCCTCTAAGAAAATGACAAGTTGTGGTACAGTGACTTGCTTTACCGCTTATACATTACAGCCTACTTATTACCTACCTATGATTTTGTGCTTGTCTTACAATGGGTATACCAAAATATACATACGTAAACATACCACATATTACAGGAAAATGATACTAAAATCTTTCTTTATAATATAAGTATACCTTAGTAAATATCTGTAGATCGAAAATGGAATTTCATAGAGAATGAAGTACAATGGCCACCTAACATTGGGCTAGATCTGTAAAAGAACCACTGTTTACCACTTCGTTTCTCATTCAATCTATTGTTCGGAAGTGAAGAACTGCTTCACACTGGATATATAATGTTTTCTTTTGTATGAAAGTTAATATTTTAGCCCGAATGAAATTTTTGTCTATTGTGTCCCGCAAGCGTTACCTGCGTTCAATAGAATAAGTGTGCGGATTGCACACTTATTATAAGAAGTGCTTTATCAATAGTCGAAAATCCACGAAAGATCACTATACCGAATGCGAAGTATACACTGCAGAAGTTTTATAAGTGGGCTGGCCGTTGTAATTGATCGACACAAAAAACAACCACTCCTCCAAAAATCTTAGAAATGCATATGCCTTAGAAATTATGTGCAAATAAAATGTGTTAAAAAAATATTCAAGACTCACAAATAAAATTTTATATACAGAAACTTAAAACAATTCTTGATATACATTTAGTATTTCCATTTCCTTCGCTTTGGTACCGAGGCAAAGCGCGGCGTTAAGTTCCGCCACTTAACGCGCAATGCTTTTTAAATTCGTCAGAAAATGGAGAATGGAGTGTCTTAACACTAGGCTCCCGGTATTCCGGTATCCCGGTATCCCGGTATGTACAGCGTGAAGCCATGTAGAATATTGACTGTAACTTTAGGGTATAACATTATACAGTAATAATATAAAAAGATTAATTTCCCATTTAATCCATTACATTGCTATTATATAAAAGTCAATTATTGGTAATATACTAAAAAGAATCGACATTACAAAGTAGGTATTTCTATCTGTAAAACTATAGGTACAGAGGCTAGAACAATGGTTATACTTATAACATGAAGCAGCAAGGCGCACTTTGTAATGACATACAGAGTGGATGGGTGAAGTCGTCGTCGACCTTGAATGACGCTAGAGCGTTTTCCTACTTCACTTCCTGCTCGATACCGTCTTGTCTTGAATATGCCAATACTTAGGTACACTTCACATTGCGCAAGCAATATAAATGTTTTTAAAGTAACATATTTACAATAGTACAGTTCACTTTTTATTTTTATGCCTTCGTGGAAAATGTAACTAAAATAAAAACATAAATGTATTAATATAAAATGCATACATATATAAATGTAAATAGAACATATGTATTTAAGTATGACGAACTCAAAAGTGGTAACCAGCGCACAAAACTTTAAAATGAGTAAATTTCTTTTTCTTTTCAATTTTTTAATACAAATAACCAAATAAAATTATAATATAATAGTAAAATTATGTTATGTACCAGCCTCAGTATCACACCTCCTTACGTAATGAGGAACGCGACAAAAACCGCGGAACTTGTCACGCAATTTGTCATTATTCTTGTGTATGCCAAATATTAAAGACAAGGTGAAGATTATCGTTGCTTATTTTAGACGAAATGCCTAAGAATATTTCAATTTGTAATCACGTAAATAAAATATATTAACAACCAGTTACTTAAATCTATTTTTAATATGTTCATTTTGTTCTGCTTTAATTTATACCACTAAACAAACCCGAAACTAATTTAGCAAGTAGGTGCTCTCTATATGTAGCAAATGCGTACAAATCAAAAACACGAAATGTTTCGTTTTTATGAAAAATAAGTTACAATTTTCGTTATTATATATTGACTTCTGCCGACGACCATAATAAAAATAATTACACAATGATAGAGTGTAACGTAGGTATATTATAATTAAAGAATGTTTATGTCTACAGTTTGTACATAGCAACGATGACATGGGTACATACAGTACATACAAAAGTAAGCAATAAACTAAAAATGCTTTTAAACTCCAACGTTATCATCATGCATTTTCGCTTTGTACATAAAGCCGTGCAAAAATACAAGGGTTACAGAAGGTTCAAATATAATATGGTGTAATCTCGGTAATGGCCGCGTTTATCTTCCATTTCCCGGTTAGACTCTTGTTTAACCCGAATGCATTTGCTTTGTGCCGAGTTTCATATCTTTGCTGGAAAAATGTATACTTCCTGAGTATAAGCAACGGTATAATGTCTACTAGCAACATTGAGGTGGCGGGCAGGAACAATGTGTCAACGTTCATATAGGAATAGACAATGTTTGCATCGCTCCGCGCCCTCGCAATCTTCCTAATGAGTGAACCCTTTCACACTTAGGACAAAGCTGGGGTTTCACGGGTGATGTGACATGTATTCACGATGACACTCTTTGTCACTCTGGACAAAATGAGTTTCTTCCTTTACTTTCGTAAAGTTATTAAATGACATTAATTTTAAGTAATTACATGATTTTACTTAGCAGACATTAATCATTTTTATTATTACGTGAATCTATTCGGTTTACTAGTATATAGGTACTCGTACTTATCTACACAAAGTTGAAATTAGACGGTGATGATTTAAACAAAATTATATTTCTATATATATCTATATAATAAAATCTAATTTGTTCCTGCCTGTACGTGGCATATATATATATGAGAAACTTAATAATTATTGGAGGCATTTATCAACTTAATAGAACCTAAACTAATATTTTTTTTCTGTTTGTGTGTCCGTTTGTGTGTGTGTTTGTGCATCTTACTTTCAGAAGCGCGTTAACCCTCGTATAGTATTTCAATATATAAGTTATTTATTAAACAAATAAAGTAGGTTTTGGGAAAACATACTTACTGATACCAACCGGAAACAGTATTTAAGAGTAATTAAAAATAACAAGCGGTCTGCCTGCTTTACACTATCCTTGAGTTAATAGTCCTCTTAATCGCCCTTAATACACATTTAATTGCTTTGTATATTACCACATAACAAATGCATTTTGTGACGTTTATACGTTACGTTATTAGTTTAATAAAAAATCATACAGAGTTTAAATAAAGATTTTAATCGTATTTTTTAATAAATATATTTATTGAATAACTATATAAAACAGTATATTATTCCTTACCAGATTGTTGTAAATAGTTCTGCAAAATTAAGCTTCACGCTGTATCCCGCACACAGCAGGATAGGCAGAGGGAACCTAGTGTTGAGACACTCCGCTTCCGATTTTATCGCTGAATTTTGGAGGAATTGCATGTTATGTGGCGGAACTTAACGTGGGTGACGTTTAGTAAAATTTACTTAATCTAAGAACTTCATGATAATATAAATTCGACATTAAGAGGAACACAACTTATTTGTTACGACTTGCAAAGCGCTAATAATATAAATAACAGCGAGTATAATCGTAACACAATAAATTAAAATAAGTAACACTTAAATAATAAAGCAGAGTGAAATTAAAACAAAAATCAGGAACGTGCCTTATAATATATGTCTCATAAAGGTCAAACATTATATTTTAAATGGCAATTTTTAAATTTTAGTTTTATAAGTAATACAATGTCTTCATAGCCTGTCATATTTATTTGGAGAAATATTTACACACAACTACAGTGTAGGTATTTTTGCCTGATCTAAAAAAATATAAGTTAATTGTTAGATAATAAAAATCTTGGATAAAGTCTATTCATCACTAGATTCTCTCTTCCTAACCTCTCCGGAGTTTAATAAAACGTATATGAGTGATATACGAATAAGTTCTAGATAATAAACATAACTAATTTACAATACCTAAACTTAACATTTTGTAACATTGCATTATTTAGAACACGTTGAACGCTCTTATTCACCTTAGAAGTCGATGATGACGAGTTTATGGTGCATATTTAAGTATTCTCATGTATGGTCAATGTATGGTCTATCACGTGTCAACTTTGCATGAACCATAATCATGAAAATCTTTTTAAATTTGAGTTTAAAAGGTGTTCAATAGAATTAATGTAACGCTTGAGAGTAATAACAAATATCTTTTTAAAGATACCTATATTTATAATTATAAAATTATCATTAAAATGTTTTGTGGTATAGCGACGCATAAATACTATTGCAGGTAAACTTTTGTTTATTATATAAATAAATATATTTATGTATGTATTTATTTTTAATAAAGGAACTTCTGCCAGATAAAATCTTAAATTGTCATTTGATTAAGAAATTGAAGCTTACACCCCTTGCAAGAACGATACGCCGTTTGAAATGATTTTACACCTGTGTAGCTTATAATGAAGGGTTGATCTGTCTTCCCATGCTCTTCAAAGGGCAGGTGTATAAAAAAATAGTACCTGAGTCAGATTCTTTATTTTGAACAACAAAATATTATTTCAATGTACAAAGGTTATTTAGGAATTTTGAAAAATTACATTTTTATTAATAAATACGTTTACATTTACTTTATATATTTATTTATTTTTTAATTAATTTTTTAGCCTTACGTTTCATCCTTGTCGGGGTACTTAAAATATTTTTAATTAGTCATTTATTATGTTTAAATAAATATAGTAAGTATTTAAGAAATTTCCCTTTACACGTTATACTAACAAAATATTTTTTATACAATAAATAAATACTTTTAAGTATCTAATAAATAGCGGTTGGGACACTGTTGCGCGATGCTAGTGAATTTATTCACATTCTGAGAAATGATTTTTAAATCTTTTTATTTTTTATATCTTCAGTAAGAAGAAATGGTGCTGGATTCTTCCACTTACCAAGCGATGTCTGGGACCAGGGGCAAAAATAGAGACTTTTTAACATATCTCTCTCTGCGTATCCAGCTAGATGCGGGGGATACGTAAACCCTTTTTTTACTTTTATCACGGATAAACATCACATATCATTTCAAAAAAAAACTACTATTACTATTATTTAATACAACTTTAATTTTATTACATACTAGACTTTTTTCTAGATTTTTATTTCAAGCTAGATTTTTTACTAGCGTTTTATTTACGATTATTATTAATTCTAGCGAAAATATTGAAAGTCTGAGAGGCTGTATAGCTGTTTTTATTTACGTTCTATGCTTCTGAGTTTATTGGAGGAAGTTAACTGAAATTGTTGTAAAATCCATACAAGTGCATCTTTATCCCTTCCAGAACATAAATATGCGTAACATAAATAATTGCATTACGCAAGCGCTGACGTCGGCGCTTATGGTGGCTTATTCACATATTGGCTGAACTTAATAATTATTACACAGCAAGTAGACTGTAAAACATGGCAGCTCCTAACAAGAGAACAAGTACAAATGTAAAAATAACTAAAAAGTACTATATAATGAACACAGCATCTGCTCACTGCAAAATTATTTTCATATTTCCTTCACTGCAACATACATTTACAAAACTTTAAAATTTAATCATAAATTTAATGTTTGAGTAACTTCTCGAATTTAAATAACATATTATTTCAATTAATAAACAGCAATAACTAAGTTCTAGAGAACACGAAACTAGACATGTGTTCTGGATTTGGGGGTAATCTGTAACCCTTCGTGTCTGTAAAAAATCAATTAATAACGTTTGTATCTAATCCACAGTCGATGGCGACAGATGTGGACGACAGGAGGGTACGGCAGTAAAAATTCATAGATCTCCCTCCGAGAGTGCAATTGGACCCTTCCAAATTGTGCAAACTACTGGCTTTGAGTCGCATCTGTCCATTCGCTTCCATATAGGAAGCAATCTCAAACATAGTGCTGGATTAACATATTATCGACATCGACCTTGATTATACTATCCATATGTTATATACCACTGATTCATAAATAATAATTATTATGTATAATTAGTGTACACAAATATAACAGTTTCTTCTTTTAAATGTGTAATATAATACGTGTTGTTATATTTATATAATAAATCAAAGCAAGTGAATAAGAACAATTTTAACCAACAATAAAAATTTTATCGGTCACTTCCTGAAATCGGCCGTTTTGCAAACAACAGCGGAACTGGCATTGTTTTATACCAAGAACAGTATACTTGATACGCTGTAACGAAGTTTGTGCTTCCTGTTACCAATACGAATGTAAACATGAGCTGATAGACGAGAGCTCTAAGACAAAATTAACACTTTATACCTTCTTTGTTTATAAAACAAGGTAAATTAAATGTTCGAAGCCATATTATCTGCTATTTGCTATATTTTATACTTATATACATATATTCAATACATAATTCTTAGCGTTATCGATAATATAAACAAAAACAAAACATTCCTACCCAACTAATAATGTAATCGGACGCTGCACTATGTCCCTCGCTGAGATAAGTCGCCCTAACATTCAAACAAGTGGCTCACTCACACCGATATATAATCAGGAAGTACAATGGAGATTAAAAAGACTCGACGCACACACGGCGTTAATGTAATAATATTCGTAGAGAGGTAGATGAATATAAATAATAAAACGTACGCACACAGAGGGAGAATTTAAATAAAGCATCTCGCGCATTGTACCAGGAAGTAGCAGCTCAGTTACGCACACATAGAGTCGGTAATGTAGAGTGCGCCGCGCGTTGTGGCGCGTCGTGGCGCGCTGTGGCGCTGGCGCACACGTATGTGTCAACTACGCGTGGGAGCGCGCGCACATGGCCCGATTGGGACATACCAAGCGAGCCCCTTGACGATACAC
Organism: Dryas iulia moderata; assembly: GCA_019049465.1. NCBI lineage: Eukaryota > Metazoa > Arthropoda > Insecta > Lepidoptera > Nymphalidae > Dryas > Dryas iulia. The sequence continues at coordinate 7,093,593 of CM032429.1, forward strand.
TTTTTACGACGCGCATATAATATGTCACACAGAGAATAATAACATTGCTATTCAAATGTTCACTTTTATATATTTCTTTATTGCATAAATTATATAAATATTTTAACACTTTTATATATTTTTTTTTGTAATAATTAAAACTATTATTTTCAGAAGTTTCAATTTAATTTGATGTATAATAAATTATATAATATAGTGGTACAGGTAGGTAACAATATGAAACGAGCGCCACAATTTACTGCTGAAGCCTACATGTACCTATTTTTTTGGGTATTTCAGCTTGGATATATAGGACCATAAACGATTTCTAATATGGTTAATGAGCATGAGCCGGGCTCTCCCAGTGCGATCCCTAACCGATTTTTTTGATCATGTTGATCCCAAATCAACGAAGGGGTCGCTTTGTCATATGACACTCGAGTACAGAAACTCGGCTGGGGGTTACTTGTTAGAATAGAGGAATAATTGTCGATTCTGTTTTCAATTCATTCTAAGGTTAGGCAGAAGTAAACCTTTTTCAAGTTCGTTTTTAAAAATAAAATAAAATATTTGTCATCATATTATACTTTATATGTATATACATATGTGTTATTTCAACGATATATATTTTTATTGATGTGCAACAAAAATCAGTAGACACCTCCTAGTAGTAGCCAACAACAATAAAAAAATATAAATGATTACCAAAATAATTATATATAAATGTATAGACAATCACAATATAGAACTTGTATTGCAAGCACAAAACTATGAACTAATATTTGTATAAAACTTTAATCGTTGAGAAATTAGCTAAGTTGATTGTGGGGTATTAAGTGATTTTGTTAACTCTACTTTAGTCAACAATGTTTATTTGTTGCAGCGTTATACCGCTTCTATCACAATAATTATATTATAGTTATACCGCTTCTATCACAATAATTATATTATAGTTAATTGTTACAGATAGCCTACGTAAGTAATAATTGCCTATTTTTAAAAAACTAAAGTTGAACAAATGAAAATTGAAAAATATTATTATTACGCCAGAATGACTATACCTATATATTTTTAATTTTAATTTTTAGAAATGTTACTTAAAGTAATACATCTGAAGTAGCACATTATGCACAATATATGTATGTATACGAATAATGTTACTCTAAAGAGATATAGAAGAATATAATTTCTTGGTTTTTAAGCCTACATTACTGTAAGAAAAATTTTAAGATTGTTTATGTAAAACTTAAGATTAAAAACTTTAATAGTAACAGCCCGAACAATTTCTAGCCTAATCTGTTCTACATTTACATTATCTCTTAAAAGTAAAACATAAGTTTTACCAAAAGATACATGCGACGTTTACTATTAAAGTTGGTCAATCCTTAAGCTTATAGGACAATCTTAGGATTTACCAAGTTACGGGCTTTTACAGACACATATCAGACACATGTATACATACATTACAAACAATTACAATCTGATATTTATCTAAAATTTATACGTTTAACATATCGCCAACCAAGTCTATGTTATAATAATTGTTGATGTTTGATAAAAATGTTTGTCATGTCAAATATGCTAAGATTTCATATACGTTTTAATAGTATTTCGCCATAAGCATAGTATTGCTTGCTGTTCACAGGCAGAAAGTGGCGCAACTTTTCGGTGTGACATCGTTGCCTAGTTTTAAGTGCCGGTAAATTATGTAACGCAGAACAACAGCTGTATCGGGGTCGCGGTCTACAAGTAATCATTCGGAAGTGCGTTTAAGAAGCGAGGTGTTTGGTAACAAATCCGACACTAGTCTTTATGTTTTAATTTATTCTTTGAAATAAATATCAATACACATTGCAAATTTACTAATACTTCGCTTTGACAGATTTTTTATATGATTAATGTTCATAAAAGAAAGTAAGAGGAACACATTTATATTTTTTCTCGTTGTCCTGGTGTTCCTGACAAGGACATCAGGTCCATATATATGCCTTAAAAATATTGTCACTCACGATATTGTCATTTTCCAAATTTTTATTCGAACGACAAAAAGTGGGTCAAAAAAGTGTCGTAAGATTTTATTATGTTGATTGATAGATAGATAGATATATACATAGATAGATAGAGGTGTAGCTAATAAAAGCGTGTCCAAAACGTTTTGCATGTAAATGTTAAATTAACAGTACCTATTAGTTCTTCGCATATTAAATACACCTGTTAAAGTCATACACAAGTCACAACATTATCGGAATAAGTAATGACACTTTACTCCAAAGCTATTATGTATTATAATCAATTGATACCAACTTGTAAAGTACATAATGTAACTTGGTATAACCCATAACGTGAATTAATTATTATTTAGTGAGTATTATACAGTTGTATAATTCTGTACATTTCGTATTTGAATAACGTACTGTACTGTTAAATTCATATGTCTAAGCCCAACAATTCCTTATGTGGCATATTTTAAAGTATACGTATAGTTTTAACGGCGAATTTGACTCAAAATTAGTTTGCACTATTAAACTGTGCTGAATTTTTACTAAATAAGACCTAAGGGAACATGGACGTATCATTAACTCTATGAAAGTAACAATGTTTATAATTTACTATAATATATTATACAGACAGACTCATTATAATAACAAATTTTCTTAAGGACCTACGCAATTCGGGTCAGCATACAGGAAATTCCTCAATTTCCATGTAATTGCAATTTAAAATACCGGGACTTCCGGTTGAGACTTCCGCTATAGTAGGATTTTCTAATTTTCTTTAGGCGCAACTAAATAAATTTTTATTTACGACGTTTTAATATTAATTTGTATGATTTTCTAACAAAAAAATACCTACATTGTAATCCCAATTCTAAGCCTATACTAACATCAGAAAGATAAAATTGAAAGTAGAAAAGGTCACACTTCCGTAAAAGTCGGTTCCTTTTTCCTGCCTGTGGACATTACAGGAAGTTAAACAGAGATTCGTTCTGACCCTCCTAGTTCCGGCACCCTCAGGCTCCCGTTAATTTCCTTTTCCCTCGTGTATCAATTTCCGCCTTGACTTGTGCATATCTTTTTCATTTCCTATATTTTTTAAATTAAAATTACTAACTTGCGTTACAAATAGTAGCTTGCTATGATTTTTATAATTTCAGATTGTTTAGTTTATGCGGAACTAGGCTTAAACAGTTTAATCAAACGCCTAACGAGACATAACTAAATAAATTAAACCGACTTCACTATTTATCGAAACAGGTGGACAAAAATAATTAATTTATTATTAATTTAGAAGACTTATACAGCTTCAGCTTCACTCTTTATTACGTCTAGCGGGGTAGTCTAACATAACCTAGTGTTAAGACTCTACCTATACATATATCTATCATTCTCTCCTCATATCGTTAACTCAACTTTATCCATTTTTTACGATTTTAAGAGACATTGCGACAAAAATTAACTCCACGCACTTACTTTACGCACTAATACAATATAAATGTACTTCAACTGGATATTGAACCCATAACGGATAAATAAATATATATGCCAGAAAAAAACAATTACAGATAAAATAAAATTATAATGGGACTATAAATCACAAAGAAAGCAAGTACCTACATTGTTGGATTTATTTATTTAAAATCACACATCAGGAAAATCTTATAAGAATGCTATAAACTTCACTTTTACTTTACTTTTATTAAGAAACTATAAAAATATAGGCAGAAAAACTTGTAATATAAAGAAACAAATATAAAAGTACTGTTATTACCTTTAAAACGTGAGCCGCGTGAATAATAAGTGATTTAGGAAACATAATTCCCCGCTATTGCCGGTAACCAAACATAAATGCTAACGCAATGAACTTATTTCGGGCACTTCCGCATGTGTGGAGATTCGGCCCCAACCGCCCAACCACACGTCGAATTCCAACGCCACCTTCTATAATCTACAGCCGATTATTATTAGGTACTGATAAACATTTTTTTTTTACTTAACTTTTGTACAAAGTAATTTGAAAGTCCTATTAAATCTTCACTTAACTCTAAAAGTGTACATGTGTTCTGATTTGGTAAACTAATAGAGATACTTGGTGTTAAATACTATAATTTAACTATTGAATCATTTCTAACAACAAAACATTGAGAAAGTAGCGGCAAAATCCGCGGTCATGGTCACGTTGAGAACCCACAAAATATCATAATATTTTATTCTTCAAATCACTCCACATGGAATATGGACTTATACGATGGATAGCAACCATAGTCTTCCCATTCACGCTTATTACAAACGCCTTGTGTGTAAAAGAGAGCATAAACAGGGTATTCGGCGGGCGAAGGGAGCAACAGGTAAAGATTCCGAGGCCACTTCCGCCTTGGCTGCCGAATATTTCTTTACGAACCGGTAGTGGGAAGGCAGCCAGAGCAAATACAAACCTTACATCTTCACTACAACATACCTACTAGGAACTAATTTAATAACGTTTATTTATTAAGTTTACAAGACGTAAACTTAAAAAATAAAATTATTGAACTAAATTTATAGTACTTTGTAGTAATAATACTAAATTAATATAGATACGCATTTAATAAATAACTAAGTGCAACTTTAATAAAATTTATATTGTCTCATCTATTCTTGTCTCATAGCCATATCGTACCAACCAGGAAATTCGAGGCAAATGTCAAAACGTTTCCTGTGTGAAATTGACAATTTAAATAATTACGAACCATCAATATACCTAGATTACAGAAACATTTAAATAGACACAATAAGGAAATTATCATAAGAGCGTTAAAAGTAAATTTATATAAATATTTTTACAACTTACACATGTGTATTCATTACACCTATCTTTGACCTAAACTTATACATTACCTATCTACACGAATTAGTGTTGTTACTAGAGTAATAAACAAGGAAACATTATAATATTATTAAAAACTAGCACGCTGACGTAATCTTACTACACGGCACTTCCGCATGCCCTAGGTGTACAGTTCCCCCTATCAATAGAATAAGAAAATAATACCAGATTTATACAACTTTGCCACCAACTGATTATTTAACCATAAAAATTAATGTTTGCAGAAACAACGACTCCGAACGCATTTAAAAAATAGGACTCTACTCAAACGGGTTCCCAAAGTTTTATCTCATTCTCCGCTATATGATATGAAGCGAGGCGACGTGAGGGCGACGTGAGGGCGGTGCGGGGGCGGTGGGGGCCGGAGGGGGGCGGCTGGCGAGCGTCCGTCCGCCCGCGCCGCCGCCGCATCGTCAGTCCGCGTCGGAGAGTTGCCCGCGACGCTTGTCTGCGAGCTCGATCCCTCAGATACGCTGCTGGTTTACGGCGTTCCGTAACACGACACGTTTGGAGGGACCTGCTGCTACGCGTGTGCCTGGTGCTCTGTGAACATCGGATACTGTGCTTCTAGTGCTGTGACAATGCATATGTGCTGATATTTCAAGTTAACGTATACACCTTAAAGGATTTTTGACGACACAGCCAGTTCCGGATCAGCTCAGCCGGTGAGTAGCGGTGCTTATCGCGAGTGGCAAGCCGCGCTATCTCGTACTCACGCATTTCCGACCCCGCCCGATAACACCAACGTTGACTGCTGCCAACTAATATACTCATTTTACACGAATTTATTTCATAAGTTTAAACTATAATTTGGATGGTCAAACAACAGGCAACTATTCATTTTCCCTTAATATGCACAAAATCCCATCTAATCGCGCATTATACCATCTATGCACGTGCACCCTTTTGTTTGGATGATGTACGATCTTCCCCCTATTTAATACGACAGTAAATAGTTCCCCTAACAACATTTAACCTATGACAAAAAATGTCACAAACAGGTGACTAACAGATCAGATCAGTATGAAAATTATATAGATTCAAACATATTTTTTAAAAGTTTCTACAGAAGTTTATATATTATAATAAACTTTCGTTTATTTTAACATTACCCTGAAAAAAAAAATATTATTATTGTTTTTTATAAATTATACTCAGAATATGATTCAATTGTTTCTCAAACATTTTGAATTCAAGTAATTTCAATAACTTTTTCATAATTTTCAATGATTTAATAGATAATGGTACTATTTAGTTTCATTTTTAAGGAATTTACAATTATTTAAGTATATAACGAATATTACAGAAACAAAAATGATAAAACCTAACTATAACATGAAGAATGTCATAATTCTATTTACGTAATCTATAACAAACGATAAGAGATAAGAATGTGTACTAGTTGACTAAACGTACAACGCACTATGTATACAATGTTCAAGAGCGCCACCTGTTGCTCAGTAGATGACATATCAACAGTAGTTGAATTGAATAACTTTTCTTGTACTATTTTTTCTGAAGTAACGTACTCCAAAACTATTTATAAATGTAGTGTATTTCATTGTTTCAGATAATCATCATGAAAGTAGTTAGCCTTCAATTGCCATCAGGACCCAGTATGGAGCGGTTACCGTTACCATTCAGTCCGACGGAACTTTTATGGCGATACCCTTTACCATGGGCACCACCTCCACCTTCGCCTCTTGGTGATACCAAAGCACAGCTACCAGCTGGTCTACCACCAGAACCTAGATTATGGACTCGTGAAGACGTTGCCGTTTTTTTGAAATGGTGTGAAAGGGAATTTGATTTGCCCAATTTTGATATGGATCTTTTTCAAATGAATGGTAAGTGTCTTAAATGGCGGTTATGATTGATTTGGTAGGTTTGGTAATTTTAAATGCCAATATTAACCTATATATTTTTTTACAGGTAAAGCTCTGTGTCTTCTAACAAAAACTGATTTAGGAGAGCGTTGTCCCGGTGCCGGTGATGTTTTACATAACGTTCTTCAAATGTTGGTACGGGATGCTGCGCTGCTTGGTAGAGTGCCTTCGTCTCCTGTAACGCCGACAGCGCGCGCTGCACCATACCCACCGTCACCACATTCTCATCCACCAACTCCTACTTGGGCAGTGGACGGTTTTCACCATTTCCACAGTGCTGCTGCAGCAGCAGCACAGCCTAACTCTGTCACTTTAAGTCCTGCCCCTTCAGTTGACAGTTCTGGAAGCCCTCAGAGAGGAGATACTATGACTTATGCCCCTGCTTATGCACAACCAGTTCCTGTTACTACTCAAGCTGCTAGTTCTGGAAGTAATCATTCCGACTCGGATGAGGAAGCTCAGTTCTCGGCTCCTCGATCTCCAAAAGAAACGCCTTTGACCAGTCCAGCGCCGCAAACGCATGTTGCCCCCCAACATTCACACTACCGTACTCAACATCGCGAGTTCTTCCCGAATGATATGCCAGAGTCGAACACAAGTAAGTAAAAATATCGAAATGACGAATATTAATCAATTAACGTTAATATTAAATAATGTATGAATATTTTTTTAAATATGCTTATAAACTTGTATTTTTATTTTAGATGGGAGACTTTTGTGGGATTTCCTACAACAACTTCTTAATGATCCTACACAAAGATACACAAACTATATAGCATGGAAAAACAGAGAAACAGGGGTTTTTAAAATTGTTGACCCTGCTGGACTTGCTAAACTGTGGGGAATTCAAAAAAATCACCTTTCAATGAACTATGATAAGATGTCTCGCGCTCTACGATATTACTATAGAGTGAATATTCTTCGAAAAGTGCAAGGCGAACGCCATTGTTACCAGTAAGTGTTTCTGAATTAAGACGTTTATATACAATTTTTGTGCTAAAAGAACTTCTATTAATAAATTTGTTTTATTACAGATTCTTGAGAAATCCAACAGAACTTAAAAACATTAAAAATATATCATTATTACGGCAGCAAATGAGCCCAACTCGTGTGCCTCAACAACAGGCAGTTAAAACGGAAATGAAAGAGGAACGTTGTGAAGATGATAACGTGGATGAAGATATGCCGACTGACTTAAGTATGACGGCATCCGAGCCCTGGCGTAAGCGTGCGCGGTCCGACCCCGCCCCCGTGCCTCATGACAAACATCGCATCAGCGCGCTCATCGGCGACAGTATGATGCTCAAACGAGAATCGGACTACAACACTGAACATTATGCTCTCAATTTGAAAAGTGAAAAATGTGAACAATGACTATGAGAATGTGAGAAACTGAACACTAATAGTGTCATGTGCTTTAATTTTAAATTGTGACGACTCCAGCCATTGTAGTTCTAGTCAAATTCCTCTCAGATATTTCAGTCTTCCTCTAAAGAAAAAAAATATAAATTAAACTGTCCAAAGTTTTTATTATTACTGAGAGTATTTTGACATCTACTTTTCATGGTTTTTGGAGTTAAACAGGGTAAGGACCTATTAAGATGCCTTTGTGCCAAGTGATTATTATTAAATAGTGTCAATTAAATAAGTAGTTAGAAAAGGGGGACAAGAGTTTATTTGTGTTAAAATCATAGAGACTATTTTTAATATTTTGTGCAATGGACCATAAGTGACTATTGACTGAGACTTTGCAGTTGCATTGTTGAAAATGTTGCCAAAATCAACTACTGCACTGCACCATCGTGCAGATCGCGCTTAAATTGCATTTTTGTTAATTTAATTACTTATATGTATGTTTATATATATTTTTTGCTACATAGCTGAAAGTTTAAGAGTTAACAAAGAATATCACACGAAATATCGTCTTCCATTGATTTATTGGCAAACATTTTAATTGTAGCATGTGAAATAACTTACAAAAGCTACCACAATTTTATTGCAATTATGTATCAGACAATTGGCAACTTTATTTAATTAAGATTATCTGTGTACAGGAATAAAAGTTCTAAAAGTATTTTAAATTATATAAATATTAAAAAGACAATAATGTATCTTACCTAAACAATGCCTTGAAATCAATCTAAAAATCCGCTGTGATAAAAGTATAAGTGGTAGACTTGTAGAATATGCTAGGGCTTTTACTCAATGATTTCCAGCTACAATTTTCTGTGATCTCTTTTAACAATATAGGTAAATAATGTCATAGAGAATAAAAATATCGTGTTTGTAAATAATAATTAAGTATAAGTTAGAATAAGTGAACCAAAAGAGTGTATGTATGATTATTGATTTGTCAAACAAAATGTGGAGCTTTATCAAAGTACCTAGGTATCAATAAGAATTATAACAACTGGGTTTGTATTTTTACAATAATTTCTATCGGCATCTGCCAATTTCCAACTTCTACACAATAAAAATAAATATAATCTAAAATATTGTGTAGGATTATAACTTAAAATAAATGAAAGTAACGTTATTGTATTTTGTGTATTATTTAATCCTAAAAATATAAAAAATTCGCTAAAATCTAGAAAAAGCGGCACTTTCGGAGAGAATTTCAGTCTGACTTGGTGTCTCAGAAATATCTATATACTTGAAATAAATTAAATGGGATTAGATTTATATACGGAAACATTATCGCTAGCACGCGCTAACTGGGAGGGAACCTAGCTACAATAGGCTTTTTAAAAACAACCACTTTAAATTGATTCGTGGTAGAAGGCGGTGAGCAAGATGGCGAGAGACGAGAGACAAATACTAGTGATTCCATTACATATGTTGTTTTGTGTCTCAGTCACTCGTCAACTCTCATTGGCCAAATGAGTACCTGCACGAAATTTCGAAGAGCTTAGATATGGCTTCAAGATAACTTGTGCGTTCTTCAAATATCCTTAAACCAACACTTGGTTCGTCTAGGTCTCTGCAATGCGATGGGTCTGGCACCAGTACGATGAATCCATAGAATTCCAAGTATTTTGTTCTCTTCTAATAATAAATAATAGCAGTAAAAGCAACACCACCTCAATAAAAAAAATCTTCATAAATATATTTTTATCATCACGCCATATCCTGCACACATCAGTGTAGGCAGAGGGAAACTAGTGGTAAGGCACTCCGTACCCCATTTTCGTCGGATTCTGTAGGGATTGCATGTTAAGTGGCGGAACCTATACGCGGCAGCACTTTACCTCGACACCGGAGCGAAGCAAAAGGAAATGTATAATATTTCCATTCCTCAAATGAAAATCAAACCCCTCAACCTGTCGCGTTTACAGTCTCAGTGGCACCTGGGTGCGGCTAAATCAAAACAACTGATATTATTAATACATATTTTATATTCGTTTGTTTATAGTTGATCTATAAGCCTAATTGAGAGCATAGTAGATGATACACAATTATGTCTTGCTTTCCAACCCCTTACAAATAGAATAATAGTAGAATCTAAGAGCACTTTCTTAAGCAGACCGGTAAATTATTAATGTATATTAAGAATAGAATATTTATTCTTCGAAACAGGTCTTTACTGCAGTTAAGGCATTTAGTAAAATTTATACTTCCTGAATCCTTAGTGTTGGCAACGATTTTAATAATTTAGGTCAATAATTAACCAATAATATTTTCAACTACTATTTATACATTATAATATAAAAACAAACACAACATAATATTAAATAGTTTAAAAAAATGCTCATTATACGTGTGTAAATGCTCATTTTATGTACACATAAACAAAAATAATGTAAAGCTAAACATTAAGGATATTAGGATACCAAGAACGACATCTATTTTCAAAATGAGAAGCACGATAAACTTTTTTAATCGAATTAGCCACGAGTCGATAGTTTTTCGTTTTATATGTATTCATAATGTTAATAGATGGCACCACCAGAACCATACATTTTTTACATTGAATGTATGTAATAAATGGTTCATTTTTATTACCTACACATCATAAAAATAAATTGTATTATTTTAACATTCCGAGCAGAATAATTGGTAAGGTTATATAACCTTACCAATTATTCTGCTCGGAATGTTGCATGTATCGTTGTCGGTATCATGCATATGCATGTTCTTAAACAATCATCTACGCTTCACGAAATTTCTCGCAGGTACAGTCAATCAGCCGTTGAGAGTTGATCAGTGACAGCGAGCGTAATAGAATCACTACTTTTGGGCCATTGCCCATCTCCCTCACCGCGTCTTATCAGTTACTACCAATAACTCACAAGATGCTTACTGTAGCTAAATGAAGACTTTTCAAGGTGTATATCTGAAAGTACGAAATATGTAATAATAAAATACTACTTTATTTTTTGTAGACTAAAATATAAATAAGGACTGGGTACAATTTCAATTTACTAGGATTTTATTACCATTACATTCTGATAATTATTATGCTACAACTTAGCATAGATAATTAAGAGAAGTTACAGTTAGAAGGAGATAAAGGTTTAATTGAAATATTGGTAGAGATTAATTTCACAAACTGAACATCAAGATAGTATATATATAAACTTAACAAATTATTTCTTATTTTTAATCATGAAATAATGTATGAACTCCTCATATTAATATTTCAAGTTATCCGCAACTTTCACAATTCTTATGGCAACACTTTTAAACTTTACTTATTTTTTATTTTTATAGGAAAAATAATAAAATATGAATGGATACATACTTAGGTTAATAAGGAATAAAAAACAATTCAGTGGTATTAATTACAAGTACTATACTTCTTATATACTAATCATAATGCTTTAATTATTCTGGTTATGTCTCTTGTGGCTGACTTTGGAAAAATATTATATCTTCTGCTATTACTGTAGAAGCTGTTCTTACTTGTCCATCATCAAGTTTTACTTCACCATATGATAGCTTTCCTGTTACATAGACTCTTTGGCCTTTCTTAAGATATTTATATACTGTGTCTCTGAGACCTGGGCGAAAGACACTAACTCTATGCCAATCTGTTCTCTGTAAAACATCACCTGATTCATATTTGTAACTAAAATGTGTCGCTAATGGAAAGTTAATAACTGGATGTTCTTCAGATCCACGTTTTTGTGGATCAGCTCCAACTCTTCCTAACAATGTAACTTGATTAATCGCTAGAAACAAACAATACTTTCAAAATTGGCATTAACTTGTTACTACTTTACTTTACATATGTGCTTTATAGTATTTAAGTAAATGAAATATAGATCATATCTTACTTTTCTCGGTGTTTTGTGTTTCACGGCATACTGAAGTAGTGTGAAAGTTTTGAACTAAAGATAGTCGTTTAGCTGACGATGTGACCTAGCAAGAACAAATTATTAATCTTTGAATATTAAAAGGTATAATGCTTCTTATAATCAAACAGTTAAATATGCATAAAACAGAAGTTAACATAACCGGCATCCAATACCAGATGTGATAGGTTATAAATATAAAATACTTTTAAACACTTACTCGTAATATCCTCTGCATAGCTTTTAATTCAAATTTTACAATTAACAAATATGCCAATTATATAATTGGTAAAGAAAATATGTGAAATGATTTCTTATTATGAAATATGTTATCCAGTTAACCGTGTTTACTATGACCAAATGTCAAAACTCAAATTCCAAAGCCAAATGACATTTGCCTTTGGCTGTTGCAATATAAACAATGAAATATAGTTCAGAAGTCGATGTTTTATGCCGCAATTTAAATAGTTCTAGTGACGTATTTCTTAGAATTTATTTTAAAACATAAAATGTTAAAGTCTATACAGAAGGATTCGTTCCCACTTGTAATGTAGTATATTAAAATATATATATTTTTAGAAACAAAAGTATTTAATTGCTATTTATAACTTCTATTTAGTTTTAGAATATAACTTTTAAATTAAAATTTTAAGCCGACAAAAATATAATAAATTATTGAATTTACTACACTCGTGATTTTCTTTTATTTGAACTAAAAAATAATAAATAGGCACTGACTACTTGACTAATAAATAGTGTAAGTACTACCTATATAGATACGATTTCAAATAATATCAGGGGTACCAACGTTAAGCCGTATAAATGCGTCTTTCTCGTTTATTCGTTGACAGCTGCCGTTTAATAGTATCTATGTAGTTATATATAGATATAACTATATAGATTTTACCTCTATTCAACTACCACCATACCCAATCCAGAAGAAGTTGTTGCCTGTGAAGGATGCCTTCAGCTGCGAATGCGAAGTCTGAAAAACCAGCTTCTTCGGAAGCTGTTGATAATTCACCAATACGACAAATAATAACTATTATTGAACACAAAATTCGGAACTTGGAGAAAAGAAAGGTGAGTACATCACATCGCGCTGCTCACGGCGTCAACAAACATTTTCAATGTTTTCTTTGTTTCTAACTTTTGTTTGTAGATCGTATTGAGAAGATATTTGGAATATAAGTATGTGTATCGACGATAATTACGTTAGAATTATTTTCTAACATAGTTTAAATTGTATGTAAATAATGATGCGGTATTCCGCTGACGCCATTTTTGTACATGTGCTTCAATAATTCTACCATCAAACCGTGACGCCCAAGTCTTGTCACTTTTGAATTGTTAGATATTGAAGTCGTAAATTATTTACTTCTACCTTAAAATATACGATTATCGACACACTCTAATTACATGTCTACTTTAGAAGTACATACTTCAGTTTGTTGACTATAAAGTATGCTTATATATATAGCGGACTTGTGATAAGATCTAAAACAAAAATATTAGCATGTATTATTACATTTCAATGTAAATTTTTCGAGTAAAATATTGACACAGTACTAGACAATATTGTTTGACATCTGTATGGAGCTACAAAAATACATACATAGTAGTAATATAGTCTTACTCCTAATTTGAAAGTGATTTACAATTCAGTATTGATTGGTGATTAATATAATCTTACAGAGCAAGTTGACATCATATCGCGACTTGCAAAAGGCTGGTAAAGAGCTAAATAGTGATCAGAAAGTTGCTGTAGCTAAGTATGATGAAGTGGCTCAAACATTAGAATTTGCCCGAGATCTTTCTAAGCAAGTGACTATAATAGCAACTTCTGCTGAACGTGAAGCTAAGAAACAAGCTAAAAAGGTATGAACATTTTAATTGCAAATAAATCAACCTAGTACATCATTATATTATAAAAAAAAAAATTGTTTGTCGTCAAAAGTAATGTGATAAAGGTTTGATATGAGTTATTGATCTATAAAAGTTTATAAAATTTGTTAGTTAACCTACAGTATCAATATTTAACTAATATTCTTTTCTTTATACTTTGTGTTAATGATGTCATGGCAATTAGCAGATATGTAGGAACTTACTAAAGTAACATGTGACAAAATGATTAGGAATAAAATTTTAAAAGAAGAAATTTATTTAAACAACTTTAAATATAATCATTTCCTTGAGTGGTGATCAAGTTCATAACCTTTGTGTCTATGGTCAGAGCCTGTCCTCATTGTGGCCTACAAAAAATTAAACACCTGATATGAAAAAATAATTTTATTTAAATATTTATTCTTAATTAAAAACTGAACAGACCTCATCACTGAAGTTATATTTCAGAAGTGTAAATGTATTTAATTTCTTACAAGTAAATAGATACACATAATAAGCACACATAATTTCAGGATGCATGGGTTCGGTATTCAGTGGAGACTAATAAAATTCGTGAGGTTCTGCTTATTCTGGATTGTCTTGTGCAAATGGGTAATGCTGAAGCCAGAGAAGATTTTCTAAACGGTTCTAATGGTGCTGCTAAGTTGACCGAGGAAGACTTGCAGATTTTGGATAATCTGTAAGTTATATATTAATAATATTCTTATTACAGCTCTACATTTTCAATCACAATACCTACTTCTGGTTGAAATATTTGAATACCAGAAAGAAACCAAAAAATTGGAAAAAAGATTCATAAAAATAGTACTGTAAATTATCTGTTATGTTAATAGGTTTTGTTATTTTAAATATTTCTTTTTGATTTGTATATAATTTCTTCAGCTTTTAACATAATAATTAATAATTATTTTGAAGTAAAGCTTAAGTTTGTTAATCAAATGTTATATAAGTGTTAAAATACTAGCTCTGCTTGCATAGAATGTAACAAAAACTTAAAGATTATGATTCTAAACTCAAGAAGCCAAGTTACTCCTTAACACATCAGCTATCTGACAGTGAAAGTCCCATCAAAATCAGTCCAGCTGTACTAAAGATTAGCCAGAAGAAACAGACAAATTTTAAATATGTTTGGTATATATAACACTAGCTGTTACCCGCGACTTCGTCCGCGTGAACCAAGAAACATCTTCATTGAGTTTTGATCTGGTTTTCCCATCTTCGAGTAACCTGAGGTTCCTCAGGTTTACGTATTAAGAACCTCCTTTTTTGTAGTCGGTTAATAAAATGAGATGATAGTCAGATACAGATCTCCCAATTGCGTTATTATATGAAAAAACCGCATCTATGCCTTTCAAATTTGAGGGTTGCCCTCGATTTCTCCAGGATTCCATCATCAGATCCTGATCTCCTTACCATGGGACCAATTGTGAAATATACCCTCTCGAACAAAAAAAGGAATTTTGTAAATCGGTCCACCCATCTTCAAGTAATCGGGAAACACACATAAGAACCTCCTTTTTTATGTTGGTTAAAAATCCCTATAAATTTTAACTTATTATGTTATTCTGATATTAAACCTACATTACTGCAAAGTTTCATGAAAATCCGTTCAGTAGTTTTTGCGTGAAAGAGTAACAAACTCACACACGTACAAACTTTCGCGTTTATAATAAATATAAGAATATTAGATGTATACACACATATATGTATTATAAAAAGTGGGTATCTTAATATTAGACGACACATCAATCATATTTATTTGTACAGATGAAATAATTGCTACTTAAAATGCAATGTTTACAAGTGTTTCAACTGCTCTAGTTTAAAATAAAATTAGGAAGGAATGTAGTGTAACAGCACTTTTCTTCTAAAAAACTGAAGAATAGAAATACTTAACTTGTTTTTTAAAACCATTTTTATGGCCTAATTATTTATCTATGTTTATATAAATAAAAAACCAAAAATATTTTGATTCTAATTTTGTACTTATACTAAATCTTTCCATTAGCTATTATTGATATGAGTTGTAAACAATGGTTTAACAGTCATTTTAAGATAACTTTTGCATGTCAGCCTAGCATACAACATAAATATGTTGATAAGTCAAATTACACATACAATTTTTAAATATTAATAGGCATTAGTATTCATTGTATCTATATGGGGAATAAATGAGTACCAACATGAAATAGTATTTGCATAACAAAAATGAGCTTTGATAGGGCTGCCTTGAGAGGTGCCCATTTTTGATTAATTAACTTATTTACACATATTGCTGCATCTCCATATATTTGTTTTATTGTCAATACATTTACTTATTGTTGAAAGGTAAATTAATGATTTAAAAAATAATTATATTCTATTCCAGATACCCAGAAGTTACCCCAAAACATGAAGTTAATGAAGAAGGGCAAGCTGGATTTCACACTCACACAATTAAAGCTGCTGAACATCTGTATGCCATCATTGACGGAAAACCAAAAGATGTTTTGGGAACAACTTATGCTCATATCAAAGAAATTGTAAATACAGTACATGAATGTGGTTACTTTGACAAGTCTGCAGAAATAATAGTACCAGAAGCAGAAGAATGTCAGATTGTAGAGGAGGAAGTGGAACAAACACCTGAGCTGGAGGAGATGGAGCCGGCTGCACCCGTGTACGCGCCGCCGGTGGCCATGCCCGCGCCGCCCGCTCCCGCCGTCGTGCCTGCTCCGGGATATCCTCTACGACCCCTCCCCCCTATCACCCTGCAAGAAGTCGAACATGCATACTTTTCACAACAGTATCCCCAACAGCGACCCATTTCAGAAGTCATCGGATCACAAAACTTTTTCTTCCTCCAAGAATCAGAAATCGATAGCCCGGTCGGAACTCCTCAACCTCCTATTCTGAACCAGCCCTCTCCCCCGGGCCCCATTCCCACACAAACATTCACAAATCAACATTACGTAATACCGGGCGGCCGAGTGCCCGAGCCGGGCAGCATCCCCATGCCGCCGCAGCCGCACTTCCCGCCACACCCCGAGCACGCCTACCAGGGCGTCCCCCTGCCGGCGCCCATGCCGCACCCGCCCCACGTGACACAAGCTCCCCCGCCGCCCCTCCAGCACACCCCTCAACCACAGCAAATAATCCAAGTGGAACCTACTCCGTCACCCTCGGAGGAACAAAAGGTAGTATCACCTGTGGAGGATAGAAACGAAGAAGATTCCAAGGAGAGCCGGAGTCCCGAGCGAGAGGATGATCGCAAAGCTCAAGGCCAAGGCGACGGGCAGAACAGGTACAGGAGGTACCGCGGCGGCGGCGGCGGCGGCAGGGGAGCCCCCAACGGCTTCCGAGGCCGCGGCTCCTTCCAGAACAGACAGAACAGTGACGGGTACCACCCCAGGCACAACAACGACTACCAGAACAGATCGAGCCGGCAGTACGACGGCTACCAGAGCAGGCACGGCAAGGACGGCTACCAGAGCCGGGGCGGCAACGACGCTTACTACGGCAACGGCGACGCGGGTGACGCGCACCAGGAGAACGGCGGGCAGAGCTACCAGGGCGGGTTCAAAGGGCGCGGTAGAGGCGCGCGCGGCGGCCCCCGCGGCGCCACGCGACCTCCCCGCCAGCACCCGCACCCCCACCCCCATCCCCACCCGCACCAGTACAACCGCAAGCCAGAGAACGTCGAGTAGTCTACGACCACTCCAAACATAACGGACTAAATCATTCGTGGAAGGCAAATTTCACCGGCAACAACGCGCTGTGGTAACAACAAAACAAGAGATTATGGTATATAAAAATAATTAAAAAAATAATAAAAAAAAAGTAAAATAATAAAACATGAAACTGAATAAAAAATAAGTTACTTGAATTTAGATGTATGATATATGCGATTATTGTAAGTTACGTTAATTCTAGATTCTTGTATAGATTTAGTCACGCGACAGTGCAGTGACTGCGGTACCTCGTACGTGCCTCGTCCTCGTGATAATTTAAGTACAGGAGATGCACACAACAAACGCCCTCACTGAGATCTTATCCAAATCTCATTAACCTTTATGAATATGGTCCATTCGAAATGCAAATTATATGTGTTAAATACATGTTTTTGTTTCTTTTCCGATAACTTATTTTTTTAAATTGTGTATTATACAAAAATTGTTATTTGCTTTAATGCTTTGATTCCTTAAAATGCTAAAACAGTTTTTATTATATTTATCTACAAACTGTGTAGTCCTATGATTTATATAATTTTGCTACTCCACTAATCAATTTTTTATTATTTTTAACCATTTTATGTCAGTGACGAATAAAACTCGTACAAATGTTAGCATGTGTTGCTCTTAAAGTATTTCTTTGTTAATTACTCCCAGACTGCCTCTTTATACTTACATTTTTCTCATTAGAGGCTGTGTGCAAACAAATTAAAGTATTCTATAATTAAAACTTGTTTAATTACTTAATGTCATGATAAATGATGTTGATCCATATTTAAAAAAATATATCCAAAAAGAAATCAATGAAAAGTTATTTATTAATAAAATATTGAAGAACTACAGTATTCGTTAGTACAATGTTTTCATTTCCTTATTGCTTAAGCTTGCTGTATTGCGTGCAATGCTAGTAGAGCATTGCAATTTAAGAAACCAAGAAGCAACAGGCAGGTAAGGTTATGTAATTAAGACCTAAAACTTGGAAAGAGTGTCTGAATTCGTTTCTTTGAATGTTCTCCACACTGCAAAAAAGACTAATCTAATAGCTTAAGTAGTAAATATTAGTAAAAAAATAGCACCGATATTTATTTTGAATATTTGACATACTGCTTAAATTGGTATTACTAAGTTTAATAGTACCAACAAGTGTTGGGGTAAAATTGCAATAACAAATAATAGGATTGATCATTTGATTGTGCAAAAATCACAATATACAATTCATTCAGTGGTAATTGTAGGGTTAAAATAATAACTATTTAATTCAGATATGAATTTCCTAGAAACAAATAATTATATAAAAATTTGATTGTTAATTGTAATTAAATTTTGCCCATCACCAACCAACCAAACTGTTGTAATAAGTATCAAGAATATAGCGACCAAATTGTTACAAACAGGATATAAAAGATAATTATTTACCACATCACTATTAAATTGTTACGATACTTACTGTTTAGATAGAGCAATGATGTTTTTCAAATCTCATGGGGTATCCCCTACCCCTTAATATCATTAATTAATAATCAGCAGAGGGGGGGTCCCTCTGCTGACTACGTCCTTGCCGATTTCGTTACAGTTCTTAACGAAAATCAGCCATAAAATACGCCTAAGTACAGAATACAGTGATTAAATTAAATAATAATTATAATTAGTATTAATAATTAAACTTTACCCATAAATTAATATTAATCTTTGCTAGTTATATTTACAACAGGCAAAAATGAAGTGCTACTTTTATAAAACATCATCCTTGTTTTGCTCCTACATAATGTTTGAATACACATGATTGATGTTTCAATACACTGTAATTTTTAAACATACTTAAAAGAGAACAAAATTATTAAGAGAACAAAATTATTTATATGAGTTATTAAAAACTTTTTATGTTATGTTTAATATAAGGCACAATTTAATTTTTAAGACCACACAAACCTAAGTATGTACAATATATTTTTTAATAATTAACAAATATAAAATGAAATATGAATAATGACATAATTCAGGAGATCTTAGTGCTTTTCAGAGGTTCCTTAGAAATAAAAAAAAAGTTTGATAAAATTGCCATTTATTAGGATGTTAAAAGAAAATTTCAAAACAACTCTCGAGTCCTGCCTAAATAGAACAAAATAAATAAAGTTCCTTTTATTTTATACGACAGAACCTGTTACTTTACAATTCTAATCTATAGATGTGTATAAACTACGTATGTATCGGCGTATTGTTAAACCTACACAACCCATTGTAATTATACAAAATATCTTCTAATAGTGTACTTAGTTCAAAAAGTAGAAATATAATATCGCCATTTTTGTTCATTTATAAGTTAGGGCAATAAAACTTAAACCTAAACATCACTTTTTAATCATTATTTTTGAAGGCCGCTTTAGGAATGTTGTTTTATTATAGTTGCCTATTTAAGTCATAAAGTGCACATCATGATGATGATTGTCGGTATTGTTATATATTATTTTAAAGGAAGGTCGGTCGCGTGAAATAATATACTGTATATTATGCAAAATATTTAATTCCTTGTAAAAATGACCGGCTGACTGTTACGTTATTTACAAAAAACATGTTATTTAGAACAAATGAGTAATTCATACGAAAATAATGTAATAATAAGGTAAAGTAAATTTGAAAATATAATTTGCCAAATGTTAATTAAAATTTATTTATTGAAAAGTAAATAATTGTTTGTTCCCAATCGGCATTGCACGTTATGACAATTTATCTAAATTATTTACAGAAAAATATTTATGGGATTTTCTAATAATATTGTTATTTTACATATTTCGAAATACGTATATTACAAAGGCCATATAACAAAGGAGAGACTCTTGGCCTTTGGACGTTTTAAATCACCATATCTCACATTTCACGATTTGTACTACACAATTTATTAATATATTTCTTCATTTGAATCAAAAGAAAATCAAGAATTGAGAAATTTCTCACCTAATTAGGTAAATGAATGGCTCGAATAGAGTAAAAAATTATCATATATTATTTCAATTAGGTAATAATAATATTTTAGTATTGAGAATTATATCAACAAATTGTGTTTTCCGAAACCCCATCGTACATAAACATAATCTAAAATATAAAATAAACGATAAAATCACAAACCATACAGAAACCCGACGGCACTACCTTGGTATACAATTTTTGCGTCATTGATAGGCAAAAATGGCACCAGTCCTAACAATAAACAACTGATACTAAGTAACAGCCAATAAAATTCGACGATTATTGTGAATTAAAAGAAAATTAATATTGTAACAAATTCATATGTGATGTCCGTTCGTTATAAACTATTTAACACGTTCGCGCTCTTAATTTTGTAATGTATTCAAAGCCAAAACTAAAATTCACAATATTGTAACATTGTCAGAGGCTGTCTGTCAATTAATCTCAAAATTAACTGATGATATTAAAGAACGTCTAAAAATTCTGCTGGTCACGAACGAGTATTAAAAATGTAAATGCTTAAATGTAACATGTGTAATAAAAATACAAAAAAATTACATACATACACATATTTCACAGGTATAAAATGTAAACTAAGTCCTTGTGTTTGTACACTTGGTTACGAATGTTAAATCATTTGTCGTGACATCGCGTGCCGCACCTTGCGCTCCCACGACTCCGCCTCGGCCCACGACTGTCGCACGTCGCGGAACAACTGCACCAAGAAAATTTTATATAATTAAATAATTGATTCGAAATAATGATTGTAATAAAAAGCTAAATTACTTTTTTACTAATTAAAATACTGTTTATGCTATAGACGGTAGTCCATAGAACATATTATTACATGTATTAAGATGAATATAAAAGTATTACAACTACTTCTTTAAGCCCTTTATATCGATTAGTCCTATACAGACTGGTTGGTAGAGGTAGAATAACAATACTTTACAGGAAAGCGACTTGAGGGTTTATAAGGTTAACATTTTGACATTATTCAAAGGAAAGGAGTATGTATTTATAAATGCAAAATATTGCATGTCCTAACTTTTAGCCACTTTTACCTTTGAAAATAAACAAATGTTTCTACTATCACATTGCCTTTCTGTTATTGTACCAGTTTATGTAGGGGTAAGACCCATCAATATAAATGAGTAGTTATGTTGATCAATTAAATATAATTAATATTTAAATATTTTGTTTATACATAACAACACATTTTATTTTTCAAATTTACTAATAAAATATCCGAAATAAAATGTCAAACAGAAAACTTGGACAGTTTCTAAAGGTTGCGGGTTTAAAGCTTATTAACTACAAATTTACGTTTATCTTATACTAGGTATTTATCAACTATAAAAATGTAAAAATACCTGAGATATCCATACTTCATCAGCAAGTAATTCATTGAGAATGAGAGTGGTGTCCTTACTGGGGTTTTGCATTCTTTTCTCAGCTACTCGTTTACTACACTCTGCATACATGAGGTATTTTTGATGTGATATTCTTGAAAACAACTGCACTCGACCGCAACACGTACTGCATACGAGGAATTCCTGAAAAAATAATTTATTCTAAATTAACATATGTAAATAATATTTATTAATTTTAGAGTAATTATAATAATTGACATTAACATAATTACATTAGTCATTTTACTATTATTCAAGGGAAATGACTATAATTTTACTATATGTATGTAGTATTCTGTATTCAGAAGTTTAATCATTTTTTTATGCCAAAATTGTAACCTTAGAACATTGCGACGGACGCAATGTTATGATGTAAATAAGGATAAAGAGTATTTTAATGTTGAATCATTTAAACAAGGTTTTCCAAAAAATATTTTAACAATATATATAAAGTAAAGTAATTTATATGTTAAAATATTTTTTGTTGATGACGTATCCTATCATATACAAGCATAACACAATCTAGATAGACAGCCTCTAACACAAGTTGGTCATTTGTACTTATATTATAATTGCGAAAGTCTGTCTGTTTGTCTGTAACGCTTTCACGGCTAATCTACCGGTCCGATTTGGATGAAATTTAGAATGAAAGTAGCAAAAAAATCCAGGATCAAACATAGGCTACTTACAAAAATCAACCTCTGAAGTGTTGAAATATGGATTAAAAGTTTATATGAACCTATGAATCTAAATCGCTTGACCGATTTTAATGAATTTCGGCATAAATATAGTTGATAATCGAAAGTTAAACCAAGGTTAAACATAAGCTACTTAGATTTTCAAAAATTCACAATAAATGTGTTGCAATATAAAGAAGGCAGCTAATTTGAATATAAAAATACAATCATAAACAAAGTATACCTTCTCATACGCAAGCCTAGCATCAGGCTGCACAGGCTCCAGCGTAGCAGGGTTATAGGGTTGTCCGTATAACAGTAATCTCGCTGTGGCGGGGCGCATACACGCGCGGCACAGCCCTGCGCCCGCCGCCACGCTGAGGCCGGGCCACGTGGCCGCCGCCGCGTCGAGGGCGCGGGCGTCCCCTCCGCCCGCCCCGCCGACCCCCGCGCCGCCCGCCCCGGACACGCGCGCCCGCATCGCCTCCGTCACCTCGTCTACCGTCTTCACGTTTGAGAGGAAGTAGTCATCTGAAAAACCATTGTAATATTATGTAGAGCGATATGCTATATTATATTGTTGAAGGAAATACTTTTTTTAAAACCATCTATAGTATTTGTATTTTCATATTTTATGTATTTTATGAACTTAAAATATGAAAGGTAGGAACGGTCGGGAAAAGGGATAGCTTTCACCATCATCATAACATGTATCTGTAGATTAGTCTCATAAAACAAAAGTTACAGTTAGATGGGAAACGGTTATGCTATCATGTAGAGCGATTATGGTACATTACATTGTTGAAGGAGATACTATTTATTTCATTGAAACTACTCTATTTCCATTTTTAGATAACGATAAATATCAACGCGTCAGGATTCGAATTTGCGCCTTTTAACAAACGTTCAATCGCTCTAGCCGCTGGGCCATATCTTCGGCTGCGCCGAAATTCTTATTTATGTGTCAAGTTATTTTTGTAACGATCAGAGCGTTTTCCAAAAGGCGCTGTTTCGAATCCCGCTTCATTTAAATTGTAAATGTTTTCTAAAAATGTCTTTTTAATTTTCTAATTGTGTGAATAACGCTTTAAAAAATGATAAATGGCGCGGTGGGACTGCGTCTGACTATAAACATCATGGTTGTGGGTTTGATTCTCACTCGGGGAATTTGTTATTTTTATTTTCCGTTCTGGTATTTAATACAAAGTGGACGAGTGGCGGTGAACACAGTGGTTTGACACTAGGTGCTCTCTGACTACTCCATAGGAAAAACTATGTAATTAAAAAAAAATATGAATTTCAAGGATTCCCTGTACGGATGACATGATGGATGCTGAATCCATGGAATGCCAAGTTTCTTCTTATCTCAGTAATATAATGAAAGTTAACATTATAAATGATACCTTGTTCTTGAAATATTTCTGTTAAGAAATTAGGGTCCAACGCATGAGATATTAATGTCTGTATATAAACTTCAAAATTTTCTTGATACATTTGTGTTTCCAGCATTCGCTTTTCCATAAAACTACAGTCGTCGAGAGATAAATCATTTCTTACTAATTCTACTATTGTTTCTAGATGTGATTGTGATCGAACTTTAACTTGTACTTGGCTGTACAGTTTTTTATTTTGGGGGTTCCATGCTGCATACTGAAACATTGAAAGTGGAACAATATTAAAATACTCCATTTAACAATTTTTAATCACTTAATATTATGCAATTCATTGAATAAAAAAATGCATTTACAATTTAAAGTTGTAAGTAATTTATAATATTTGACTGATACTATTCTATTCTTGTACTGTACGAAAATGTATGTCACATATTTAACGTATGAGGAGATAATACAAAATATATAAATAACATAGAATTAAAATTTTACATTATTTTCCGTAAAATTATTTTATAGAAGTAATATATAAAGTCAACTTAATTTATTTTATAGTTACACTAAAAAGAGATGTGTATGCAATAAATTATGTAAACACAATCTATGAGTAATGTAACAATAAATTACAATTGCAAAAAAAGTATAATCATCTGTCTACTCAGTTAAAGTACAAAAAAAATTAGCATGGCTTGTAATTGACTATAAATTAAATGCATACCGTTGATATATTCCGGTAGAGAACTTTTCCATTTTCCTCAAAGGGTTCATATTTTTGCAACAATGTTTTCCCGTCAACTCTCCATATCGCCGGCCACATCTCGTTCAGTTCGCTCTTTATCGCAACGAATTCTCCCGACTTAAAATATACAAAGATATAAATCATTAATGTTATCATCATAATGTTTGATCAAATTAACATAGTAATCATATATAATTCGGTGTAATAAAAAAACTACACAATGACTTATATAAGTAATTTGCATTATTTTTACTCACATCAAATATATATTTTAAAAATAAATTATTCGCCAAGCGTCACTTTCGTACGTCATTCTTTTAATTAAGCAGGGAATTCATTATCGAGAATAGTAAATTAATGATTATTCATATACGTAGTATTAATATATAGGGGGCATATGTGATTAGTCATGTGGCCAGTCGTGGTTCAGTGGCACAAGCGTGTGACTGTAAACGAATGGTTCTGGGTTCGATTCCCACTCGACGAGTGGAAATTATATTTCCATTTTCTTCGCTCTGGTGTCGAGGTAAAGCGCGGCGTTAAGTTCCGCCACTTAACACGCAAGCCTCCGAATTCGGCGGAAAGTGGGGAACAGAGTGTCCTAACACTAGGTTCCCTCTGCCTACCCTGCTGTATGCGAGATACAGCGTGAAGCTAAAAAAAAAATTGAAAAAAAAAAAATGTGATCATATTTTAGCTTCATGTCTTTTACCACATTGCAGACAGAAAGTAGTGTGAAAACACTCTATTCTGTGGCGGAGGTCAACGGCACGTCTTATCTTTTTACGGAGGAAATATGAAAATAATTTAAATATAATCACTTTCCTGACTGGGAATCGAACCCACAAAGAATCGATTCTATATGTGAGGCAAACACGACATAAAAGCGATTAAAAAGGGAGCAAATATTGGACGCGACCAACCCACCATCTTGCTAGACAGTTATTTAGTATAGAGAAAACTTTTACACACATGTTCCTGATAAGCCACCACTACTCCTTACACATCTGTTTATAGTCTCATGCCTGATCACATGATAATATCCCAAAAAAAAAATGCGTAAAATAATATAGCACCTGGTATGGCATTTCTTCTATTTGAGGTCTGTTATTGTCCATATGTCCCGTATTTGAGATCTGCTGGTGTGACTTTATGTGATGCAGCTTTCTGTTCGAATTGGTGTCTTCTGGAGTACCGTACTGACTATAAGCCAATGCATTCGTTAACGCGGCAACTAAAACATCCACAACAATAATATATAACAACTGTTGCACTTAAACACATAATATAAAATATAAAAAAAAGATGTTACCTTTTTTTGAAACCAAACACCTATTCTATTAGTATTTTGTATTTCCATATTTTATGTATTTTTTGAACTTAAAATATGAAAGGTAGGAACGGTCGGGAAAAGGGATAGCCAACGGCTTTCACCATCATCATAACATGTACATTAAGATTGGTCTCATTAAACAAAAGTTACAGTTAGATTAGCTGCCATACAATTACATTACAATATGAGCTTTGAGCATATAAGATGAACATGTTACTACGTGGCGAAGTGAGGGGTGCTACCAGGAGTAATTACAAACTAAAATTATTTAACACATATCAGTAATATACTCGCGTTTATTTTATGTCTTCTTCTATTATACAAAAGTATTTACATAAAATATTGAGAATTGTGCATAAACAAATAACAATTAAATAGAAATACAAAAACTTATGTTCAGGGCATGGCCTCCTAATACATTACTCGCACTAACTTATAGCTGTCAATGTATTATGCAATTCATCATCTCCTTATAATATAAAATCACTTTCGGCTAACATCAAAATATATGAATACACTATCATAAGTACCAACTAAATTCAATACTGTAAATACAATACATCATTAGGTATGTACAACGGACACCACTGGTATCAATCCCATAAAAAAATATACCACAATTTTGGAATTATTAATGGTAGCACCCCTTCAATAGCGAGTATGACAAGAGTCACAAAACTACAATTTACAATAACATGGCACTAATAATGTGTCATCAACAATAAAGTCGGTGAAATCTTGTTACAGACTAACCCTAAAACATCCACTTCTACTAAGATAGGTACATCACATTTTCATCGTAGATATTATTTACAGCGGGTAATAATAGATTTCATCTAATAAAAATTTACATATCACAGTTAAAATGTAACAAGTTTTCACTACCGCCTCTGGGGTCGGCTCGCTCCTGTCATACAAGCTTCAGGGCTAGCTCTTCACCATCGCGCTCTACTTCTCAAGTGGAAATCTAATAAATTGAACGCACCTTCTTCGGGCTGGTGTTGGTAATAGTATTGCTGCTGCGGCGCGGGCTGCAGCGCGGCCACGGGCGGCGGCGCGGGCGCTCGCGGCTTCTTGGGCGCGGCCGGCTGCGGCGCGCTGGCGGCCCCCGCGCCCGCAGCGGGCGGCGCGGGCTTGCCTCCCCCGCCCCCACCACCCCCTGCGCCCCGCGCCGCCTTCTTGCCCTTGTCGGCCAGCGGTGCAAGCGGCGCACTCGGCACGTTCAGCACGGGCTTGTTGAGACGGCGCGCCTCCTCCTCCGCCTCGTACGACTCCTCCGTGCCGTCGTACTTGCGCTTCCTGTCCTTGTTCAGGTTGTAGTAGCGCGGGTCCTCCAGCTCCGCGCCCTTGGCGGCCAGCAAGTTCGACGGCACGCCGTGCAGCTGGTTGGCGCCCAGCAGGCCCGCCGAGCTCATTGCGGGGTTGCTCAGCGACATGCTAGAGTTCAACGAGTTGTTGGGGGCCATCGCGCCGTTGGCGCTCTGTTGGTTGGAGTTCCCCTCGCAATTTTTATTGTGCTCGTTAGGAGTGTACGTCTTGTTGTTCGCGGTGTTGTTCGGATTGGTCCTCGACCAGGTGGACTTCCTGGCGCCCCTTCCGGCTGGCGGAGGGGAGGTGTCTCTTTCGCCTTGTAAAAATTTTAAATATGACGCCATGAAGCCCGAGCCGGGGCCCGTGACCGGGACGTTAAACTTTTTTTCCATTATTTTTGAAGTAGCGTCTTGTGAAGTGCTGTTTATCTGCTGCTGGGAAGAGGGTGCTACCGTCGATGCAGTATTTGCTCGTTGTTCTGCAAGGAAACCAAGTTCTTCTTCTATATTAGGTACTACCACCTTAGGCTGTTCCTCTTCACGAGTTTCGGGTGTGGAAAAAGATGATGAGGAAGCCGAAGGTGGTGTCTCGCTAAACGAAGACAACGGTGTTAACTCCACGGAAGATTGGAAATCGGGATGAGGACCTAGATGAAAGGGTGGGAAGTAAGTTATTGCATGTCCATGTTGCATCGCAAGTGCTTGATGTTGGTTAGCGAAATTTGTTGCGTGTAAAGATGCTTGAGACCCGAAAGCAGAGGTGCCAGGAAACATTTTTGGTGGCGGTGGAGGAAGATTCCACCTCTCGAAATCAAAATAACCATTTTGTTGTTGACTACTTGTTGAACTATGGGCAGGGGGAGGTATTCTGTTTGCTAAATAGTCTGCCATGACGGCGTTTGAAATTTCGTTCACATTAGAGTGGGGATTTTTTTCTGTGCTTTTTCGTCTGGATATAGATTTAGTTATAGGTATAGTGGATGCTGGGGACTGAGTTTTAGAAGATTTAACTTCTTGTAATTGGCAGCTTTGCTGTAAATTTTGTAAGTTTTTAACAATACTCATAGGGTCTCCCCGACAACTGGACAGATCTTGTAAAGCTACATTATTGCCATCAATATAATTATGTTGATGTTTGTCAGACAAACTTCCTAAGGTCCTATCAGTAGAATTTTGAGATTGTGAAGTAGATTTCTCATTATGAGTATTACTTTCAGTTAAACCATTATTATAATTACTAGAACTATTACTATTACTACTAAACTTTCTGCTAGATTGTCTCTCATTTTCCCAACAATTTTGACTTGAATTTTGATTACGTTCATACCTATTCTCACTGTAAGATTTGCTTTGTTCTATACCTAATGCTCTTGTTATAACACTAGGGTAAGCCACTTGACTGTTCTGTGAGGGAGGTCGTGAAATAGATGCATCTAATGGAGACCGGGGAGCAGCACTATTTACTTTACTATAGTGGTCACCATGTTGCTGTGGAGAATTTATAGAATTCATTGGACTATGATACATTGGATATGCTGGACTAGAACCATGTCCCAAAGGAGAAGTTTGAGGTGCTGTTTGTAAAGGACTTTGCCTTCTGGCTACAACCACACTGCAATCAGGACCATTTTGAGAACTACTACTGGAATAGCCTGTATCTGTACTAGAACTACTTTTTGCTCGGACATGATATTCAGATTCTACATTATTACCACTTTGATAATGCCTGAAACTTGAGGACTGAGATGACGAATATTGCGAATTACCAATTCTACTAGATTTAGAAGAATTACTAGCACTGCCACTATAATTAAGTCTACCAGGGGCATCCATTATGGAGTAGCTTATAGGAGAGGATTGAGGTTGAAGTTTATCACTTGTCTCACAGCTTTTTCTTTGTTCACTACCTAATTCAGGATAAATTTTACTTTGTGCTTTTGTTTGTATTTGAGGTGGCTTAGATGTGGGGGACACAAATCCAGTACTATTAACAGTAGGTGTTCGTGATGTTTTTTCACTACTAGAGCTTTTAGGAGACTGAGAGTTGTATATGGAGGCGGATGGTCTGGTGGAAGATGTAGAGGATGATCGGAAGTCTTTACTGGGTGTTGTGGAAGAGGAAGTCACTGATGGAGTTGACACAATACACGATTGCTGAGAGTGAGCAGTGTTACTTGCAGAACTTGAATATGACTTACTTCCAGCATAATCCTGCTGTGATGACAGTTGACCACTTTTTGAACCACTTGTACTGTACGAATTATCAGTCTGATTTCCAAAATTTGACGGAGATTGAAAAAAAGTTGACGATGATGTTGAGGAAGCTGGTTGTTTTGATGAAGTTGCTGGTGAACCTGACCTATTTGTTTGCTTACTACTCGATATTTGAGAATTGAGATGATTGTTAAGAGTCTGTGCAGCAGCAAAGTGAGCATTAAAATTTTCATATGTTGCTGATGCTTTTGTTGTGGCAGGACTTGGTGATGAGGGCACAACACTTTCATGAGGTAGAATTCCGAATGGGCTAGGTAATTGATTATTTCCTTGCCAACTCAAGCCACTTGTACTACCAGGGGTTGAAGGTTGATCAAAAAATGATGATCCTTGTGCAGCTAGCGTTTGATGTGAGTAATTTTCTCTTAAAGAAGATATCTCTGTTTCTACAGAAGATTGTTTTGATGCAACAGCTGCTTGAGCTTGTGCTATTACTTGACGATGTTGTGCTTGAAGAGATGAACTATAATGTGCAGGTTTTGGGTTTGCATGATGAAACAATGGTGAAAACACTGCATCATATCCCACTGCAGGTGGGGAGAGGAATCCACCAGGGTTAAAGGGAGAAGCAGTTGAAGATCCTAATTGGCCTGCTAATGATGCTGTAGTGTGAGCAGCTTGAAGAAGTAATTGGCTCGTTGTTGAAGGCACAGATTGACTTCCTAGCCCAGTACTGCCACTTGTTAGATGGTGATGAAAGTCCCCACTTGCAGCACCCGCTTGTACTCCTGCTAGCCGATTGTACGAAGCATATGCTGACCATGGTCCTACTGGATCCATTACCACCTCCGTGTTGCTTTGTTTTGTGATAATTTACGTAAGTTGTCAACAGAAGTCCACACTTTCATCCATAGTTTGATATACACATATGATATATATTTAGTATCACTAAATTGGAGCACTTGAAATCATTCTTAATATATTAATAACTCCTCCTCACTTGCAGATAGTTCCCCTGAAAACAAAAAAAACATAAGCATTTTACTTTATCATTATTTCGAGTCTTATTGGAGATCATTTTTATACTGAACGATTATTTATGTACTTGAAATACTAATTATAATAATTATAGCATTAAAAACAGTCCCTAAAGAGATAAATTTACTTTTAATACAAACATAAAGTAAAATAAAAATAATGCGCCGCTCCGACATAATAGCGTCAATGTGTTTGAACAATACAAAAAGTTAGACTCTGGAATCTGTTTTGCATTACAGGCATTATTGGAAAAGAACATACCATTGCATTAATTTGGAAAAACCATTTATCAATGTGGTTTCGGAGGACGCTCACACGACAGATAACATCATAAATATGGCCTCGACTCTTCGAGTGCTGGTTGCGACGGGTTTTGTCTATTGTGAAATTAACGACCACTAAATTATATTTTGAATCATACACAACTGATCACTTTATAATACGCACTATATAACAATTCTTTATTTCCTTGTTTAACTTTAATATTGTTTTAAGGAAGCAGTCACTTTATTTACAAGTTGAAATACGACAACGTTTCGCCTTTCACATTAATCGCCGCCATCTTACATGTCGAATGTCGAACGAACGACCGCACAACAAGCGGTGGCTAGCGCCATCTATAATCGGTTTTAACATTTTTTAAATATAATCTATGACATTTTTTGTACAATATTCTTGACTGCTTTTTTAATATATAAATTATATTTATCTATATATCTATATTCATTATTTTAAATAAAAAGAGAATTAAGCAATATAAAATATGAAAATTAGTATTTTCCTTAGTTAACCTTTTGATATGTGATGGGATTTGATATATTGCACAAAGAATCATACATATATGAAACATTTCAGTAGTTACTCAGGTAGGTATGTCATTTTGGCATAAAGTGTAGGCCAAACACGCAAGTCAAATGCGAAAGTAGCAAAACGATAAGGTATTTTGTCCTGAAAGCTTGTTATCAACGCATGCAAAACATTTAAAATAATTGAAAGTACGGCAACAAAAAATAAAATTGATAAGTTCAACTTAAATAAGCTTTAAAATGCTTTCATTTTTAAAACTGTCTTCGATAACTGCTAATAAAAAGTCATTTTAAAATACATTTACTTTTGCAAAGAGTTCTTCTTTAGTAAATTTCATCAGGTTTTACTAAATTCGATAAGTTCTTATATATAATGAGGCTCATTACTGCCTATCTTATATAGGCATACTACTAGAATGTCAGTAGTTCATAATTTACAGCGTCAACAACACTAGTCTCCACAATACTAGTTGTTGTATATATTTAGAATCTAGATAAGTTAAAATAAACAAGCAAGGTTTTAAAATTAACATTGTTGTGACATTTTTTACTTATAGTAGAAGGACTCGTAAGAGTTTTGGCTATAGTGCTAAACTCCTACTATTATAAATAAAACATAATAATCGCCATCAATCATAAATCTGCAAAAACAATTTCGGATCAAAATTTGTTACGTATTGTACAACCCTATGAACCCTAGCAGTCTATCCGAACATCGTTCCAGAATTTAGAATTTTATTTGTTCTGAGTTCTGACTTTTGAATTTCTAACAAATTAAGCGGTGTCATTATTTGGGGTTTAAAAATAGATGGCAGATTGCCAGCTGATGCGTTCTAATTTCTAAGTAAATAATTTAAAATCTCCAAAGTTGCTTCTGTACTTGTTTCACTTTAAATTTATATTATAATCTGTCAGTATTTGAAAACTTCCCACGACATTAGTAATTTTGAAAATAGTTAAAATTGCTGATGTCACTGGAAACACAAAGCGATGGTTGTATTCGATGTCAAATATCGAAATCGAAAATCGATATTTATTAAATAGTAGTCTGTGTTAAATCCTGGACGTGACTTAAAAATTATCTGTCAATCGCCATTTTATGCGCCATTTTTGAAAAATATTTTTCCATTTAGACTGTCTTCATGAAGTATTATACCACTTGTACCAAAATTTTAAGCGTTAATCATCTTCATTGTGGTATCAATACCTGAGAGCTTAGATTTTTTGAAATAACACTTGGTAACAGTCGTTGAAGGCTCCTCACTTCCACAATTTTTTTTTTTTTCTTTTTTTTTATGGAATAAAGGAGGCAAACGAGCTGAAGGCCCACCTGGTGTTAAGTGGTTACCTTCGCCCATAGACATCCACAACATTAAAGTTATGGATGCGTTGCCAGCCTTGGGAATATAGGACAGAAGGAGGGAGGAAGGATGGGAATGATGGGAATAGGGAGATCTGGCTTACATGCCATCGAACCTGAACACATCATAAGATATTTGGCGGTTCGTCTTTGACATGATAGTGGTCGCGAGCCAGTCGGAGAACGAATCTCCTACCACCAAACTACTGGGTTACCCGCCTTTTACGGGACGCTACCCAGCGGCGGGGGGGAATTGTATTCTTAACCCGTCCCCCCACGGGTAAAACAATGTAGCCACATTAAAAATGCTATAGTATGTTTATAGCCACCTCTGCTGGCGGCACAATCATTGAAGTTACATTTAAAACTTCTTGATCCTTTTCATTACATTGTAAACTACAATGATAAGGTGTGGTATGTACGCGGTGTTCTGGCGTGATTCTACATTTAACCGTACATACATCATCTACTCTTTTTACTTGAACAATACTATTGGTTATGTTCAAGTAACCTTTGGCGATGATGCTATTGCATCATTTGCTTTCCCTTGCTGATCTGAAAAAAAAATTCAAATAAAAATAATTGGCCATATATATGTTAGTAAAAAACAAAACTAACATAAAAAGGTTTAGTACACCTGTAACATTCAACACACGACATTTACATCCTAGGTGTGTGTATCGTTCAAGTGAAAACGACTGAACGGATCTGGACGAAGTCTGGAATAACACGTAAGCTACTTTTAAGCTTGGGAAAATTTATAGTACCCGTGGAAACGCCGGCAAAGCTGCTGACGGAAGCTAGTTTGCAACATATCAATAGAGCGGATAACAAGAAGAGCGGCACTTATATATACATACGTATATACATACCTATAGCTACAGAACTATAATGCATTTTGTTGTCTTTAAGTTCTTTAACGTAAAAATTTTATAGTAGGTATGTACTTCTACTATTTGAGTTGCATTCTTCATTACGACATTAGTAGGATATTTTGAACAGATAAACTTTTAAGCATAAGTAGTGTAGTAAGGAAAGTTTACCTTTTTCCTTTTGTTTTTTGTTCCTAGCATTTCGGCGGCAACAAAATCACTGTTTGTTGATAAATAAAGGGCAAGCGTAAATTATCCGATTGCCCTTTTTCGAATCCTTCATCCATTTTATTAATCGAATTATATTTACTATTATTAGATTAATAATGTAATTACGCAAACGAAAGCACAACACAATACTGCGCAAGCTTTTACACCTACTATAACCGCTAGCGACTTGATAATGCGGCGTGTTGTGAAATGACGTCACAAGCGGTCAAGTGGCTCTTAGCGGGACTCGATATTTTTCCAAACTTTGAATGCCTATAAAATCAAAACTTCTAGGTATTTTTGACTACAACACAACTAGTGTATTTGTATACTTCCAAGCTTTACTGAGACAAAATTTCAAGCGATTTGGTATACCTAGTAACATTATTCATTACATGCCGGCTTGCCATTAGTCACTCACTGAAGAAACAATCAGCAAAAAATTATATAAGCACATAATAATTAGTACTAAGCTAAACTTAAAAATATTTATATATAATATTTTCAATATATAATAATTGAAATATTTTGTGTATAAACATTACAAGATGTTCAATAAAATATTTTACTGAGCAAATAAATATTGCTAAGGTCAAGTTGATCGAATAAAGTATGAGATCGAAGGACGAGGTCAGTTCGAACCCACAATCCACGTACACATAATAATAATAATTATTGTGTATGGTTATTGATTGATTATTAATGAAATCCACAAAAACATAATAGCTTCTTTAACATTTAAAATAATGTGTGTTATTTCGATCACCATACAAAGTCAATTGATAAACTAATAGCTCGATCGAGTTGACTCCATTAGTATGCGCCGGTGCAGGTGAGTCTCAGGTTTGTAATAAAATCGCAACGCAAGTGAAATGTTGCAATATTTAGGTACATGCCTTTACACATTAAAACGCATGAAACAAATTTAGTAACAAACAAATTTAGTGGAGGGGTGTGCATTTTAAAAATAGATCGACTATGCCATTTATTTAGATTTTGCGTAATTTGGCTTAAACGCAACAATCAAGTTAATCGGATTCTTTTTCACTTTCACGCGAATTCTACACATTACGTATTGATTTGCGGACTTTGTCGTACACCAGAGTTAAGAAACAAAAATGATTCAAATATTAAATTCTACGAAGTGGACAGCGTCCAGATATACCATCGTATACCTGATCCTAAGGAGAACGATTTTATTTACGACTTAGAATTCAAACTAAGGACACCCGCTCCTATCTTATATAGTAAACATATCTTTAGAAACTATATTAACAATGAACACGAGACATTTTGGATAGGAATTGGGATGTGAATCATGGTTTTATAATGAAACAAAATGACAAATTTTTACCACATTTATTATGTACGGTATCTAAATTTCACTATTATATTCTTTGGTTTAGATGCATTTTAAATAAAGGAAGACATTAAGATAAGTAAAAGATAATTTGTAGTAACGAATCAAGCACATTTAAATAGCAAATAACTACTGAACATCCGCGGAGTGTCATATTTAAATATTACACAGTACTAATATGAATTACGATTATAATTTTTATAACTTTATTTGGTAGATAGGTATATTTAAGATTTGAAATATAAAAATAAAACCCACGGCAAATTCTAATTAAAAAATATATGCCTATATATACGGTAAAGTAACAAAAAATACATTTCACAGAACAATCTTACTAATGATCCATACTCAATACATTCCTAAGTTTCTTAAACTCTTACATTTTCGCTTAATTTAATAAATATCATTTTCCATTTACCTACTCAATTTTGCGTTCAGCATTGTTTTATAGTTATTAATAATTATTCAAGGAAATGTATTATAAAATATAACTTAATTTATATTTAATTTTTGACATTCACGCATACAAAATCAAATCTATGTGATTTTTAAGCGCAGCAGGAATGTACTTTTTAATTTGGCACAAAAATTAAGGGGACAAAGAAATAGACGGCACCTATAACAACGCACATGTTTACAACCGTGCTGGACGGCTTAAGAAAAACGATTATACATATATTACGTTTTACGGTGCATTAAACTAAAATAAATATAATATTGCTAAAAACACAAACAAATACTTTAAAAAACTCAGATCATATTCGAAATATTATATATCTTTGTATTCTTTGCATGTATACAATATAGTTATTTTCAGCTGTTGCGCTTTCCGTGTTACTAAGTTTTAACTAAGTTCTACATAGAATTTATTAATTTTAAGGAAACAGAACGTCGACAATCAGACTGTAATAAATATTTTTTCATTTAATAAAATCAAATTTTACAGGAACATTGCAATATAAATAGAAAACTTGACAAATTTAAATTAGATTTGATTCAGTTTTTTACATTTAATTTGTCATCTACTTATAATTTCACACAAAAATATATATTCGTAATTAAGCTACATGGCTAAGTTGTATTAAACTAATACATGTATAATCATTATTCTGTGAAAGTTACATAATTTAAAAGGAGCATATTTTCAAATATTTTTTAGTGTGAAATTTTAAATCATTATAATTATAGTAAGCGCATTCTATGTTGACCAATTATATCTAAGCTTTTCGGTGCTTTCCCGCAGGTACAGTTAACCAGCCAAGGAGAATTCAAGAGTCACTGAGACAAAAGTCCTTTACAATGAAATCACTAGGGTTTGTCTCTTACGGGTCTCGCTGACCGCGTTGGTTCTGCGACGCCTATTGTAGTTAGCTGCAGTCCATTCAACTTAAAACGCGTTTACTATAATATATGTAAGTAAATCTTTGAACTTCAAATTCATATTCAAGAATAAGTTTGATTTGTTCTTGATTCAAATTCAAATCTCAAAAATGTATAATAAAATCAAAGATTTATAATAAAATGACTGAAATAAACATTCAAAAAGTAAAGAAATTCATGTTCAATAATTAATTTTAAGACAAAATACAATTTTTAGTATTTGACAGACCTAACGTTACTTTAGTATATAATTATATTTAATTAGTTACGCAAATATTACTGAAATTAAATATATTATGCCGTTTATTAATATCGTAAAATATATTAAGTGGCATATACATACATTTCAATATAATTGTAAAGTTGCTGACTTTTGATTTTCGTACTTATTATTAATGGCTAAGAGATTCTATTTAACCTTTCGATGATACATACGACAAATATTGCAGTCCAACATAGAACTTATATAAGTAATAAGTATAATAATGTAACTTGGTGTGTTTGTGCATTGTAAATAAAAAATCTATGATTAAATATGCAATGGCAAAAATCTTATTTTGCGAATATTGACAGATACAGAAGAGGGGAAAATTCAATATTCCATTTTATAATAAAAAATAACTTTAGAAAATGTAAGTAACTAAGCTTCAACTAACAAATTTAATAATTAAAAACTTCTAGTTAATTTTGTCTGCAATGATTACTTTATAATAAATAATTAAATTTTGGTTTAAATCTATCATGCATTTCTGAAATATTTATCTAATCTAAGATTCAGATCATTGTTATAATAAAGAATTAAAAAAATATAACCGCTATTTTAATCGACAATAGTGAAATAAATTTTTATTATATATGTATCTTTAGTATTTGATAGAAAATATGTGTACGCAATATTTATTAATAATAAATTAAATGAATAATTGTATGGTTATATATTTCATTATGTAGAATTTTTACTTTATTTTATAATAGATAAACAAACGGTGAAATAATTTTGTATGGCATTGAATTTAAAAATGCTGGTTGTCTATACTGTCACTTGCATATCACACAGAATAAAAATGATTTATAATCATTCTATTACTACCACATATGTTAATATCACTAGACTAGAAATGTTGCCGCATGTCATGGGCCATTTAAAATGTAATGTATCGAGAAAATTCTAGAAAATTGCATATCATTCCTATATTTGTAAACTGTAGTAAATTCGGAAATCTTGATGAATGGCAGTTCGGTGTCATGGTACCAGTTAAAGGTTTGAATGAAATTAATTACGACCTAAAGTCATGGTTGTGTTGTAATTACACATATGCGCAGGTAAATTGTATAATATGATTTGTGCAAAAATTGTAACATTCATATAAATTTAACGTATTGGCTAAATAAAATTTGGTAATAATAAAGAAACTTTACACTAAACAGAACTAAGTGAAAGTTCATCAACAAAGTTAAATGTTGTATACATACTTATTTTTTAAGTAGGTCTATGTTATAATTTTAAATGGTTGGTTTTATTCACTACTTCTGTAGTCTTATAAGCAAAAATATAAAAAAATAATAAGCAAGTAAAATCGGAATCACAATTTACCCAACATAAGTATTTGTAATTACAACACCAAAGAAAAACGCTAAAAAGATTAAAGCCTAAACGCTTCATAATTTTAAAATTTATAAATAATATCTTTGGACTCAACTGGCAAGTAAAAAAAACTTAACAATTATAAAAAAATAAAAACAATAAAAAAACTTACAAAACAAATATCATAAGATTGGTAATTTACCTTAGAGTATTTTAATGTATCCCTATGAGTATTTCCTTTCACTTACAACCTACGTTAAATATTCCTTCTTTCTAATTGATCCGAAAAATATTGCGAAAACTTTTCAATCGCTACTACTCTTTGACAACCAGAGCTACGTTTGTAACTGCATAATAGGAAAGTATATTTTGTTTTGATTAAATGCCTTGGGTGAGGGAATTTTCGAGAACAATATCGAATTCATCCAGTGGTTCAAGTATCTGCCTCAGGAAGGTGAGTAAGCCGCGCTTGCGCAGGAAGCTTTGTTCCTCGTACATCTCTGTAGTCACCCGCGTTAATGACATCGGCACTAGCATTCTGTGGAGCCAGTGTTCTCTGAAAAATATTTTGACGTATTAAGTATAAATATTATTATTGTGAATGTATTTATTTTAGAGGGACCAAATCGGGCAAATGAGAATAAATTTAAAGATAAGTTTTTCGAGTTGGATTTGAACCCACAACAAGCATGTATAAGCTGACACTCATGCCATAAGGGCGTCAAATAAGTTTAATTGAATATTTTTTATATATCTAGTAATTCCTAAAAAAAATAACGAGAGCTCATTCGTTGTTTTTTATCACTCTACACAGCTTAAGTATTTTTTTTACCACACTTATGTTTTAAGTGTTTTACCACACTTATGTACGGTATCTAAATTTCACTATTATACTCTATGGTTTAAATTAAATATCATTTATATTATCATTAGTATTATCATATATATTTCTCTTCTCTCTTATTTTCACTTCATTATATATATCTGCCTCTCAACATGCGTTCGTTTCGTCTTATCACACTTTTCGTAACGCTCTCGTCACGTGTTCACCACCTACTCGCCAAATCAAATCAGCCAGATTTATTTTAAAACACATTTAAATGTTCATTTTCCTTTAGTACCAATAAAAAAAACCAAATTAACACCTAGGAAGATTGAAAAAGAAAACGTATATTTTTTTTAAAAAATGCTAACAACAAAAATAAGATGTAATAAAGCGTATAAGAATTTCGAGGCAGCGTGTAGTAGAACGCATTTCTCAGTGGTGAGAGCGCCTGAACGGTATTCGAATTCGAATCCCGCTGCGTTCAAATTTTTATACGTTTTCTTTAAATGTATTTTTCAATTTTCCTAAGTGTGGAATAACATTTTAAAAATGTTTAAAAGTAAAAAAAAATAACACCAACAACACAACATACTCACCGTAAACTAAGACAAATAAATAGCTGGAACTTCCCATCCTTGCCGAGGCTGCGGCCGACGGAGCCGATCTCGTCCATGAGGTGGCAGTAGCAGCGCCATATCGCGCGGTGCTCCTGGTCCTGCCGGCAGTTGTACGCGACGCCGCAGCCCTTGTTAGTTTGCGGGTCATCGCTGAGACTCATTTTGAACTCGTCTTTTACTCTCGCTGTAATTGTGGAATTTTTATTAAAAAAAAAAAGCCTTAACTGTTAATTTCTTAGTAATTAATGTGTAAATTACGATTAACTTAATAAAAAACTCCGTGGAGTTTTTTGCTTCGGTTCTTCTCATGTCGTGGGGTAACATTAGTGAACCGGTGATAAATTATTTGACGTCAAAAAATTAAGCTAGAAGTTACATACTACTTACTTATTTTGAATAAAATTATTTGACTTTGACTATTAATTTGACTAGTTAATAAGAGGCCGTCGTGGTGCAGACTGACAGCGTCGAAATGCGATGGTTGCGGGTTCAATTCTCACTGAGGGGAATCATTATTTATGTTATTTTCATTTCTTCACCTTGTGACCTAAGACAAAGCGTATGTCATGTACTAAAAGTTATATTCCATTACTGTTTTTGAATCAGTTGATCAGTAGTATACTAGTATTATACTAGTGTGGCCAGTCGGGGCCAAGTGGCACAAGCGTGTGACTGTAAACGACTGGTTGTGGGTTTGATTCCCACTCGAGGAGTGGAAATATTTAATATTTCCATTTTCTTCGCTCTGGTGTCGAGGTAAAGCGCGGCGTTAAGTTCCGCCACTTAACACGCAATGCCTCCGAATTCGGCGGAAAGTGGGGAACGGAGTATCTTAATACTAGGTTCCCTCTGCCTACCCTGCTGTGTGCGGGATACAGCGTGAAGCTGAAAAAAAAAATTAAAAAAAAATGCCGATTTTTATGCAATATCATCAGTAATGCATATTAATTTAAAAAGTAATCTTACCAAAGTAATCCCAAATAAAGAGATTTTTTCCAAAAAGTCTTGATGATTTGAAGCCACATAAGAATGCTTGTTCCAAACATTTCACCAAACCATTCTCCCCGCAAAGCAAAACGCTTAAAGAATTCGCATCCTTCTCGCGTTTTGACTGATAATGCCATTTGACTATTGCATTTACACAGTCACCTGTAAAATAATTTTATATATAGCTTTAAATATATTGTACATTCTTGTAACGGAGGTCCACAATAATATATTATATATTTTAATCCCATTCGTTATACATCTACCAATATATAAACTTCTCTCGCATAGCAGGATCGGACAGAACACAACACCAACGTACTTCGTTCTGATAATTCGTATATTGCGTATTTTAAGTGGTAGAATGAACTCCATGCATTATGTTATCACCAGAGCGAAGAAAAATTTTTATATGATTTTTCTCCGAGTGAGAATCGATTCCACAATCAGTCGTATTTATTCGATAACTTCCTATATAAACTATATTTATCTATACCAATATAATAAATAGGTAAAGTTTATAACCTTGTTTGTAAGGGGTGATTCTTTTGTTTTTTTTAAGCTTTACGCTGTATCCCGCTCACAACTGGGTACGCAGAGGGAACCTACTGTTAAGACACTCCGTTCGCCACTTTCCGCCGAATTCGGAGAATTATTGCGTGTGCTGTGTGCGGGATACAGGGTGTAGCTAAAAAAACAATTTAATTCAATAACGTAATCTTACCAATCATATGCTGTATAGTAGATGTAGACAGATGCGTAGTGGGCGACAGGGCGTGCGCAGGAGTACGCGGGGAGCGCTCGCGCGTGCGCGCCGCCACCACCACGCGCTCCGTGGAGCCGTCGTCCACGCCCGTGCCCAGCCACCTGTTGCAGGGGAACCTGGGATTTGGGGTAGTTTTATGTATTACATTTTGACGGGACATATTAGAATATTTTAGATTATTTATTGCGATAAGATGCACTATATAAATAATAAGTGGTGTGTCCTCAAATTATTATTAATATGTTCGGTACAATGCAAAGACAAGCTTAAAGAAAAACTATTCTAATTATTATGTTCTTAATATTCCAAAAGAAAGTCAAATCTAGTTTTCACATTTGGGTCACTAATGGAAAATGTAATACAAATTTCCTTCGTATAGATAATAAACACATTCTTATTGTATACATAGTTGCAATAACATAGTAATGATATTACATTAATTTTATACACAAATAGAATATATTTCAAGCATTCATATAATAAAAAGACAAAATCAAAGATAAAATCTAAATTTTCGAATCCGAACAATCCGAATTCACAGAAAATATAATGCAAAAATGTATACTCACGTGTATGTGTGACCTGTGACTTCATTACGCACATAAACTTGATCGAGCAGCCATCTTGGTGATAAACCAGAATTGTCATGACCAATTCGTAATGTTGACAAAATGCCCAAATTTTTATGCTAAAAGAAAAACATTTTATTTAGTTTGTAAATTCGTTCTACCGTTCTGATGTTTAACTATATGTAAATATCTTTTGAAAACGATGTAAATTGATAGAAGGCAATATAGCTCACTATCTAGCTAATGATTAGATTATGTAGTGCAAGCCCAAATTCAAATTTAATAATATTTTTAATATATTACACGATGATTTTAGTGCAATTTCTCTTGTATAAGTAAATAACAGGTAACTGAAAAAAATATAGATATTAATAACTTACATGAAAAACGAACTCGTTAGTGTTTCTCGGGATAGGTATTTTTGGTGTAGATTCACCGTTGGCGCCTGATATAGACAACCAGCAATTGGCGGTTGTTTGACTTGCTTTGCGAGATGGCACAATTAGAACACGATATGGCAACTCTGTCAAAAGAATTATATAGTTACATAATAGTTATGCGCAGTTAAATATAATTTTCTAACTATTTGATATATAAGTTTTCAATGGCTATTTGATATAATACCAAACTAGCGGCCCGTTCGTGGCTTCGCCGCGTGAACTACGTGATTGTTTCGTTACATTGCAACACTCGGCGGTGGATTTTTAAAAAATAAAGTAGCCTATGTCCTTGGATTATCAACTATATTTATGCCAAAATTTATTACAATTGGTTATGTGGTTTAGATTTTTCATACAACCTTTCATTCCCCATTTCAACTCTTTAGAAGTTGATTTTTGAAAAAATAGTGGCCTATGTTTGACTCTGGATGTGTTACTACTTTCATTCTAAATTTCATCCAAATCAGACCGGTAGATTAGCCGTGAAAGCGTAACAGACTTTCTACTTTTTCTTTTATAATATAAGTACGAATAATAATAATGGAAATGAGAAGTATTCTCCTAAGAGGTATAGTTTAAAGTCATTCATCTATACATCTCCAAATTTATCATATAGCTCTAAACACATGTTGCTTAGTATATTTAACATAAATTCCGATATGAGTATTTAATTAAGGTTAATACATTTAAAATATCAC
Organism: Dryas iulia moderata; assembly: GCA_019049465.1. NCBI lineage: Eukaryota > Metazoa > Arthropoda > Insecta > Lepidoptera > Nymphalidae > Dryas > Dryas iulia. The sequence goes on from CM032429.1 coordinate 7,136,784, forward strand.
AATGAGTCAATGATTACATTTTTTAGAAAAAAAAATAAAAATAAAACGATTTATTAAATAAAATACATATAATATTTGGATGCTTAAAATAATTACCATGTACATAATTGTTTTAATTATATATAAGTTGTAATTTAATTCCGTATATATTTAGTTTCAATTCAACTTCAACGTTAACATAAAAAATGTTACTCATTTTATACTCTATGGTTACTCACTAGTAGTAGGATAAGTATTAGTAAAGCAATAGTAGTCCACTGCGTTAAGAGTGAGTAGATGGTACAGAAATTGTTCTCTTTCCTCCTCACATCGTAGGAACGCCGTTCTTTTGTACTGTGATCGTAATAAGGTTGTGTCTGATAGTAGCTCCCTCAAATGCTTTGACAATAGCTTTTTTTCTAGCGATAGCCTTACCCACGCTCGAGCGTAACCAATTTCTGTTTTTATATCTGTCATCGCTTGTACGTTTCTAAAATTAAAAATAAAAATGTTATAAATGTCTGTCTACCCTGCTGTGTGCGGGATATAGCGTGAAGCTATTTAATTTTTAATTTTTTTTAAAATGTTATAAAAGATAAAATTACTATAAAATATGAAGTTATGAAGTTTTTGGTGTTTTATAAAGCTTGCTAACACGTAACTTCGCCGGCGTGAACTCCACAACTATTTCTATTTTGTAAATATAGTTATTTCGTATTTTCGACGGCCCGCGTTCGAAGTTTATATTTTTCATTTGTAATTTATTATTATTATTGTCAAAAAGTGTTTACCTGCCCTTTTTAAAACCAATAGGTAGTTTATGTTCAAGCCTGGATTTTCAACTATTTTCATTCCAAATTCCATCTAAATCTGGTTTATACAGACTGACTTATATTTATAATAGTAAAGATATTAAATTACCAGGATTTTATAACGACATAAACATTAGGTTTATTTGAAGACTGCTACACTTTACATATCTTAATAAAAAAATAAAAGTAATATTTAAAATTATTTACCTCATATCAAAAGTAAGATTTTCAGGCAAAGGTCTCAGTGGGTTCGGAGGTTGAGAGGATTTTCTTTCCAGGGTACCAGAATTACTCAGACGGTCTCGAGAACTATCCCGAGATCCACCTCGTGAACTGTCTCGAGACCTACTTGAACTACTACTTTGTTGGGCTTCCACTTCTGCACCCACTGATGATAAATCTAGAAAATTAAAATATTAAATTAATAATCCACTTTATGAGGCCGTCATGGTGCAGAGACGTTTAACGATAAGCGCGTTGGTCCTGGGTACCATTTCCACCAAGGGAATTATTATTTGTATTTGTTCGCTCTGGTACCTAAGATAAAACGCGGAGATCGTCGTAGTTCCGTCACATGCAACGGTTTCGATCAACACACGTTGTCACTGACTACCAGAACGCAGAACTTTTTCTGAAGTAGAAAGTTGTAAAAAAGTTTTTAAAATTAATCAAAGGAGCGTATAAGCATACTTACAATCTAATCGTTTGCGTAAAACACACCAGGCCAGGGCTGCATGTTTAAAATAACACAAAAACACATAAATTGCTATATTCTTTGTATATACAAGTACTATTGCAGTGTCAGATTAAACTATCGTCTACAGTTTAAACACTATGACTCATTAATCACAATTTCAAGTAAAGTGAAAAAAGACATACCGGGCGTTAAGTAATTAGGATCGATAGGTTTTGTAGAATTACTGCACTGTTCCAATTCTTGATAGTTAGTCAAATGCATCCAAAGAGCAGATTTCCCCATTTTGTGTTGTAAGCCGTGTGACCACAATCGCTCTAAGAGGTCACAAAGGGAAGCTATCATTGTACTCTCTTCTACTCCAGTAATAGAAACTTCACAGCCCAATCCTAGATCACTTTCTTCAGTACCCATTTTTTCAAGTAACATCCTCTTTGTTTTACTTTTACATTCCTAAATTTTTATAATACATTAAAACGTACTATAAAAAAACATAAGTAGATAAAAAAAAGGATTTTTTTCTCTTTGGTAAGGAAGGGAATACTAATTTAGTAAGCGGAATAATTAGTAAAAAGGAAAAGGAAATGTTTAGGTGCATATAATTTACTAACTACTATCTTTCAAGTTCATTGAATGTTCAAGATATCAAATATTGTAATGCATGTATGTATATATTACAAGTAAAGAAAGCTTTTGGTGTAAAAAAGGATTAATATAAAAAAATAACATAGGTTCGATGCCGTCGTGGTATAGTTATGGCAAAACGGGCAGGTCGGGATAGTCATAGGTTCAAATATTTATAAAATTCTACATTTTTTTTGTATGGTTTAATATGTAAGAACAGGAACGGAGACAATACGAAAAAACTGAATTATTCATTATTTAATGATAAAAAATATACCTTTAAAAGTTTTTCTACAAATGCCCTGTTATTCTGGGCAATAGCTGCTGGCGTGACTTCAGTGGAGAGACGTCTGCCTATATCCCCAAGTAAAAGTTCCGGTGGACAGTCTTTTACCTGCCACTTCGCATTTTTTATACGCTTCAAACTATTAGTTCTGTAACATAAAAGTATTATGACAAATATTTATCTCTTAAAAATTGTAAACAAACACAAAGCCTTGTCCTTTTACATTACATAACTAATAATTTTGCTGGACTTTTTTAATTTAAACTCTTTATGATTCATGAAAATTAAGAGAAGAAAGAAAAGATTGAGAGAAATATTTAAAATACGCATATTTTTGATGTAACATCTTTATTCATTTATATTATATTATAAATAAATTTGTCTATATAAACAATATCAATAAAAGTGGAAGTTAATACTAATAGCTACCTTATTAGGGTAATCACTACTTACTTATACATATTATAAGTGAGACAGTAAAATATATTCTCTACTAGTTGGGCACTTTAATAAATTAGTATTTTATAATATTAACGAAACAAACATTCCACTAAAAGGTCATGCTTATTATATTATTCAAATATTAAACATTTTTAAAGTTATAATTATGTAAATAACAGAATTTAATAGGTAATTTCTATCTACATTTACATAAATTGAGCTGCGTTTCGCAATGAGAAAAAAGCAAATAAAATTAACATACGTTATGTACATGCAAGTACGCACACAGAACAATACAAAATGCAATTCGGTATAATTTCAAACAGCCATGCAGAAAATCACAACAATTGGAAGCAGAGTATTCGTCCAATATGAACCAAAGTTAACACGAAACCAGTCAAATGACAGATTGTAAATCTTTAACCATAATTTTAAATGAATCTATTTTAACTGAATTAATCATATACATGTATTAAAATGAAGATCCTGTTTTAAATTAAAACCCGACGTTTCGAATACGTTACTATAGTCCGTGATCACAGGTAGACTGAATACCAAAAATATACGCGATTAATCCGGTCAAAAATAGTTTCATTTCAAAATGTTATAATAATTGCAAAAACAAAAAAATCTTATCATGTTGAACATATACATGTTGTTCTGTTATGGAAATATGAAAATTCCTCCGAATGGAAATCGAACCCACAACCTGTCGGATTCACTACACCAAAATAAATTTATAAAAGTTTGCAAATTTAATAACTTTAATCAATAAAGTTTCTAAGTCAATCAATTAACTGCACCGATGTATTTAGTGGTAACAATGATCCACATACAGACAGTAAAATAAACCTAGTATTAACAATAGCTATTAAGATCACAATTCTATATTTAATAGTGACAATTCAATTTTTAATTTATGGCTTTCAATAATGTCACATATATAATAAGAGTGAAGTAAAAAAAATATATAATAACAATATTGTTTATAATTATTATTTTATAACTATTACAACCATAAATGAATTTTTAATACATTAAAAAATTTCTAAATATATTATTTTAAATTAAATTAATGTATACAATTTAATATAGCAGTTACAATGGTTATACCATATGTAAAAAATAAAACTAAAGTTTTGAGCTGCATTGAACACTTTAAATTCGAGCATACTAATTTTATATTCGAGATTCTGTTATTTTATAATTCTATTTTCTTATTTACTATACATATTGTATGCAATTATAGCTAAAATATTTCTGTTTATGTATTAAGTATATTTGATTATGCGTTATTTATTATAAGAAGCTTATTAAATTGTACTAACAGGCAAGGAAATAAAAGTTCTATCGCAAAGTTATCAACAAGTACAAAACATAGCATTTTACTACTTTTTACAATATATTCTTATACATCTCTATGATATATTTAAATAAGAATAAAATATGTAAGGTAAAAAATATAATTGCATAACTAATATCAAAACAAATGATAAAATTGAAATACACATAAACATTTAAAAACAACTTTTGATTACACATTACAATACACGAACAACCACTTAAACATTTATAAGACAAGCACAAATCACATCACATGCTATAATAAGCAAGCAAACCAATACTGATATTTTATTAAAATAAATTCCATTCATAAGCTTTAAGCTTATTTAATTATAAGCTATATGTACTAATTAATAAAAAATCTTTACACATACATATTAAAATTATAATAAATGGTCAAATTATTTTTTATTACATTCAAAATTATATAAATTGTAACGTATAGTAAGCGCATTTTAAGTAGAATGGACTGAAGCTAGTGACAATAGACATAACACAACAGGGACAACAGATTCTTAGGGAATGATTGGTGGTAAGACGCGGTGAGTGAGACGGGCGAGAGACAAACACTAGTAATTTCATTACATAAGATATCATGTGTCTCAGTCACTCGTCAACTCTTATTCGTTGGTTTATTGTACTTTTGTTAATTTTCGGAAACCCAAGATGTCCGATCAATATAAAATGCGCATACTATATATGTAGTGATATCAGCATATATAGTACGTGCGTATTTATTACATGCAGGTAATAGTAATAACTCTATAGCGTATTATAATATCTGTTACATTCTGACACTACGTGTTTTAAAAATTGTTATGGATTTTAAATAAATTTAACTTTTATCTAATAAACTCTTCTAAGACAATTAGTTTAGGTTTTACAAGCGCATTACTCATGAAATAGTATAAGGGTACTTGGTAGGTAAAACTACTATCAAATAATGCCTTAAAATATTAATTATCTACATTATTTTGGATTCAAATGAAACTATTAAATTTTTGCTAGTAATAAAATAATTAAATAGTGCTTTTATTATTGTATAGAGACAACTTAAATGAGCGTTCGTTTTATCTTATATTATGTGAAGCTGCCTTTACATAAATATGCATGATTATTGAAGCTACCCCATATAAGTTAAATTTGAAACCAAAACACAAACAACGGATCTACTGTGTACGTAATGAGTGCTGGGCAAAATTTAATTGCAATTAACAATTAAATATTAACATTTTTTCGTGCGAAGATCACATTTAACAATTAAGAAATCGTTATTTGTGGTGTAAATATGAACAACTAATTAATTCTGAGTTAATTGTGATTTCCCCATAAACAAATAATCCACACGTATCGCGCGTACAACAACATAGTCACAGGGAACGTAGCATTAAGACACTCCCTTTAGTTAATCACAATTAACTTTTAACCCAACACTGTGCGTAGTGACTCGCACCTGCGATCAGATGGAGTGGGCGGTGCTAACGCGTTCGCATCAAGTCTTGCTGGGAAGGCTCTATAATAGGCGGCGCGGTGGGGGAGCCTCTCGCCCGGCGCCCCCACCTCCACCTCGCAGGCCCACGAACCGCCCCCCGCACCCCCTGCACCCCCCGCCCACACGCTGTAACCCCTGGTGAGACCCCCTTCGCCTAAACGCCCCCTGAAAATACACCCCCTTGGTCTACACTCGTGATGTTTGACGTGAATTCAGTTGTTTAAGACAGAATATAAATACAGTTGCGATTTAAATTGCATACTAAAAATAAGAGTATAAAAATAAGAAGTACTAGGGGCGCAACCAGATCCTCAATTTCGACTCGTTGCCCTCGCGAAATCTCGGATGCCGTTTACATATTGAGTGAAGCGAGCAAATGAAAATAATTTATTGCGTGAAATTTTGCCGCTATAGACTGTAATGAGAAGTCAGTTTTTCGGTAATCCTCAAGGACACCAATTTCCAATGCATTAGTGTAGTAAAGAGTGAGAAAACGTCTTTAGTGGAGCGCTCCGCTCGCTACGCTCAATAAAATAACGCAGGTGATGGTAATATTAATTATTGCAATATTATAATTTTTTTGTGCAATGATTAACACATTTTTGTTTCTTGAGAATGAATGATTAATTACCTTGTAACAAGGAAAGTATTATATAATTTTTGGCTTATGTTATTATATAAAAGCTGTATATAAAATCTCATTTGTTATTGTTAGTAGAATGTTAGGTACATGCGATATTAGTAGAATTAAAATGCTTACTGTGATACATTGCTTACATCCTTTGGTATAGTTAAGTTTTTTAAAAAAGTCTTTTATAATTAGATATACTTTAAATATTCATATCTAACATTCAAGACCAAGCCACCTCATCCATATTAGTCCATATTATAGAATGCAAACAAAATCATGCAGTAGTTTCTAGAACTTACCTAACAGCTCTTATTCTGTGTTCGAAGACTTGCAGGTTTGCATCGTATTCTCCCCAATTCGCCATAATTTTGTTATCAATGAGTGTAGCGAACATTTGCGTTTCGAGAAAACGGGATAAAAACGGTCTGTGTCTTTGCGGTTGATCAGATAGAAAAGATGCCTTATCGAAGTTCACCATTGATTCTCGTGAGGAAAGCCACGAATCACGATCCTGTGATGGGAAAAAAAGAATCTTTACCAACCTAGAAATTTTTCCTTTCCCCTTAAATTTGTAACATTTTGCATTGAAAGCATTCAACGCGGCGTTTTATTTTACCAGAGCGGGGGAATTACAGTGTACAATACAATGGCCTCGTAATCTTTACTTTGATGCTCATAATATTTTATCTATTTATCTTAAAACTTTAACTATATCTATCTCATTTGACGACCATCAACCACAATAAAATATTATGCCTTACTGCATAAAGTATATATGTTTTTGAAGATTCACGCTTTTTTGTTCCTGTAAAGAAGGGTAGTCAGAGTACCAAACGTCAAGGCACATCTTTCTCCACTTTCTGTCCGCCGAACTCAATGAGGCGCTTTATCTTATCAGAGCGGGAAATAAGAAAATATTTTAAATAATGTCCTGAGTGTGAATCGAACTAACAACCAGTCGTATTTACAGTCTTACTATGCTACAACGGTCTCTAAAGTCAGTAAGTCTATATTAGTTAGTCAAGTTTATATTATAGTCTTTGATTAAAAGGACAATTTATATAATATATTTGATATTAAATTGTTTTAGCTTTACCTGGTCAGGCATTATAACAAAGTTTTCATACATTAGGAACATATGAACGAATCTGTTTAGAAACGTTTCTCTGATGGATATATTAAAGCGCACATCTTCATTGTACTGGTCTTCATCGTTGAGTATTTTTTTCTTTGCTGTTGGCATTACTGTTTCTGCATCTACATCGTCTATGTTAACCCCTGTGTAATAAATTAAAATCGATAAATAAAGTTCACTTTATGTAACTATGTTAGGTATTAGATAACAATTCGATCTGTAAAACATGCCGTGTATAATATCTGTTACATTAGTGTAGAATTCCGTAGTAAACAATTATGTAGCTTATAATAAATTAATTTTAAAGAAAATATTTAAATATTTAATTTAATAATTTTAAAGAAAAGAGATATATTTAAAATTATTCGGTCTTTTGATTGAATATAATGTGCATAATGGCTGGTATTACAATAAAATAATTATTGAAACGGAATAGATGTATAAATTTACATAGATAATAGATAAATAACTGCATTATAAGATATAAGTAACTGCATTATAAGATAATTTCGACGCTAGAACCAAATCTACAGACTATTGACATAGTCTAAACCTAACTTTTCGTTTTTTTTCAAAAGTTACGTACTGGAAGATGAACAATAAAGAAGAATCGACGGAACAATCTATCTACGTTGCAAACCACACAGGACAGTACATGGAAAACCACACAGGTTTCCGAAATTTCTACAGATGTATGACAAAAATAACAATTTGTAACAAGCGTATAAGAATTTCACATGGGTTGAGTCACGTTACGTCACGCTATTTTTCATATCCATTTCATCATTCGCTAATAAGCCATTAGAAATATTAAAAACTTATAAATAACCTGTACGTTTAACAATATCGACGATACGTTGTAGCGCGTCAAGGCGTCGCGGCGCGCGGCGCGGCGAGCCCGGCGGCGACGCGTTCAGAGGCCGACTCTCTTCCCACTCTAGCACGTCGTGGAACGAGTGCTTGCGACGGAGACCGCCTGTCAAGGAGCATAAAATAAAAATATTTTACCATAGCAACGCATTTATTATAGTGATCTACCTAAAAATTGTTGTAGTTTTTGATTTTGGATCTAGAAATATTGTACCCATAATAATCTCAGATTCAAAGATAGCATACTCATTCTGATGAGAATTAATGGACTGGAACTAATGGATTGGTAAACTTGTGTAAATTTTATAAAAAGATAACATTTAATATTCATTAAAAAGGTGATATATTTTTCTATTTTTATAAATATTATGTACTTCTATTAAACAAGTCTAACACAACAGTAAAAGTTTTCTAAGTTTCAGCATAATTGTAAGTAATGGTTTTTCCAAAACTTGAAAAATAAACTACAATCTGTCCAAATTTTTGTCATACAGAGAAAAACCTTTTTCTCTGTATAACAAAAATTTTGTGAAATACCGGGAATAGTGACCCAGGTTTAAAGGGTTAAATTATTTGCATTTTTAGACATAATCAATCACCTCCAAAATTGTGTAAGCTTTACACAAAACATCTACTTGTTTAATAACAACAGATCTGTAATAATAATCTTAACACCTTAATAGGTGTATACCTTAGATAAAAGCCATTAATTTCGGAAAATTAATATTTTCCGAAATTAATGGCTCTTATCTAAGATACTGCTATCTTTTAAATTCAAGGTATTACAACATAGCTAATAAATAATATTAGACAAATCGATAAGTAAAAATCGCAATTTAACGAGACATATTAAGTAAAAAAAGATATCCAGATATCAGACTGATATCAATCATTTTTTGACACTAAACATAAAAAGTTTGTAAAGCATATTTTTTTTTTAATGTGAATAAACTTTATGTAAATGAGAATAAAACATTTTTTCTTTCAAAAGGAATTTATATATTTATTATTGACTAACCAAATGAGTTCTTTTGAAAAATATTTCCAATATTTATTCTCAATTAACTATTTTAATCAGATTAATCTCGTGAATCAATAGAAAATCGAAAGGATCATCAAATCTATCAAACATTTTAGTATGTGGCCTTCATCTTGAACTATCCCTTGCAATATCTCAATAGCATGTTAGTGGTGGAACTCAAAGCAGCACTTTCTCTTTGTTACCAGAGCAGAAAAATGAAAATAAATGACTATGATCATTTGTTCGAGTGGGAATCAAATCTACACTCAATCGATACCACAGTCAGTTGCTGATCCACTGCGCCACGGCGGTTCTCTATGCTCTTACCTGAAGGTAATGTGCAACTGCTACTCATCCCATCATTCATATGCTTATACGAGGTTCCATTTAATGGCGCGCCAAGCTTTGTTGGTTCTGTTTCTGGTCTTTGGATCTACAAAATAAATATTACAATATATTATACAAATTATTTTTAAGTTGCTTACTTTTTAATAGTGTCCGACCGAAACTGAATTTTCAGTCGAAATCGAAACTGCTGATGACGTCATAAAATTTGATTAATAGGTCTCAAGGTTTTTAGTCTGTTTTCAGCAGTCATTCAGTGTTCACATCATTCATTTATAATTTATAATATATTAAAATCGTTTACTATATCTTAGGTTAGGCTCACAAGCTATAAAAACACTCAAAAGTATCTAAGCGACGTGAAAATTCATGAGTAGTTTCGGCACTGCCGAAGGTTCGGTCATTTTTTTGCCGAAACTGAAACTACGGCCGAAACTACATTCTTTTGCCGAAACCGAACCTTCGGTCGGACACTACTTTTTAATTACGAAAACTATAAAGATTAGATAAGCATTACAATGAAAGTAAATAAGTTTCAAAAAGATTGTATTGTACATAATTAGGAATAATGCTTCTTCTCTTAGTGTTAAGACACTTTACTTAGTCACAGATAGAGATTTTTTTTTTTTATGAAATAAAGGAGGCAAACGAGCTGAAGGCCCACCTGGTGTTAAGTGGTTACCTTCGCCCATAGACATCCACAACACTAAAGTTATGGATGCGTTGCCAGCCTTGGGAATGTAGGACAGAAGGAGGGAGGAAGGATGGGAATGGTGGGAATAGGGAGAGCTGGCTTACATGCCATCGAACCGGAACACATCATAAGATATTGGCCGGTTCGCCTTTGACATGATAGTGGTCGTGAGCCAGTCGGAGAACTAATCTCCTACCACCAAACTACTGGGTTACCCGCCTTTTACGGGACGCTACCCAGCGGCGGGGGGGAATTGTATTCTTAACCCGTCCCCCCACGGGAAAAAAAGATTGCGCAGTGTATCGCGGAACTCGACGTCGACAAAACGTTATCTTAGATACCAGAGTGGATATGAAAATAATATACATATAATCACTTCCTTGGGTAAAAATCGAATCTACAACCGTCGTGTTTATAGTCAGACGCTTTTTCACTGCACCACGATGGCGTCATGAATAAAATTAAGAAATAATAATTGAGTATTATACATATTTTATATACCTGATGTTTATCTAACACATGGTTAAGTTCTTCTATGAAGGGTGTTCTATGCGGTAGTATCGGCAGTTCCTCTGGCAATTGTATGTCTGGCTTGTCTATGTCTACTAAACAGAGTGTAGCTTCTGAACCTAATGCTATATTACGTGGGCCATTAGCACTTATAGTAACCGCAGCACTGTCGGCATGGAGACCTGCAAAGATTGTCTTAATTTTAATTAAAAATTCTTACATGTATATATATCTGTATAATTAATAAAATTCGTAAATTCTAATTTTTAGATTATTGTTAAGTATTTTCCTGTAAAAACATTTATATGTGTACAATGATTTCTATTTTCATTGTCTAAAATATATATTTGATTTATTTGGTATAAATGCTATTATACTGCTGATATCATAATGATAACTATCATAATTAAAACTTTAATTTGATGAGCAGTTCTTTAGATTTTTAGATGTTTTTAATTTTGAATATACTTACCCATAACAAATGGCACGGGAGCATCTAAGAAGTGGTATAGAGGTGAGGGTAATATTGGTACATACACATGTGCCCATGTGAAGGGTAGTAAAAGAGATACAATACACTCAGCCACCAACATCAACTTATTGAAATCTGTAAACAATAAAAAAATGTATATTTCGTATATAATTAAATTTTTTTAATCATTTTCATAATTGAAAACATTGAAAAATAACATTTTGAGAATATTTTCATTACCAAGGAAAGGGTTAATATATTTTTCCACAATGAAAATTTGGATCATTTTATTGATTAGATAGAAGTAACAATGAAAAATATTTTTTCACAATTAAGTTGTGAATAACTTTTGTTTATAGAGTATTTTGATAATACTCTTTAAACAAAAGTTATTTACAATCTTTAATTTATCTTTAGATTAATCTTTATTTATAAACAAAATTATGACAACTATGATATGACACAATATTTTTTTTTTTTTTTTTTTTTTTTTTGTCCTCAATTTATTTATCTATTTACAATCAGCCAGAAGCTATAATTAAATTTGATGATTGTTCTATGGTTTTGGAGATGAAACCCATCCCATGATGCGTCATCTCATGATTTACTATTCTAGCTTCAAATTAAAGCTAGTCTTGATCTTTTTAAGCGAAAAATGCAGTTATAATTTGCGTTCATAAGTGATCTCGCAAGGTAGTTTCTATGATGTTTCAATCTTTCTTTGTATTCAGTACACGACTTGTCTATTTGTTCCTTGATGGTTGGCACTTCCAAGTATTCGTGGACTTCTGAATTTCGCACAAACCACGGGGCATTCGCAATGACCTTCAAAGCCTTATTCTGGAAACGTTGAAGTATTTCAATATTAGAGTGGCTTGCGGATCCCCAGAGTTCAATTCCGTAGGTCCACACTGGTTTTATTATGGTTTTATATACCAGTATCTTATTTTCCAATTTTAGTGACGATTGTCTACTTTTTAGCCAATACATATCTCCAAATTTACTATTTGCCTGTGTTCTTTTGGCTCTAATGTGGTCCCTCCACGTGAGTTTTCTATCCAGGTGCATTCCCAGATACTTGACCGTATCCAACTTAGGCAAGATCATACCACACAGAGTCACGAGCGGACAGTCTCCTTTTTTTCAATGTGAATGTCACATGTGTAGACTTCGCAGCACTTCCCTTTATTCTCCACTTTTTGAACCAAGCTCCGACTTTGTGTAGGTGATCTTGAAGTTTTGCAGAAGCTGTATGTGGATCTTTATGACTTGAAAGTAGAGCTGTATCATCAGCATAAGTGGCGGTCACAGTATCATCGGAGTGAGGAAAATCAGCTGTGTAAAGTGTGTATAATACAGGACCCAACACTGATCCCTGTGGAACTCCAGCTTGTATGTGGCAGATGGATGACAAGCTTTCTTCAACCCTGACTTGAAACATTCGGTCTTGTAGGTAAGATCTAATGAGCATATACATAGTATCCGGTAGACATAGTTTCAACTTGCACAATAGTCCTTTATGCCATACACGATCGAAGGCCTGTTGAATATCCAAGAAAGCTGCGGAGCAGTATTCTTTTCTCTCTAGAGCTTGGCGGATAGTGTTTGCCACTCGATGTACCTGTTCTATTGTGCCATGACCTGCTCGAAACCCAAACTGGTGATTCGGTACTATGTTGTGATTTTCCAATATCGGATGTAATCTTTCCAGAAGAAGTTTTTCAAATAGTTTCGAAAATACAGGGAGGAGGCTTATAGGTCTGTATGAGGTCACTTCTGTGGGAGGCTTTCCAGGTTTCACAACCATGCTTATGGTTGATATTTTCCATAACAACGGGAAATACTGTAATCTCAGCATTGAATTAAATATACTTGTAAGGAGGACTATGGCTTTCCTGGGTAGTTGTTTTAATATCTCTGCCGTTATCAAGTCAAATCCTGGTGCTTTCTTACTTTTAAGTCGATGGATAGCTGTTTTTACTTCTGTAGGAGTTATGAATTTCAGAGGTAGTGGAAACTGTTGTTCAGTCATCAGAATTTCATCGATTTCTTTTTCAGTGCCTGAAGGATCTGGATCATTAGCTGTAAACGACTCCTTTAGGAAGTTAGCAAATAACTGTGCTTTTTCTAGAGGCTTTCTCGACCAATCACCATTTGCTGTTCTCAATGGAGGAATATGTTGTTTTGGTCTTTTCAGATATTTAGTCATCTTCCAAAGGGAATAATCATTAGCTCTATGTGGAGATAAAGTTTTAAGTTTGTCTTGGAGGGTTGTACTTTCATTATCGTCTAGCATTTGCTTCAATTCTTTTTGCTCTTTATTGAGTGCCCTTTTATCCCACTGATTTCTACTTATATGCCATTTTCGTCTAAGTCTCCTCTTTTTTGCTACCTTTTCTTTGATTTCTATAGAAATATCTTGAGATTTTTGCTTGAGATTAAGCGATGGAGTGGAGAGCCATGCCGCCTTTAGAAATAAGATTAGTGGCATACCAAGCGGCGGTTTCGATGTCTTCTTCTGTTTTAAGCCGTAAAGACAGGTTAATATTTACATCAAGGTAGTCTCTAAAAGATTCCCAGTCGGTCTTGTTGTTGTACAAAGAATTTGGCGATTCCTTCCAGATAACGGTTGTACTAAGCGTACAAATTATGGGTGTATGGTCAGAAGTCCCATCCAAGCAGGAATCCAGCCTAGTATAGAGCCCCGATACTCCCCGGGAAATGAAGAAATCAATAAGATCGGGTGTCTTATTGGGATCCGTTGGCCAATAAGTTGGTTCTCCAGTAGAAAGTACTGCAAGAGAGTGTTTTTCTACTGCTTTTTTTAATTCTCGACCTCTTGTAGTAGTAAGTCTGGAGCCCCAGTAGGTATTCTTGGCGTTCCAGTCACCTCCAGTCATAAATCTGTTTCCAAGTTTGTTAAAGAAATCGGAAAACATTTGCTCATCTATTCTATGTCGCGGTGGGCAATATACAGCAGCAACAGCAAGGGTTCCTTCCCAGTCATCTATTGCTACCACTATAGCTTGAAGATAAGGGTGTTGTAGACTAAACAATATATGTTGTGAGATACATTCCTTAATAATTACAGCAGTACCGCCGTGTGACATGCCATCAGGATGGTTGGAATAGTACACATTATACCCCTTAATCTTAATTACTCTATCATCAGTTAGATGCGTTTCCGAGACCAATAGGATGTCAATTTTATTATTATGTAAGAAAAGTTCAACTTCCAATTTATTAGGAGCTAGGCCATTGATGTTCCACGTAGCAATTTTCAGAACTTTCATTTTTGCTGCCGGGCTATGAGGGTAGTAAGCAATCCTAATAGGGTGCCCATTTGTTGGATTAAAATATCTATTTTTTCTGACTGTTTAATAATAACCTGTTCAAGCGAACTTGTTAGCTGAGGCTGTGAATCCTCTGTTTCTCTTACTTGGCGTCTAGTAGCTTTAGAATAGGCCATTTTCTTTTGTAAGTTTAGTTTGATATTGCTATCGGAGTTTACGTTATTTTCTTTTTGAGTATAATTTAGAGGTGGAAATTCTTCGAGCTGTGGCGGAATAAGTGTCTTCTTTGGTCTTTGCGATGCTGTCTCCTTATTATTTACAGCCCGATTCAGTTTTCGTGCACGTATTTCTTTATAGACTTGGCAGCCCTTATAGTTGGCCGGATGATCGCCAAAACAAAGTGTACAAGTAGCCGGTGTATTTCTATCTTTCTTGGGGCAATCTGTAGTTTTATGCCCTTCTGCACACTTGACGCACCGATAGGGGCGCATACAATTGTTTTTTGTATGACCATACTGTTGGCATCTGACGCACTGGGGAATATCGTTAGATTTTCTCGGATCTTCAATCTTAACTCTTGTGTGGTAGATGTATTCTATACTTTTGACCTCTGGGTTGTTCGGACTGGGCTCAACGTTAACGAAAAACATATTTAGTGGCTTTTTATTTTTTTTAGATATTGCACATACTATCTCACCTCTAACTTTGTTACCAGATTTTTCTATTTCTTCGATTATGGCAGATTTAGGTGTAGTGTGATGCAAGTTTTTAACAACGATTCTATAGCACTTCTTGTCCTTTTGCGTGAAAGTATGGCCTATAAGACCATTTTTTCGAATATGTTCCATTAGATTTTTGTATATATCAGTTGACTGGGTAACAATTCTTAGTTGATCTCTGTTGATAATTTTGTATGAGTATGTTCCATTAGGTACAGCTTTGTTTAGCAGGTCTGTTAAATTTGAGAGATTTTCTATGTCATAAAGAATGATAGGGGGTGGTTTATGGATCTTTTTAGTAGGAGCTGCCTGGGTGTTTTCTTTAGGGTCTTCATCAGTTGGGTCTATCGGAAGGCCACTAAACCTGTTAGAAAAACTAGTATCTTGTGTACAGCTAATGTGTCTTTTTGTATTTAATGGGCTGTTGGTTAGTCTCTTTCTTTTTGAGTTGCGTTGAGTCGGTGATCTTTGCCATATAGGATGGCAAGGTTTATCTTCATTATCAGTTATATCTGAAGAGGGGAATTTTCCCTTGTCACATACAGAGCTCCCTAATGAGGAAGATCTTGGCCTTTGAGTAAATAGGCTGGGATGAAGCTTGTTGCACATATTTCTTATTATTGCTTCCAGTAGCATTTCCTGTCACAGAGGCCTGGTCGCTCGCTCCTGCGCAGTCTTCGGTAACAGATTTCACACTTGCAGGCCCGGGTACCTGCAAGCGCCGGGGGTTAGCCGGGTCGCATGACAAAACATCATCATTTTCATTCATAATTTCATAAAAAGAGAGGTAGGAAATACTAACGGTACTTTACAATAAAATTCTAAAAATGGTAAATATAACCACTACCCTTGTATATCTTCAATTACAACTTTAATAACCATATAGAATAACTAAAAACAAAACTTTACCGCTAGATCTTAATAGCACTTGGTGTTCTAATAGAACACAGGTGAAAAGCTGCACCACACATTCCACACCAAGATGAGAAAACATCACTCGAAGAGGATAATCTAGTAGAGGTAACTCCTCAGGTGCATTTGGCATTCTTATCACCTGAAAAAAACATTTTTATTTTTAATTACAATTAAATACAGGTTTTTTTTCAGGTTTATGTTTTTTCCCACATAGCAGTAGTTGCTTCAGTCTTCACTTTCTATCTACAAGGTTTGGTTTCTATCTAAAAAGTAAGGGAATTTAAATATTTGTGGTTATGGTTCTGTTTTAATAATAGAGATATAAAAAATTATAAAATATAATATTTAATCTAAGTAGGGATAACTCCAAAACCAAGTCATGATCAGACATTATGTCATAAAGGCCATCAAAATACATATTGCGATAATTCATTATTCTATAACTATATTTATAAAAATATACATACTACTGGTATTGGATCTAAATGGGGTTCTGATGGTGGAACATAAAGACGTAAAGCTTGTCCTGGCAATGGCACTGGTACTTCATACAAAAGGTTATAGACATAAGACTCAGGACTTAGTCCAGGTCCTGGTTGTCTGGGTAATGACCTAAAAATATTAAATTATCGTTTAGAATTCATAATGTATATGTACATAATAATTTTACGTGAAACTGACACAAACCTAAATAAATTCTCTAAAAATAATTGTGCAACCCTAACATAAGGGTATTGGCATATAAGTGCTATACTTTTGGCTACATAGAGTTTATCTTTGGTTATATCATAGTAAGTCAGGGCTGCTCCAGTGTGAGGTGCCAATTTAAAAGATCTTGGTAATGATCGGGAGCTTTCTTTACCAGACCCCTTTCTGTTCCCTGGAGGAGTCTGCCCACTTGATAGTTCAGTAATATACATTGCCTGAAAAAAGAAAGTCAAACATTAAAACAAATATGTAAGTATTTAGAAAAAAAATTATAGTAAAAAAAACTTACTTGTAAAGTATGCATGGCACTGCATATATTTCTATTTCTAACTTCTTCATAAAATATAAGACTGAAACCATAGTATCTAGATGCATTTTCTCTTGTCACAACAAAACTATGAAACTTTGGTTCTAAAGAATGTTTTTGTGTCCTAAACTGTAGACCAGCTGGTAAACAAAGCTATAAAAACATAAGAAAATTTAGGAATATTGTTTAGTTTACACAACATATTACTGTACCTAAAACTGTTTACTAAGCAACTTATGACAAGTAATATTATAGAAATTAAAATAATGTTGAATTTACCATACACACTGCATGTTCATCAAACTGATTGCTGTTGACATTATCTGGATAATGGGCTAAAACTTTTCCTTTGTATGATCGATCTAGTGGAGATATATGTAAATTATCTCCTAAAAATAATACAATTTTAGTATGTTATAAGTATATTTATAATTTTGTTATAGAAAATAAATGATATAATTCTGTTTAAATTACCACTCAGTCTATCAGTTTCTAATCCTGAATCAAAGTCAAGCCCACAAATTACGAAATAATCAGCAAAACGACAACCAACAGAAAGATCCGAGACAGACATATTCATATCGACCCGTTATTTATTATTTGAGACACTTTCTCTTCCAGATACTGTTTCTCAGACTTTGCCATACCATTGTTTACAAGTAGAAAGCCACAATCGAAACCAAAACGTTATTAAGCTGATGACTGTTACTAAATATGTTCATTAAGTAAATAAAATGATAAATATATAAGTAAACATAATGTGTTTTTAAAACTAATCTAAGACAAATCACCAAGACACACAAATGATATTCTGTATTTGACAGAATTTAAAAATAGTGATGTAAGAATCGATACTGAAACGTCGATAATAATAAAAATTTAGTCGGACTTGCAACACTTGAATTCAAAAAGCATCATAATGGTTGCTTTTGTTTGTCTTCTAAGAAAAAGTTAGAAATAACTGTAGGAATATATTTCAAATTCATTTAATTTAATACAAAATTTTGTAAGTACTGAAGTTATTAAGTGGTTTACGGACAGAAATTTGATTGTGTAAAACCGAAGCAGAAGTTATTTTGTTCGAGCCAATTCTTCTGTGCGATAATGAGATTGAGATATTTTTGATCATCGAAAATATCTCAATCTCCTTATTTGTGAATTACTTATCGTTTTACAGATGTATATTTAGAAGAAGAATATTTTCAATAACTCAAAGGTTCCTATAGAAATTTTAAACAATTTATGTGGATGTATTTTGCAATCTAAATATAAAATATAATTTTAATATATAAATAACACTGATTGGTTGTGAGTTCGAGCCCACTCGAAGGATGAAAATATTTAATATTTTCTTCGCTCGAGGCAATGCGCGGTGTTAATTTCTGCCACTTAATACAACGCCTTCAAAATTCGGTGGAAAATGGAGAATGGAGTGTCTTAACACTAGGTTCCCTCTGTCTACCCCCCTATATACATGATACAGCATAAAGGAAAAAAATACTTAAGAAACAAAAAAATACCTAAAATATGTTTTTTAATACGTAAAAAAATTATAACAGTTATAAAAGATATTTAGCATTCATAATTGTTTATATGACATTTTGTCTTAAAGTTAAAAATAATATGATAGTGTTGAAATGTATATGATACAAATACAGAATTCTGAGTTAAAGTCACAGATTGCTATAACCAGCTGTCACTTGTTCTAATTTTTAGTCTGTATTTATTCAACCAATCGAATGGGGTCTAAGTTTTTAAATTGTAATTTAATCTTTGTTAGGATGTCAGTGGGGTGTGCACTTACGTTTTGTATGCTTTTTCAAGTAAATATTTTTTCTTATGTATGTTCGTGTAGAGTTTACTACTTAGCATAAGTTTTTGTGAATTTACTACTATTTTATAATAAATCATAATTCCCATTTTCTGTGATACATTTATTATTTTAGCCAAAATAGCAAAGCCCAAGGTAATTACAAAAAAATCTTAAGTAACTTTAAAAATAGGCAGATTACTTTATTAAATTATAA
This sequence comes from Dryas iulia moderata, assembly GCA_019049465.1. Lineage (NCBI taxonomy): Eukaryota > Metazoa > Arthropoda > Insecta > Lepidoptera > Nymphalidae > Dryas > Dryas iulia. Next base: position 7,156,103 of record CM032429.1, read on the forward strand.
CTTACAATAATTAAGTTCAGATAACTTAAAACATTTTGATATATATTATTTACATAATTTACATTTCACCAAATTTAAAAATTGATATAGGCATTTAATATATCTTAAAATATAATTCAGTCTGAAAGCAATTTCCGTATTTAATTTTTTTTACATAGATATGATGTATTTCACTTTTTAAGGATAATATGTGTAAAGTGGTTGAAGATTACTTGTGCTATATAACCAATATGATTGATTTTATATTGATAAATTATTGGTTTCAGAATGCTTAGAGGAAGAGTGCAACACTTTCTTCATTGTACGTTTTTTATATCTTTCATATATTTATTCTTAGTGTTTGCTGGTGCAATAAGCCTAGATGAAAATGAAAAACCTTACGTTGACCCTTGGGAGTCTTATGGTGTCTATGGAGCTCTAATGTTGTATATCTTAAGACTCCTTACATTGCTTACAATACCCCAAGTTCTATGCAATTTTGGTGGGTTAATATTGTTTAATGCATTCCCAGGAAAAGTGAAATTAAAAGGATCTCCATTGCTTGCACCTTTTATTTGTATTAGGGTTGTGACTAGAGGTGATTTTCCTAAACTTGTAAAGGATAATGTATCAAGAAATCTCAACATGTGTATAGATGTTGGAATGGAGAATTTTATGATTGAAGTGGTAACAGATAAAGCCATTAATTTACCCAAGCATCGGAGAGTTAGAGAAGTTGTAGTACCAGCTGAGTATAAAACAAAAACTGGAGCACTGTTTAAATCTAGAGCTTTGCAATATTGTTTGGAGGATAATGTCAACATTTTAGCAGATACAGACTGGATTGTACATCTGGATGAAGAGACATTGTTAACAGAAAATTCTGTTCGTGGAATATTAAATTTTGTTTTAGATGGTCAACACCAATTTGGTCAAGGATTGATCACCTATGCTAATGAGAATATTGTCAATTGGCTTACAACACTTGCTGATAGTTTTAGAGTTGCTGATGATATGGGAAAACTCAGATTTCAGTTTTATATATTTCACAAGCCTCTCTTTAGTTGGAAAGGTTCCTACGTAGTGACTCAAGTTTGTATTTTTGTTTATATTATTTTACTTAGTAAAACTTTATTGTAAATATTTTGTATTAATGCAATTATTTATTTTAGGTATGTGCAGAGAAGAAGGTATCATTTGACAATGGACTTGATGGTTCAGTAGCAGAAGACTGTTACTTTGCTATGAAAGCCTATGTAGAAGGATACAGTTTCAATTTTATTGAGGGAGAAATGTGGGAAAAGTCACCTTTTTCACTCTGGGATTTTATGCAGCAAAGAAAAAGATGGATTCAAGGTATTTTGTTAGTTGTTCATTCTGAGCATATACCACTTTTAAAAAAGATTTTCTTGGCAATATCTTGTTATTCATGGGTAACACTGCCTTTTTCTACTAGTAATATGCTACTAGCTGCTGTGTGTCCAATACCATGTCCTCACATTTTAGACTTAGTGTGTGGGTTTATAGGAGCAGTTAATATTTACATGTACATATTTGGTGTAATAAAATCATTTCCTATTCATAGATTTGGCCCACTCAAATTCATTTTATTTGTTGGTGGAGCTTTGGCTACCATTCCCTTTAATGTAGTTATAGAAAATATTGCTGTTGTATGGGGTGTTTTAGGCAAGAAGCACAAATTTTATATTGTAAACAAAGAAGTCAAAATACCAGTTACTGTGTGAACTTTTAGTATACATATTGTATTAGTAGTAGACATTGCACAAATTACTTAAGTTAAATTAACTCTATGCTTAAAGGATGAGTAATGGATTTGATAGTGTATGATTTTAGTATTTACATATTGTCAAGAGATTGTGTTTCAAAACATGAACAAGTGAGTCAGTCACCTATCTTTTGTTACCAAAGACTTAAACTTTGTATTATGTTAATATAATGTTTGTAAATTATCAATACAAACTGTTATTTATTTTTAATGTATATTTCGAATAGAAGTTCATTTGTTTCAATTTTCATATTGATGAATAAATATTTTTTGATTATTTTTGTTATTGTTGTTTTTCTATGTTTAATGTGTGTAATATTATGTGTAAGTATTCAAATTTAGGGGATTATTTTCGTAATAAATTTAACAGCTTTTTATAGGAAGGCACAAACATAATTCTGTGGTAATTATAACAACAATAATAATAGACTGTAGAATATACATAACTGAACAAATTTACAAGGAAAAATTGTATGTAAAGCTAAAATAATAATATAATTTAGTTGTTAAATGGGCACATATTAATGGTTAATATGAAATATTTATGCCAAATCGCAATTAAAACACCAAGTATATATTTTTATTCTATTTATTATTATGTACTTAATAGTAAATGATTACACTCTTAAGGCCATATTTTCTAATATATTTATGTTGTACTTGTGTTTGACAGACTCCTTGAAAATCAAGAGGTGAGTTTTACATAATATTGAATTAACTCAAATTCTGTTATTGAGCAAAGGTACCATAACACATAGGAAAAAAGACATCATTTCAGAAAAAAACAATATTAGGTAAATGATAGAATGTATTAGTTCTGTTACATATCCATACCTGAAGTGAATAAGTTGATAATTTGAAAATGTACATTTTTAGGACAAGCATCTAAGTTTAGTTTCTAATCGTATAAAATTGTTAAATTAACTTGATTGTTATTTATGCCTATTAATTTTAAAAAACATAAATATTTAATTCCACTTATCAACTATTTACGTCTGATATGGCTCATGTATAACCCAGCTATAAAAGTTGGTAATAATGGTAAAGATACCGCAACAAGGCTAATCTGATGAAAGATCACAGAGCTACTAATATTTTTTTGTACTTCATTTAAAAAATACTTTGAATACGCACAATACTCAATCATTAGAACATTTAGTTCTGTGCCAGTAAAATTCAGGTATGGAAACTTATTTGTGGATTATGTCAGAATTTTGTAAACATATTTTAGTTATTTGCTTTTACTTATAAATTTTCGAATTCTTTAAATAAGTTGACATAGTTCTTGGTAAGATATTATAATAAGGCTTACAACTAAATTAGATAGGAAAATTGATTTTAAAGTCCTAAACAATTGTTAACTATTGTCATACATTTTTTATTTATTGTTGTGATTCTTGTATTAAAAGATTTGATAAATGTTACTATTTAGTAATATTTGCGAAAAATAATAGGTAAATAGAATAAATTTAAAAAATATCAATGAAAAATGTCGTGTGAATTTATTATTTTTATGTATTTGCATATATCGCACCTTTAGAATTGTAGTGATCTAATCGAAAATGAACGCCAAAAGTGTAATTGAAGAATTGGCCAGTTTTAGTTATTCTAATATAATACTCTAAGAATGAGCACTTAATTAAACGTTTGGGATTTTCTGGCCTAATATATTTTATTACTTTAAACTAAGTTGAGAGGCAGCTTAGTTTAAATAAATACTACTAATAATAATGACAGAGTATGCGAGTACTTGTATACATATCGTTAGCAGTATTAAAATAATTTTAGTGTTTTTTTTAGATAAGTTTCTCCTATTCTAAAGGTGCAATATGTATGTTAGAAGTGTGTGCATTTCAATTTGATCTCAATATAAAAATATTAGATATAATCTCTTATAATAACAACAATTAATTATGTAGATTGTTTGAAGTGATGTTCAAAATTGGATGTAAGTTACTGTGTAATAATAATGTTAATAATAAATATAAAGTATTCCTTAGTGACTAAAATGTTGATATTCATGAGCGACATGTTTTTAAACAAAAATAAAAATAAACATTTTTAGGAAACTGAGACATATGTACGTTCTATATATGACTGTTTCAAAAGGTGCGAGTTCGAATCCCGCTGCGTGTAAGTTTTTATACGTTTTCTAAAAATGTTTTGCACATTGTGCGAATAACACATTAAAATTGTTAAAAATGTAAATTTCTTTCCATTGACGACTTACACTCACTTAAAAATTTATGAGTAAGTAAAGTCAAGTGTATTATCGTGTCTAGTTGTAAAATAATCATATGACACGATTAGACAAAATTAATGACACTTGTAATAAAGAATGTGAAAGTAAATTAGAGTCATGATGTCAAAGGAAGATTACATTGCTTTTTAAAAAAACATGAAAAGTTTGTTGTTTGTGGTTACTATTTATTCAAAATTGATAGATTTTTTGATTTAACTATTTTACAGATATATTTGGTTGGTACCCAAATACATAGCAGTTTAACACGTTATTTGAACGCATAAGACGTGGGTTCCATTTATATATGAAAATATTTGTATCTACGACCTTGTCCCCATTCTAATAAATAGCTACATATTATATAATGGCAACCGAGAGCAACAGTTTAATCTTCCTATGATTTGTGTCTTGTGGTCTAGCCCACAGATATATTCTAATTGGAATATATTCAATATGTATAGGTGATAATATTAAATTGTTGTACATCACTATTAAAATCTTACTCAGAAACGTCACAAATTACAAACACCTTCAATAGTAAATTTAAAAATATATACATTACTCCTATTACCGTCTATTAGTGTTAAATTGACGCAACATTGATACGTTACTGTATGTAATAATTCTCGTCTTATTGCGGTTGTAAAAGTTTTTTATTTAACTAATAAGAAACAAAGTTTGTTTATGTATTTTCATTCAAATAATGTACAAGTGTGATTTTTTCGAAAAAAACTAAGATCTTGGCAATACTTTGTATTCACTATCTTATTTATACGTGGGTTTTAAAATTTTCTACACGGAAATATAAGTCAATGTAGAAATACATCTAAGGTGTCAAATTGTCAATTGGTGCCTTCCTAGTGTGCTACACTCATTACAATTTACAAGTTTCAAAAATTAACTGCCACTCTTATGACACGTCCCCTACGAAATGTTTTATGAATGTGTATTCTGTGTGTTTCAAATGGAATTTTTTGTTAGTGTATACATTTATTTATTTTTTGTCATATCACACTCCGTTATCATATGACTCAATAAAATGTCGTGTTATTAAAAGTTCGGAAATACTGACTACAGACTGATTCATCGACTAAGAATTATGATATAACATTGGTCGTCACATATTCCATGACCTTCGCGTTATCAAGATATCGACCGATAGTGTGGCTCGATGCCCATTCGTTGTTTAGGGTATGTTTTTTAAAGCCGTTAACACGTTTTCTAAATAAATAGACGCGCGTCACATCACTTGGCTTGATTTGGCTTGACACTTGTCTCATACAAAAATATTTTAATTGTTTGAAGAAACAAAATCTGATATTTATTGATAGAAATGATATGATTCACAAAGATCGATACCTGAGTGTGATATGCTTAACATACATAGGTATGTAGGTAAGTTTCGTTTCAAATGCAAATATACAGGTAGAATAGTTGATGTCGAATTGTATGTTGCGGTTTAATTACAAATATATCAATTTTGTGAGTATGTTTCAAAGTTCGGCACCTCATTAATGAGTAACTTATATTAAATAAATACGAATGCAATTTTAACCTTGTTTTATTAAGTATACATTCTACCTGATTAGGCAAAAAACAATTAACATTCAGTTAGCCCTAAAAACCTAATCTACGCTTACGAGGCGTAGGTACAGGACAGTAAAAATTGGTTGTGTTTCTATGGGCTGAAGCTGGCTCGACGAGCTTTTTACCCATTGTATACCAATTTAAATTATAAATTTAAGCCAAGTAATTTAAGATAAAGCGCAGGCGGAGGAAAAGAAATATTTCTAATAGTGTAGTTTACGCAGACAAAGCCGCGAGCGGCTCGCTAGTATACTATTATATGTATGTAGTGCATGTATGTCTAGCCCGGTCAAAATAGACAAGATTATTATTGCGCATACCTAAATAGATACCTATTAATGCTTGATGCACAATTGCAAGTGAAATGTGAAAGTCGTCGTCGACGTTACTTTTTTGCACCAGTCCTACTTTGGTAAGTAAAAATGTTCAAGTTTAAGAATAGGCTTTGTTTCGTTTTTCTGTCGAACGGTAAGTTTTGAACATTTCAAACAAAGAAGAATCTATTGTTCTTCAATTATTATCCATTAAAATTGCTTTAATATTATCCAAAATTACAACTTTGTGTCTGAGTTATAACGATTTAAAGCGTGTTTAGACGATCTGAAGACAGGTGGTTTCACGAGGCGTTGTAAATGGAATACTAAATTAGCTAGCCACAAAGTAAATTAGTTTTTGTATACATTCATACGTTATTTGGCATTTATACCCATTTGCAATAAAGAAACACCTATACAATCTTCGTTGATGTATTCCAAGATAAGTTATCAGCAGATTCATCTTAGCCACAGCCACAAGTGATTAAATTGCGTACAATGCGCTTTTGTTTGAAAAATGAAAAATACGATGTTTCCTTTTAATAATGTTTCCCTTTGATGTGAACATGCAAAATTTGGAGAAACACTCCAAACTTCTATCAAAAGCCTCAACGCTCATTTACCTACTCTTTAAAAATAATAAAGTTTGTAACTGAAAACCACACCACAGATGAACATCAATATTAATAGCTAGTAATGTTTTAAATTCGCCTCAACTCTCTAACTTATTTCATGTTTTTAACCACTCTAGAAAAAGGGGAGGTTCCCAATTCATTATTTTTTTGAATATTATCCCTGATTACTTAAAGACGCCTGGTACTATTTAAATAAGTTTGAAAGTATGTAGGTATTTTCCGTAGGATATAATGTTTAAATGCTGGATAAATTCAAGAGAATTTCGATTTAATAGATTCCTTTTAGATAGCACAATTTAGTGAATTTAAACAAATGATGTATATTATAGATGGTCTAAATATAACTATTTAGGCAAGTTTCTTGGAATAAATAATTAAACTAATGAATTTCCAGAGGCCTATTCTCTTGAACATGTATCTTTTTCTGGCGCGAGATTTTTTTAAACTGTTTTACTGTGTTGATTTTCAGTAGTTTACGCTAAATAAACCAATCTGGTTTTGGATAACCCTGTGTGCATGGACGAAAAACATATATATTTATTTATGGTTATTTGATAACTTCATTTCTTGCTAAATTTACGACACGTAACACACGGGGAGATAATTATAATTATTTTCCTCGAACGTGTAGACACGACTTCCGTAGACTCACTTAGACGTGTCAGAGTAACATACTACGCACGTTTAAATGTATTATTTGAAGGTGAAGACTGAAGATATCCGTATCTACAAAGAACATGTTTAAATCTATGAAGTCTCAGTAGGGTACAGGGTACTCGCAAAATCTGCGAGATAATACGAACAGTGACGTTTTGATTTCTACCTAAGTAACCCACCTAACCTAACTTAAAATAGGTGTTACTCGCTACTATAATATAAACTATTAAGGTCAGTTAAAATAGATGTAGATACATATATTACCAATATAGAAAAACTTTTAGACATATACAACCTAAATTTATTAAAGTCTTCTGAACTTAGACACAACGCGTAGAATTGTAGGTATATTTCTGAAAAAGAGATTTTTGCGAAATGTCTATGAAACAGGTAAAAACGGAAATTTATGTATCAGACTGACTGACTGTACCAGAATTACGTACGGATATACCTATATGATAATAGGGTAGCAATGGTCTTAAATTTCATGCATTCGCATTTGTAGACGAATAGTTTTCGTTTTCGTATAGCAGAGTCGATTCTCTGAGCATAATTTAATGACTTCGTATTCCGTCTTACCGTCCGAATTCGTTGACATAATAGGTGGCAAAAGTCAATGCCAGACAATATATTATTTTACACTTTATTTCTCACATCTAATACAAATATTTTATATTTAGATTGATTTTAGTCAGACCAAAGAGTACACAATCGAACATCTTTATGTTCACGGAAGCGCTATCGTCGCATTATCGTCTATTGATTGACCTAGCATTTTTTTTATAGCTTCCTGCTGTATCCCGCACACAGCAGGATAGGCAGAGGGAACCTAGTGTTAAGACACTCCGTTCCCCACTTTCCAACAAATTCGGAGGCATTGCGTGTTAAATGGCGGAACCTAACGCTGCGCTTTGTCTCGACACCAGAGAGAAAAAAATGAATATGTGAAATATTTCTACTCCTCGAGTGGGAATTGAATCCACAACCAGTCGTTTACAGTCACACGCTAGTGCTACTGCGCCACGACTGGCCCTAGGCGTTTACTTTTTACAACTAAATACAACTCATTGCTTTTAAAAGTTATAATATTTAGACATATATTTAACTACTTTCAGCACCATCATTTCTTGCATAGTAGAAACCAGTAGGTATTTTTTAATAAATAAATGTACCTAAAGTTAATTATTTACATAGATAATCATTTCAATATTCAATCATCATCGGAAACATTATATAATTTCGTGGTAAAGCAATGAATCCCATGACGTACCTACATATATATTTTTTAGATATGATAATTTATGATTGACTAGTAGTACAGGTAGGTACTAATATGAAATAAAGTAGTCGCTAAAATAAGCAGTTGAGGGGGTATTCTTCCTCTGAAATTGAATTATGCGTCTAAGAAGATTTGTATCTGAATAAAATATATCAGATGCATCTTAATCAGTAGTTTGGTGTCAAAACACTCCGTTCTTCACTCTCACTACTTTCCACTCCTTCACTGTATTGAGTAATGAAACTCAACCGCGCGCTTCGTCTTAGGTGCCAGAGTGGCAGTGTTGCCAGCCTTGGAACAGAAGGAAAAAAAAGGAAGGACGGATGGGAATGGTGGGAATAGGGAGTGCTGGCTTACATGCCATCGAACTGGAACACTTCATCAGATGTTTGGCGGTTCGTTTTTGACATGATAGTGGTCGCGAGCCAGTCGGAGAACGAAACTCCTACCACCAAGCTACTGGGTTACCCGCCTTTTACGGGACGCTACCCAGCTTCGGGGAGGAATTGTATTCTTAATCCGGGACGAGTTAAAAATATACATGAAATTAGGGGGTTAATAAAAAATATACATGAAAAAATGGTAACAGGGTATGATTTTACTATTTTAAAATGTATCTATGTCCAAGACAGACGCCTATTGGCTATTGTTTGGACATTAGCAATGATTGGAATTACTGAACGGATATAAATAGTATTTTTTCCTTGTATAACTAATACCCCCGGAAAACATATGTTGCCCAGTAATATTATATAATTGACTTTCGTGACTGGAACAGTCTATAGAAATATAGTAAGCCAATGATAGTAATTATCTTATTTCATAATATACTTATATATTCAATTGATAGTATCTTCGGTCATGATATAACATATTTTTTTAATAATAACATACACAACTTTTTAAAGGATTTGCTAGTTTTTTTAGCTTCACGCCATGTCCCGCGCAGTAAAGGCATTGCCTGTTAAGTGGCGGAACTTAACGCTGCTCTTTACCTCGGTATCAGAGCGACGAAAATAGAAAAATTAAATATCAAGCCCACTCCTCGAGTGGGAATCGAACCCACAACCAGTCGTTTGAACTCACACGACTGGCCAAAGTCAAATTATATTAACTTCCTAGGTAATATTTTTTGTATATATACTATAAATTTTATTGTTAGTATTTTTTGGGTAAGTGTATTTTGATTGGCATATGCCCGTCCATATTTCGATTCGCTCGCTAATATACGTGTATACGGGCGGGTGGGGCCGCTCGTGTTGACATGTAGGATAAATGCAGGATAAATATGCATGCAGGATTAACATGTCAAATATTTATCATAGCTTGGTGATTTAGTTTGCCTGGGGTTTTTACAGTTTTATAGATTTAGGAATAGTTGAAAGACATAGAATACAGTTAAGAAGGTATATTTATTCGAACTAAATGAACATTAATTAGGGAACAAGCTGGGAAACATCAATATGCATATTTATAATTATATCTGATAGTTATAGAATTTAGCAAAAATCAAATTAACTTATTTGGAATAATACATTTTTAAGGTTAAGCTTGGAACTATAGAGATTACAAGAATTATTTATAACGGACTTAAATACCATCCTCACCATCTGGACACTTGCCACTCTAGTACTGTCCGTCTCTAGTTTGTTAGGAATTTCTTTCCACGTGCCATATAGCTGTTGAATAGCTTACCAGCGGCAGTGTCTCCAGGTCGATACGACCTAGGTACCCTCAAAAGACGTGTTTACGTCCACCTCCACGTAGATCATCTGGTTGTAGACTTACTTTATGATAAGCTATATGCTGATTGTTGATTGCCTCTGTAAAGGAGAGATGAAGATGCTACTTTAAGGAGTTGCTGAATGCTCAGCACCCGTGCAGTCTTCCAACCGATCCACCTCCTAATCTTGGACTTAATGCCTCTCTTGGTGTGCTCATACTGACGGACCTTTGCAACCGCATCTTAAATATTACATTATACCTTTATTACTCCTATTTACAAAGGCCGGAGCAGTGTTCAGGATTGTGGTAGCTATAGGGGTGTTAAGATCATGGTTCACACCATGAAGCTCTTTGAGCGCATGATCGACCTTAGGCTCCACCGAGAGTGTACTCTTTCTGAATGTCAATATGGATTTCAGTCAGGATATAGCACCTTGGAAGCAATTTTACCCTCAGAACTTTGATGGAGGCATACAGGGAACAGGGACCGGCTGGACAGTCAGATAACATGGCGGAGCTTGCCATTAGTTTTGTTGCTATATTTAGTGCAATTAAAACAGTTTGGACAAGAGGATTTTTTTGGAAATTTACAATAAAACTTTATTTTCAAATAAATCATAAACATATAGAAAGGGTAGTAAATAATAAGTGTAAATTAAGTTTTATAATCAAAGGTTAGGATTATTTTTTTCTAATAATGTAAAGTAAGATGTAAATGTTAGGATTTTTGATAGAGCAAGAAGTTCATAGAGCAAGCAAAATTTTAAGAAATATAATATATACCAATATGCAGATACGTACTCGTATATTGTTCATATATCTATTTTTCGAGAGATTAAAGTTGATGTAGTAAGTTTAATATAGGTGCTATACATTAAGCATATTTAAAAGAGTATTTTTATTTGCTTGTTTGTTAGGGATTTTTATAGAACTTAAATAACTACATAGATGTATCATTGTTGAATAAGCAAGTATTTAAGACAGGTACTTTGGTATAAGAGAAATGGGCATTCGCAGCTTGGCGCTTTTCCGCAGTAGCGGAACGTCAACATTTCTCACATCTCGCTTTGCGCAGATTTTGCATAATAAAGTAGGGAAGACGTAAAAGTTAAACACGACTTAGTTTTGTTATACTTATTTATAATATTATCAATTTGTAGGATTATTATAAAATGTTATATAGAAAAAGACAGATATTTAGGTTCGGGAATTATTTTTACTGTCATGTTGGTAATTTGGTATGCTTTTTATTAAAAATCTCGTAGCTTAATATTTTCAGTTCACTTCTCTTCGAGTGAAAATGTGTTTTTAGAAAAAAGAATTTGAAAAGTTTGTTTACTTGTTACTTTTCTATTATTTAACGATACCTAGTGCAAAAAAACTTCATAAAAATACCATACTTTAAGCAGATATTGTAAATGTCATCTGTCATAGATAAAAAATCTATATCATTACCGTAAGTGCAGCTAACGTCGAAGCCAATCTATTAAAACTTTGTGGATAAGCAGCGATTTAGATTGATTGAAGAGCTTATTTTATTTACTCGAATGTCTCACAAGGGAATAACAGGGTCGATTTAATGGCAATATGCCTTTTCAGTGTCCTTGGGCTGAAGGTTAAAGTACGTGTAGTTTTTTTACAGACTCTTAGTAACAATACTTTAATCCCTTTCAAGAGAAGATTATTGTCACCCGCGATTCTATGCCTTGTTAAGATACGAAGTATAATAATTGGATTGTTACAATGTCAAAGTTAATACGCTACTTACTTTATTATTAGAGCTGGAACGGATATCATGAGATGACAGTGTCACCTTCACAGTGATTACATGAATTGCTTAAGAAGTTCTTTCTTTTTTTAACATATTTAGTAAGCTTTTGTTAAAATTTATAAAGTTTATTTTAAGACGTAGATTTAGGCGGTTGAATATACCTACTTGTAGGTTTATTTATAATGCATAGTAGGTGCTTGGGTCCGGTTAAAAGTAGCACTATTATATTTACCTACTCTTATTTATAAATAGGATATTATAATTATCTTTTATAATCTTTTCGTTACTAAATATAAAAAAATGTTAGCGTTGTCAGTCAACTGGAAGCTACAATCAGCTAGGAACCGTTGTGCTGAGAAAAGCCTGTGAAATCACAGCAGCTGCTTTTCTTGAAATATAAAGTATAAGAGAGCACGTTTTAAAGTAGTTTACCATGAAGTGAAAAATAAAACGCAAAAGGTAAAGGATTTTTAAATTTATCTCTAGACTAGCTCTAGTAGCTTATATATATCTAACAACGGTTCAGTTACTCGAAATTAGATTTATTTATATGTTGATATTTTGTTTTCATTTGTTTCATGTTGGTTTAGCGTTGCCGCGAGTACCGGCAATTTAAACTTTAACCTTAGCGAAAATTAAATGATGAATTGAATAAATTGCCAGAAGCTATTACAACATTCCTACGTTGAGGCGATATTTCAATTGACTTGATAAATTAAACGCTGCTTATGGAGAAAAGCAAGCGACAAAAAAAACAAACAACGTGTGTTATAAATGTTAAACACGGAGGAGTATTAGCCTGTTATAGCAGTGTAAATTGAATATTGAAAACGCGCGAAGTAAATAAATTAAGATCTAAAAATATTCAAAGCCGTGGACGAAACAAGTTAGTCTTTAAAGGGATTACGCGGAAGCCTTAAGCGTGCGTTCGTGACCTGAGTGTCGTCGATATAGCGCATGCTTCATGTTGTCCATAAGTTAACTTTACTTAATTTAATAATATAGCTTGCACTAAAGGTAATCTTTTACCAAGGGCAAGGTATGGCAGTAATCGGTATTGTCCCGAAGAGGTTCGGTCGAACGTGGTGGTCTCAGCAAAGTGATTTGAAATGAGTGATGCTGAATGTAACGGTGTTGACAGTGATCAAAATGATGACGAAGGGTATGAAAAACTTGAATGAGTTCACTTTGTAGACGCTTATTTTTACTTTACATCAAGTTCCAAAAATAAGTTAAAAGAGAGAACTAATAATTCCAAAAGTTATAAACCAGTTTTTGTTATAAAACGTGATTTATATTTGAAATGAGATTTTTGTTTTAAATTTTTTACTATTCAAATAACTTTTAACTATTTTTGGAGGACTTGCAGTAGCGTACATTCAGTACGATCGTATCAGCTAACTTTATCTATAGTATTACTAATTACTCTAATCTAATCATGATAAGATACCTACATACATGTCTAAGAAATGTGTTCATATTATTTGATTCAGATTGCGTGAATATTCAGGTCATTATTTACGATAATTGATAAAAGTGCTGCTAAAAGAAACATACGTAACAAGCTTACAACTAAATTCTAATTTTATGATATTATTGTAAAGAACATTCACGAAATATGATTTGAATATTGAAGGCGTTTAAAGTGCAACAATAAATTTAAATTGGATCTTTTCTATTTGTAGATTGGCCATTGACCCAAAACTGGGATGCCGGGTTCATTTTCCTAGTGACGTCATACGAGAAACGTGAGTTACGCGCCAGTCTCGTCCTCAGGCGTCACAGAACCTTTGAGCAGTATTGCCAGGTGTAGCAATTAACAAATTGTGTTCCGTTTCGAATTAAAAACAAACTGATTAACTTTTATCACAGATTATAAATCACGTGTATTAACGTAATTTTTATAATTTCCGTTTTAGGAATCATGATTGGGAATCTATATTAAGGTATGATAAAATAAATGCAGTATTAATATAGAACTTATATTTCTTATATAACCGTTATCGACGGAAATGATGAAAAATATATATTTTTTATTACTAGATTAAAACTAGATACCCACCTGGCAACACTACTCATGACGTCATTGAATGTCTTAAAAGCATATTGGCACGATATCGATATACCTGCAGCTAATGCAAATGCTTTGCTTTAGCTTGTTAATGTTTTATTTGTTAGAGCAGTCTGTTTTTACGTGTCGAAAATCTCACGCAATGTCTTCTGCTTGTTGTACACAATAATTTTGATTCTTACGTTATTTGTTTTTATACAAGCCGTATGGGCGTTAAATTGCTCTAATGTTACTTTCTGAGAGGGTTTATAATGAAACAACATAGTCGAGAATACTCGTACGATTATACACCTACACACCTATAAAACAACAGCATTGCTTCTTTACTTTCCTGTTATTGCGTCATTTCTTATATTAAATCATTAAATGTAAATAAAATTACTTTTCATTGCCTTGCTCCTAAAATAAGATTAAAGGGCAATAAAATGTGATCGTATTCGTATTCGGACGGTAGGTACGTGCTATTGCAACAATGCTACATCAGCTTGATCTTATTATGTGTAATTCCTTTATCATCTGGCTTTTTTCCTCCAATTCGAGTGATGTTTGTGTAGATAGTAAGTAGATCTTAGGCAATGCTAAGGCGCTCGTTAACACTTTATAGTCAAACGTTTATGTCTTTTGCAACAGTGACGGCGTTTATTGCCCATTCCACGTGAGTGACAACATGCAGAAATATATCAAGAGCTAGGTATTCTTTGCTCCTATTTTCTTTTTATGTCACACGTAAAAGGTGAAAGAGAGTTGTAAAGAATCGAAATTAATTATTTATTATAATTAGATTTCGTTAATAATAATTAATTGTAGATAATTTTGATCATATTAAATTACAAAAAATAGTATAATATTATTGATTAATGAATCTATTTAAAAAATTAGAAGTATTAATATGAAGAAAAGGGGCCCTAATTCAGTTATTTTTATTTTTTTTATTATAACTCTAGTAATTGTTTAATTTCTTTCTTTTCAGGTAAGATAATGTATATCTTCTAACACGAATGAAGGGAAACAGATAAACAATAAAAAACACAATACAATCTTGTTGATTGAGATAAAATTGTTCGTATAAAAATTGTAGTAACTTCTTACTACCACAATTTTGATTTTTCACTGATATGAAAAATCAAAATATACGTAATGCATAACATTTAGATGACTCGTTAAATTTTATTATAGTATAAATATATACTTATATACATATCTGCAAGACATAATTATTATATAGCTTTATACGCCAATAATATACCTTTTATAAATGGTTTTATAAATTGTATTGCAGTTTACCTTACAATTGAGGAAAAGACCCTTCACTACAGAGGAAATCTGTTTGATAAAAATCTACATGTATTGCTTTACTTATTTGTTATAAACTTTGGTCCCTCTAGAGGGTTTCCCTTTTGTTAACCTTTCCGCCTATATTCTCTTAAAAAGAAAATTCAAACTGATTTTCATAATAACAGATTTATATGTTCTAAATAACTTAAAGTTTTTGATTCCTTATAGGCTATCAACAAAAGACTCTTTTTAAATTTTGACGAAAATATTAACTATCTAATATTATATTCTAATTAAGAAATTTGAAAATATATAAATGTAATGGGTAAATTAATGTAATAGGTTAATAGGAAATTTACGGAACATATTTAAAAAATAATAAAATTAAGTTATATGAGATATTATTGATTTAGCTAGAATAATCCTAAACAAAGAACGTTGAATGAACAATATTTTAAAAAGGCCTAGATTACTGAAGTGTAAATCTATCGTTGAAATAGATGTTATTAGTAAAAATATGGTTAGAGTACTAACACATCATTATCAAGACGATATTTAATGAAATTGCTTTTTATAAACGATACTCGTATATAACGCATAGTTTCAACTGGTTAGTTTACATATGATAAAGTGCTCGAGGGCAACGCATTAGTTATTTAGAAGTAAAAGGCCAAATTATAGCACCCTCTCTCAGTAGTGTGAAAAATTTACTAAGGGTCGAATGGGGCAAGTAGATTACTTGATATTACATTCGTAAAATATTAATAACGACTAATGACTGATTTCTCGTTTTTTTTATAATGATACAGCCTGAATGGTACAATCAATACATTACAATCTGAATCTCAATGTTATATGATATAAATATTTTAACTAATGAATTAGGGGCCGTTGTAGCGCAGTGTGACAACGTGACATTGTGACAGCATCAGGCTGGAAATACGATAGTTGTGGGTTCGATACCCACTCCAAGGAAATATTACGTTTAAAATAATTTTCTTAGCTCTGTTATACATATAAGACAAAAGTCGGCGTTGAGTTCCACTAAATGATGTCCAGATTTCGGGCGAAAGTTTACGGACGGACTGTCTTGACATTAGCTTCTCTCTGATTACCCGGCTATGTGGCAAAAAGCCTGAAGATGCAAAAAATGAATTAATTTATATAAATATTTAAATTACGAAATAAGTTTATTTACTTAATTAAAAGATAAACTTGAAGAACTACATCACTAGTTACTTGATTGTGATGTACTGCTTTTGTTTAAGGATAATATTTAAGTCCCTAGGCGGCTCGAATTTAAAATTTTGATTTCACATTTTTTGTTAAGATTATTGAATAAATTATAATACGGTCTGAATAATTTTAAATATTACTTTAATTTGTAATGAGATATTGATTTACAAATATAATGTTGAGCGTGAATAATAAAGATTGTTCTACTAATAAATTGTACAGTCATTTAGTGAGTTTATTATCACCAAAGACTTTCGTGTTAACGATGGGAATGAATGAAAATGATGGGAAAACTTAGCGTAACTGCGTAACGGTTGAAGCAAACTTTGAAATTTCTAACTTCTAAACGTGCATAATAAGCAGTAAATTTTTATTTATTGTGCCAATTAAATAAATAAAAAATCACTTTATACAGATCGTCGTCTTTTATCAAATGTTATTAACTAAGTAAAAATGTATTCATCAAAGATTGTAAGAATCAAGAAGATAAAAAAATACGTAAATAGTCATGTGTACATTATGTACATAAATATGTATATAATAGATTAGTAGATACTAAATTAGTTTGCGGTACAAGTGGAGGGCTAATACCCTCCATCTGAAAGTTTTGACAGTAAAAGCAACGCCTAAAAGCTACACATAACATCGTAAAAAACTATTATTTTTATTAATATTAAAAAGTTGATATGTTCTACTACAAATAAGTTACTTATGTTATCAGTAATAATATAATTTAAAAAAAGATACGAAGAACTGTAATTACGTAGAGACCTATTACGGTTCTAGTCAGATCTAAGTTACTAAGACAGCCAATAGTATATCTAATTGTATGTAAAGTCGCATAAAATAGGACTTACGAAATGAAATCATTAGTAAAATTTTTAATTTTACCGTTTTTTTTTTATAATGATTGATTAATTGATTGACTCCGAAAAAATACCATAGAATATCATCGAAATTGAAATAGTGTTATTTTTTTAGAAATCAAAATACAATTAAATAAAGCTGTTATTGAAATAACGCTGTTATTTAAAAAAAGCTGTTTTTTAAAATACAAGTTATTAACTCGTTAGGCAGGCATTTTAATTGAATCTTATAGAAACATATTAGGGAATGGCCTACACTTAATCGGCAAATTCAGTCGGCAATCGCAGTTATAACAAAAAAATATCCTTTGTTTCAGAATATTAATAGTAGTCCAATATAAAAAATATTATAACTTAAAAAAATTTAAAGATCTCTTACACTTATGGCTAAATGAAAAATGTACATTCATGCAGCGTATTCTCTTTTATGATTTCTACTTGTTGAATAGACTTAATTTAGCCTCCGTTATAATAAAAAGTTTCCCTCGTAACTTCAGTGACAGTGATTAAGCAGACAGCGGCGGTAAGTGAAGTTTTGCGAGGCTGAAACACGTTTATAAGTGTGTAGCAAAATTTCAAGAATTTTTAAGGCAGTGGTAGGTGAGGGGCGAAGCGAAGGGGCGCGGCCGCCCGCCCAAAGCTCGCGCCAGTCGGCTGTAGCCTCGTGGGCGATCCAATCGACTCGTAGCGCTCGGAAAGCTCTGAAAACATCGCTACTCGCGCGGTTTGGGACTTGCAAATTATTATTTTTTTATTGTATTAATTTTTTTTTGTCTTAATAGTTGCGACATTAAAGTGAGTGACCTTGTGTTCTGTCACTGTTTTTTACACCATGTGCGGCGGTGACCACGCGGCCGCCGCCGCCGGCTAATCGGTGACATATGCAAGTGCCATCATCTCTTGCATTGGTGAGTATTTTACACAAGTAACATATTATGTTCAATCAAGAATACTTATACGTTCCTTGATATGTTGATATTGTATGCACATATAATAAAACGTTTCACTGCCACTATTATAAAATAATATAGAAATCTTCCAGTAGTAAATAGTACAAGAAAAACATTAAGAACATTAAAGAATTCTTTGTGTTGTTTGGACGAAGAAATAAATCAGATATGATCATATTTATTTCGCCTCATTTGCATCATTTATTACATATGAAAAGTTAAAAAAATATTATACCTACATTAATTTGATATATTACATTTTTAAAAATTATATACAACAAGAAAAAGGAAAAATCCTACTTGTATCTACGCAATATTATCCTTCAGTTCTTATTTTAGATTCGAGCTTAATACGTATAAAGGAAAGTTTCTGAGAAAACTTTTGAAAATTTGTTTTCGTATTGACGGGATTGCTCTTTAACATAAATTTATATTTAATTTGTTTACTTACGAATTAAAAACATGAAATGTAAGTAAATACTTATATTTTCTGTTTATATTTTTGTTATTTAAAATCACAATTATATTTTTTAGTCGTTGTTTTAGATATTAGTATACACAAACTTGACACAAAGATAAATAAAAATACAAGGCAACCTTGTATTATATATAATAGACAATATTTATTTATTTTAATTTAATTAAACATAAATTTAAAAGTTTACGCTTTAAACCAATATTATTTTAAGTATAGTAAAGTAAACAAACAATATATATCCTAATATATTAATAAATGATATGTTTATTGACGATAAATTGGATATCTGCAAACGTTACATATGTATGTATGTAAATTGAATGATGTGTGCCAATAAATTCTATTAACATAACCGTAATCTACGCACTTGTACACATAATTCATATAAATTATATATATATATGTTTGTAGCTTATCTGTGTTGACTTTGAAAATTTACAGATAAGTGAAAAGCTCGAATAATAACAATAACCTTTTGTTAGGGAATAAAATTATCCTATTTTGTTTTATTTTGTATATTTAAATTTTAGTTCACGACATTTGTCTTAACATGTATATTTATTATAAACTAAGAAGAGTATATTTGAAACAAATTATATGATTACAATATTCTACAGTGCTATAATTTTAAAATCTCATCATAAACTATTTAAAACCTCCATAGTATCTATTGATAAAATAATTTTTAAATAAGTATATAGTTTTATGGGTCAGCTTTAATTAAAACGAATTAAAACTTTATTACGCATAAAAACCTCTTTATTAAAACTTTATGGTCAATTTTAATAATAAGACTACATTAAACAGTAAGCATATGAGTATTCCATCTGCACTGCGTTTCTGCATATTTGGTGATCCTGCACGACTTTGATGTCATGATAAAAACGCTCCCCTTGTTTTGGGTTTTAGTCACCTATTTTTTGCGGAAAACAGAGCAAATAGCTGTAGGTAATGAGCTTTTGATGTTCATATTACGTCCCCAAGTTTTTAAAATATGAAATAAATTGCGCGTATACGCTGTTTGCTTGTATATCAGCGTATAAGAGCGTATATTTTCTCTCAATAATAATTTTATTACTTGAAAAAAAGGGGTTCCCATGCTAGAATTTTCTTTTTTTTTTTACATCATCACAGACACATTTTTTTACATTTCCCGGTACATCAAGGAAACCTAGAGAAAACCTAGCTTTGAGACACTCCTTTCTCCCTTTTCCGCCTGAAATTCTGACTTTGCGTGTTGAGTGGCAAACTCAGAACCGCGCTTTGTCTTAGGCACTTCTTAGGCGGAGAAACGTAAATGATATGTAATCCCCGAGTGAAAATTATAACCCACAGCCAACGCGTTACAGACTGTCCCACTGCGCCACGAAGGAATCGATTTTCAATATATTCATAGATATTGCGAAGTTATCCCCTTTAATTTTAAATTATTACTCTCTTGTATTTTTCGGAGCTCAAATCTGAAAATATTATAAATATTTTTTTTTTTTTAGCTTCACGCTGTATCTCGCACACAGCAGGGTAGGCAGAAGGAACCTAGTATTAAGATACTCCGTTCCCCACTTTCCGCCGAATTCGGAGGCATTGCGTGGCGAAACTTAACGCCGCGCTTTACCTCGACACCAGAGCGAAGAAAATGGAAATATTAAATATGTGTTATAACCCATCCTTCGAGTGGGAATCGAACCCACAACCAGTCGTTTACAGTCACACGCTTGTGCCACTGGGCCACGACTGGCCACTATTATTAACATAATTTCTCTAATCCTTTTGGTATAGATTTTGTCACTTATGGTATATGAAATTCATCGATTTTAACAATGCATACATGATCTTATCTAAACGATAACACATATAAAAAATAAAAAGAAATAAGATTTTGTTTGTTATTAATTACAACAGTATCTCTACCATGAATAATTTTGTTTTGCTTGGCTTGAACCGAAATTAAATTCAAATACCTTTCCTGAAATTCTACATTTGAAGGAGATTTCATATCGCTCTCCGGCAGTTATCTATTGAAAGCCGGTGAATTCTAACAGACTGGAATTAAATTGTTATTTGTGTTTCGCTTTGTTTTCATTGTAACAGTGAAATGCGTACGAGTCAGATACAGATAATTTGAACCTACAGAATATTAAATTAATGCAATTGAAATTTGTAATGGTTACAAAAATTTTATATTGTTCAAATATGTATTGCAAAACACTTTGTATTTATAGAATATATTTTGTTTTAGCTCCACGCTGTATCCCGCACACAGCAGGGTAAGCAAAGGGAACCTAGTGTCAATACACTCCGTTCCCCACTTTTCGCCGAATTCAGAGTGTTAAGTGGCGGAACTTAACGCCGCCCTTTGCCTCGAGACCAGACGAGGAAAATGGAAATATAACATATTACCATTCCTCGAGTGGGAATCGAATCCACAACAAGTCGTTTACAGTCAGTCACACGCTTGTGTCAACGCGCCACGACTGGCCTAGATAGAAGATGGTAGAATATAATAGATGTTGTTAATAATAGTCATTATAATTATTTTAGATTGAAAAACATAATTATGTTGATTGAAAATTTTGTACTTTCGACTAAATCAAATCAGCACGCAGAAAAGCACGTAGCAAAATGAATGCGGTTATGATCTGACATACTCTCACGTTACTAAAATTCTAATTATTACTATTAATTAATTGTGTGTAGTTATACAATGTCAGCCGCAATATTCGCACCGCAAACCCTGTTTTGCATTTACATGTATATTAGATATATAAACGCATAAACCTCCTCATAGTTACGAGTACATTAGGCGTAAAGAGAATGAAGCAATTTACTTTTATTTTGAATATTTTAAAGTATTATTCACAGGCTTAGGAAATCACAAAATAAATTGTGAAAATGTTCAAAAATTTGAACGCTGCGGGATTTGAATCCATACCTTTTGGTTGGTTTCCAAAAGGACTTGGTTAGATTTCCACTGTGTTCAATTTTTTATACGTTCTCTAAAAATATTTTTCAAGTTAATTTTATTTTTCATAAGCGTACAACGTTCAATATTCGATTATGTTACTTAATACACGTTATTGTACGTACTATATAAACATTACACAATATAATGTACGTATTTACGATTAAAAGACAAATTTAAAAAAAATGTTTTTTTAGTTGTTTTCTATCTGTATTGGTTTGAAACTTCTCTGTTTTTATTCTATTTGTCTTTCGCATATTATTCTAATGATGAAAATACATTAACATATGTGAATATATTTTTATCATTAGAATGATGTAGGTATATTTAAAACATTTTTTTGTACGTTTTCCTTACCTGATTTATAAATATTGAATTTAAAAACGTTAAGATCACAAAGAAATACCCTCGTTTTTACTATTTTAAAGTGCTATTCACACATGGATGGATGGATATTTTTAGAAAATTTAGTTATAGGAAATTAAACGTAGCGGGGCTCAGAACTTCTCATTTATCTTATTTATTTTTTCAAAAAATGTCTTTCTTATTCTAAGTGCGTGTTAACCGTTCCCCGTATTTTAGATTTTAGTCACTTATTTTTTGTGGAAAACAGAACAAATGCTAATAACACTTTAAAACAATAAAATTCAAAACAATTTACCTATAAAAACATGGACGCTGGAGAGTAGAAGGTGTAAGAGATCTAAGTTCTTATGTTCGTCTAGGTGTCCAAAAGGCCTCCGTTCGCCTCTTGTTCGAGTCCCGCTACGTTCAAACTTTTCGTTAGTTTTCTAAAAATGTAAATAATCATGTTTTAGATTGCAGGTCACTTGCACATACTATACACCTTTATAATAAAAGAATTTTAATAAAATAATATTTAAAAAAAGGTTTTTCTAATATATATTAAGCAAGGGTATAAATTATAATTGATATTAAAAAGCTTATATGAGTTTTAGGTAACAGAATTGGTTCCTTAAAAGCCGGTATCAATATGCCAAGTACCTATTGAAACTGCTTTACTGTAGCTAATACATAATACGCCACAGCTCCACAAAATGCAATAATGCATGCTCTATTCTGAATTCTAAAGGGAAAATCGAAATGTATCGCTACACTACGAATTGTAAGCCTTATAAATTCATAAAAGTTTAGCTATATAAAATTATTTTTATTACAGGAAGTATTTGATATATATGTAATCATGTCCTCTACAGTTTGTTCGGTTTATTATTTAAAATCAATTTAGAAGGATTAGTAGGCACATAAGCTTTTCAATCCTTTTAATCATAAAATTTGGGATGAAAAATGGTGAATATAACTACCTATGCCATGCTTAGGATCTTGTATAAAACGCTATTGAAATTATAAAGGCTTAAGTATTTAATTGAATGGATTGGAGAATAATATATTTTTTAACAAAATCCGGTAAACACATAAAAAATAACCAATATATCGAGAAAATAATTTTAAATGTGATCCACTTAGTTTCTTTTTAGGCTAATTGTTGTTAATAAACGTTTTATATATATATTTTTTTTGTATTTGTCAAATAGTCATATACACATAAATAGGTTTGATGTTTTCTTTTTGTCTATTTTAACAAGCAGTAATAAGAAACATATACATACATATATACGGCAAATATAATAATGAAATGGCTCACCCCAATTCCAAATGAAGGTCTTAAATAAACAATAATATCATTTATTAAGTCTACTGTACTGTGCAAGATTCAAATAAAACAATCAGATTTCTGTTAAATTTCTACTAAATTTTCAAATATCATAACGTAGTCAGAATTAAAATATAATTTATTTAAATGCGATTTTCACTATAATATATAATGTAAAAAATAGGAAAAATATTTAAGCAGTCCTAATTGAAGCGACAAATTAAAAGCATTACTAGAATAAAGTAATGAATAACAATTTGAACGTAGACAAAAGTTTTGAACGTAGAATGTATCGAACCCGCGCCTCTTTGAAACGCTACCAAGCCAAGCGCTGAGCGCTGAGCGCTAAGATATGTGTTTTACTTGGCTGCGTTTGACGGGTTTTAAAAGGCGCAGGTTCGAATCCCGATGCGTTGAGCTTTTTACAAGTTTTCTAAAAATGTTTGTAATTATCGAAGTGCATGAACAACACTTTTATGTTACAATTAAAGCGATGATTTGATTTCGCTGTATAATAAACAAGAATTTTGTGAATTACGAATAATTTGATGATTTTATACCTGATAAGTGTATTACATAATACATACAAACGTTGTCAGGCGTACAGTGTACTTAGGAGAGCAAGCCAACATCAGCGCTTGATTGCTGTATTCCATTTTGACTATTTGCTGAATCTGAAGCAATTTGCAAATAGAGGATAAAGTCTTCATGTTACCCTGCTTGTGTATGTAGCAGCTGTCACTTGATTGTAAACTATTAAATCATCTTTTAACTAAATAGGTGCTAACAACAACTCTATTTATAATTTATTTTTATTAATATTATTGAATGCAAACAAGTGTAGTAAAAAAAGTTAAAAATTATACATACATCATTTAAAATAATACATTTAAATAGTCAAATGTACATTTTCTTGCTTATATAGTTATTTTTTATATATTTACCTACATTATGCAGAGTTAGTAGAGTGGATATTATTTTTAACACTTTGAATACGTATAGGTACGTAAAATATGTAACAATTTGAAAGTAGCGTTATTTGAAGCTGCGTCTCCTGTAAACCGCCTAAGCGCTCTGACAGCTAAGCTATGCTAAGCATTTGTCAACGTCGATGTTGTCGAAACGTTGTCTTTTGGATAGAGAACTTAACCTTGCATTTTGTCAGGTGATGACATCAAGATATTATACTTGTTATCTCTTTGTTAACACGAATTAGGGCTTTCGGCCCATCATCACATCATAAAATTTCAAGATCAATTCAAGCAAGTAACGAAAACTATATTTTTTTAATTATATCATAAGATACTTATCAATATTAAATAAATTTATTTAATGACTTTGTACTAAAATATAATATGTACATACCTAATAGTACTATAGGCTTATATTAACTTATCCACTTTTAGTGATTTGACGTGAACACGGGAACGCTTTCGGACTTATCTTTGGGTGGCTAAATTACATTATTTTCTGAATATAAAAGCTCTTGAAAAGTTCTATTTGAGTTGTATATTCCAAAACAGATATAAAGGTATATTAAGTATAACGATGGAGCAGTTGAGATGAGTGGCAAGATATTTCGATGGGTTCGAATCTTACTCGTGGGAAAAAATAAATTTATAATGGTTTCATAGATCTGGTTAGTTTTGCGGCAGTAGGTCTCAACTCAAAATGTTGTGGGTATCTATGTGTAAGTACATGTTTAGTATCTATTTTATAGGAATAAAAAAAACGGGATATTTAGTTTATTACTTTCCAATATTATGAAAATGGCTTAAGATAAAAAACATAGAACGAACCTATATGATGGAATACGTTGAATTATTTTGCCTTGAAGATCCCATTCAGATAGATCGGCTGCGTATTGTAAATATTTTGATGTTATTACAATAATTATTACTGTGAAGCCATTTTAGTGTAGCGGAGTATCGTTGCAGTGCACAAGTTGTGGATTTAAATCCCACTCTGAAAAATTAATACATTTTAATAGTGCCTACACGCAACTCTGATTGCCACATTCAGAACTTTGAAAATATATTTAAAATATTCAGAAAGTGCCTGTCTCTACCACGCTATATGCGTCAATTGCGTGGAGCTAACAAAATAAAATTGATTTTGTTATCTGTGAAAATAATTTGCTAAAAAAAAAGGAAAATAAATGTGTGACAGTAAACACGACTGATTTTGCCTCCAGTAATAGAAATATTTAATATTTCCATTTTCTTCGCTCTGGTGTCTGGTGATTCGGCGGAAAGTGGGGAACAGAGCGTCTTAACATTAGGTTTCCTCTGCCACCCTGCTGTCTGCAGGTTACAGTGTGAAATGAAAAAAAGTGGTTTAAAGCAATTAGTCCATGTGGGGTTCAAAACTACAACTATTATTTGAATTTGGCTTCTCTTGAAGCTTTGCTTGAACATGTCAACCCTATCAAATTTTATGTAAGTAGTAAAAGTAAATCAATCATTAATAAACATATTAATCCATACCATATTGTAAGAAGATTATTTAATCTAATCTCTTAAAAGACTATACAATGTAAAAAGTAAGGGGATTATCTGCATAAATAAACAGGGATATTTTAATTTCATTAACTTAGTGATCTTCAATATAGAATATTTATATAAATTTAGGTAAGAATTTCTTTAACCAATATTGTTGTTATATACGCATACTTTATACCATATAAAAACTCATATGGCTAGAATACAAAGGAATATTACACTAAATCCACATTCGCTGAGGTAACATGTTAAAGAGAAGCTACCGAAGTTATGGTAAGCCGAGAATGCAGGCTCAGCCAGCTACATTGTGCTATGTAAATGGCAATATCTATTTTAAATATATTCTCTTTAAGCTTATGTTTCAAATTATATAATATATGGGTACTACATTCAGCTTGTATTTTCTGTATGTATTTTAATCTACATGTTCTATAATATTTTTTACAAAATAGTTATCACTCTAAATTTTATCGGCGTAAAACTTGCCGTTGGAATTTCATTTAACATATAAAGTCTGGAAGAAAGGTGTTGAAAGGAGAATAGAGTGTCTTGACATAAGGTTCTCTCGATCCACTCGCTTCACTGAGCTTACCACCACTCATCTCACTCAGGAAAATAGTAATTTATAATTATCTGGATATGAAATCATTGAATGACATTATGATTTCCACTTGACCACACAGTAAAAACAGTAACTAGCGCCCGTACGTGGCTAAGCGCGTGCTCAAGCTTCTGGGTTTAAAAACGACCTAATTTCCCTAGAAATTTTCATTCTTTACTTCAACACCCTATAGCGTGCGACGGCGCAGCGTATGTTCTGTATGGCGCGCGGCGCGCGGCGCTTGGCTTCTTACTTGCTTTCTTTCGGTCCTTTCTTTCAGTTTCACATTTGTGTTATGACTCCGTAATTCTCTGTATTTCAAATCAAATCAAATCAAAATACACTTTATTGCACAAATAATAACAAATAAAACACACAAACAATCGAGGAAAAAAAATGTACAATAAGGCTTGAATGTTGCTGGCTGAGCCTGCATTCTCTGTATTTCTTCTATATTTACATTTTTTGAACTATAAAGTTTACACTTTATACCGACATCATCGTACAAAAACTTTCATCCCCCATTCTTATGGGATAAATTTTACAAATTATAAATATCGTATTTATCTATATATCTAATAAAGACCCCAGAAAATAAATAGCAGCAGCTACTTTTTAAAATGACCCAATTTCCATACATTCTTTCAATTCGTCCCTTATTTCAAGTCCGTTGTTCGGATTAAAAAGTAGCTTTTTTTACATTCTTAGTTTCTAGACCTATCTCTGTGTCAAATTTTATCTAAATCGGTTCTGTAGATGAGACGTGATAGAATAACATACATATAGGCAGAGTCATTTTCGCATTTGTAATAGTAAGGATTTTACGACTGTTTCCCTAATAGTTACTTGTATATATATTATATGCATGTGTTTTTAATTCTGCAGCTATTCTCCATTCTTTAAATTTTACCGTAATCGATAAACAAGTACGTTTTAATACGTCACAAATTAATATTGACTGAAACAAGCCCACTATAATATTAATAGCTAGAAGGCGATGGCTTTTTGAGTAAATATACCTAGTATAATAAATTAGCAAGTATTGAATGTCGTACACGTTTCAGATAGAAGGCGTAGGTAAAAAGGCAGAGTAATGACGTCAGTGTAGCTTTATAATTCAATCCGACGTTAAACCAAGATCGCCCAGCTGAGTGCAGCCCGCGCTAAAAATAATATCTTTACAATTTCACATGCGTCTTAACAGGGCGCCGTCGTTACGCAAATATGCCACGGAACTGATACGCTTATTGTGTTTCAAGAACGCGTTTATTCGTCATATTCAAAATAGTACATCTTTTATAGTTTCATGTTTGATAATATTATGTCAGTCGTTGCTATTTGATATGACTTATCAAGAAGTTTATAAATTATAGCTTATTTAGGGTAGGTACATGGGTACATGGTCACGGTAATTCACAATGATTGCTTGTTCAAGTCTTATATTAAGACTATTTGGGACTCCCATTTTCTTTGCGGTAGGCTTTCTATTTTATTTTTTGTACTGCTTTTTCTTATATCGATACGAGAATTTTAAAGAATCCTCTCCTAGTACTACATTATAAGGAACCTTACCAAGGAAACTACGTGCTAAATTTCATCATTCTACGCCGTAAGTTTCGTCTGTGCATTATCTGTCAGCCACTTGGTAACAAATTATACCTTTATATATACATATTTTATAATGCCTATGTCAAAAACATTTATACACAGGCAGAGCAGTAGAGACAGCACTCTAATGCTCTAGATGATAGCAGATCTCTCGATCTAGATTAGTTCAAATGACAACACTCTGTGAGATGTCAGGGATGAGTTAAGTTGATTAAGGCTATTTAGAACGAATCTTATTAGAAAAATTATTCAGAGAAATATGTATATGAAGTTTATACTAATTTATTCTAAGGGTCGATCTTTATCTCCGTTTTTTGTTACTTATATAATATATTAATCCAGCATAATATCAAAATGAAACGGATTTTATCTATTATATTATCTGATTTATATTTAAGAACATGCATATTGATGTGTAGCTTTTAGCTTAAATATGTTTATTTGTAATTCGAAATAGTCAACAGAGTTACTGTTATTAATATTATTGTGGAGATATTAGTTGTTATTGAAATCGTGCAATTGAGATGTTTTAAAAGGCTGTCGACAACATTACACTTCAACATTTAATTCTACGCTTAGAGTTATCAAAAATTGAACTATCTATTACGTCTTGACGTATTGTTTACAAGAGTGAACTTAGTTATTTGATTTTTATCGTTTACTTTCAAATTACAATCTGACTATAGTTGTAGGATTCGTACTCGGTGGAATGATTTATTCATTTAATTAATTACATTTCTCCACTCTGATACCTAGCTAAAGACAAAGTGCGGCGTAGAGTTCTCCAGTACGTCGCAGTAGTAAGTCGCTACTCTGTTGAGTCATGAAATGTCTCGATTACTGATCTATAGTGAAGAGCGGAGTGTCTAGTGACAATATATTTTCTTTAACTAATTCGCTATGAGAGATACAGCTTGAAGCTGTAAAAAAATAAAAAAGGAACTAGTATATAGGGAAACTTAATTATAAATGTTATCAAAAATTCCTTACCACAAAGAAAAAGCGTATTAAACAGAACAGGCAGAACAGTCTTTGTTTCATATTTAATTCCCACCTGTATAAGCCCGAAATAACTAAGTAAATTATTTCTCATCAGTCTGCTAGAGGAAAACTTATTGCGTATGCAATAAATGTTAAATATTTAATCTTCGTTAATTAAACGTGAACTTTTACCTGTAATGCATACATTTTATATTTATATTGAGCCAATGTTTAAAAAATTTATGGCCGAGGTCAGTGCGACGTTATTAAAAAGTGTCGTAGTTAATTTTCCGATAAATATCTGTAAAGGTTAAAGGATATTTTCACGAGCTATGGCACAAAAGCTTAAAAGTCTTCCTCAACTTTTTAATAATAACTATAATAAGTAATTTTGTTTTAGTCTTTTTACTAAAAATTATAAGTTTATTTATTTATAATGCTAGTGGCTCGCTCGCAGTTTTCCCTGCGTAAACTACACTACTATAACTATTTCGTTTTTTATATTGTTATATTATATTATAACTGCTTATGAATATTTTTTATTTTTATTATGCTAAAAGCATTTAATTTTTTTTTATAGAAACACTAAATGGTTAAGGAAGTGTACTAAAATTCAATAATCAAAACTGTATTTAAATTGATTAAGCCGTTGCATAAGATTATACGTTTAACAGTTACAATTGTCAAGTGGCCAGTCGTGGCCCAGTGGCACAAGAGTGTGACTGTAAACGACTGGTTGTGGGTTCGATTCCCACTCGAGGAGTGGAAATTATATTTCCATTTTCTTCGCTCTGGTGTCGAGGTAAAGCGCGGCGTTAAGTTCCGCCACTTAACACGCAAGCCTCCGAATTCGGCGGAAAGTGGGGAACGGAGTGTCTTAACACTAGGTTCCCTCTGCCTACCCTGCTGTGTGCGGGATATAGCGTGAAACTATTTATTTATTTATTTAGTTATAATTGTTTGTACCTCCTATATAATGTTTTTTTCGTATGAATTCTTTGAGAATTATGTTTAAATATTGAAAATGTTTTCATTACAGACAAGTAAATAACTAAATATTTTGTCTCCTACTGCTGCTTATGTGTGGTGTAAGTAACATTTTGGCCTCAACTGGTACACGTTACAGCTTTTTTACCTCCAGTTAATCAAAAAAATACCGCCCGCATACCTAATATAATAATTTGATGACGGTTGTCATTCGCACTCTGTCCCTCCAGCGACTCTGAGGAGAAAATCTAATATATGTCGCAACAATAATATTAGTACCCAGAAAATAAATGCGGCAAGCTTTTTTTTATCTTGACACTTACGGAAATATACTATGGAGTTTTGGGAGTGTTGGACAGAAAATATAGAGGAGTCCTTCCTTGTCCAACCAAATTATGGAAATACTTATATCATAAATGTTAAAGAATTATTTCTCAACTAATACTTAAATCCTTTATCCTTGCTTTATGGTATGGTATGTCTACATGAAAGTAAAATGTCTTATTTAAGAATAGACACAATTAGTTTCAATATGAAACTATATGAAAATATTTTATGCGTATTTTTCAGGTTCATGCTATGAATTATATTATTATGTATTGTAATACTAATCTGCACACGTTTGAAATTTTTTAAACAAATCGAACGGCAGCGACTTAAGCTTTACATGATTGTCTTATATAGTGTAGCTAATAAAAGCGTGTTAAAAATAACAAAAGATAAACTTGTACTTTATAGCTGAGACGACGAGACTACTGGCACAAAGCATTACTAAACTCGTTATTGAATTATTTGAAACTTTGAGTGTAGAATAATGTTCACAAAGAGAAACATAATCCTTTATTCTACTGTAAACAACCAGTTTGTATGTTTTGTACGGGTATTTGTAGTACTATAAGGGGACTTCCTACCTCCAATTTTCGAATAGTTTCGTGCAAACATAATTAAAATTTACAAGACCCAATAACAAAATTAGTGTGCGGAATTTGAGAATTCTTTATCTACACTAATATTATATCTCTACAACTACCGAACTGTTTAAAAAAAATTGTGTTAAAAAGGTACGTTATTCCATTAGGCTATATCTATTTGTTTTGACATAATTAGTTTTCATTCATATAAATTAACACTTATAAAATAATTATAAAAGTAGTATCTAATAAAAATCATAATTTTCTGTACTTTAAAAATATAGTAGAATAAAGTCAATTTAATTTTTTAAAATTAACTGAAAATTTGAAAACCAATTTGACGTACACTTATAAATTATGCTATAAATTATTTATAATCACTAAATACATCTTATATTATCTAAAACTATAATACAATGAAACTGAAAAAGTGTGATGAGTAACTTATAAAACAATAATTACAGGTTGATTTTTTAAATATTCGTTTGTTTCACTTTCCTACAGCTACTATTCAAATTAGTCGATATAATGAAATTTTGAGCGAAATTCGGATTTGAAAAACTGTTTATAAAGAACCACAACGGAAGAGTTAAATTATAAGCAATAAAAAATAGCTGTTCAGCCCTCTTAAAAATGAAAATTTTGTAACATCTCATATAGAAACTCTAAGAAACTTAATTAAATAAATAGCATTAGGAAAAACAATGTAACGGTATTAGAAAGACACAGTGTTCCACAAACACTATACAAAAGTTTCTTGTCGTTAGGGTTCAGAAGTGTTGTGCTTCAAATCGAGAACCGAATTAATGAATCGGCAAACATGGCCCGATACAAACGAGTAAACAATTTGTTTGTCTTCCCGTCCTCGTATCGCCACTACCAGCTACACGTAAATACTTACTACTAAAAGCTTCGTTGCTTACCAAAGTTTTATTTTTCGATAGCAAACAGATTATACGAACATCATTGTTTTGCAAATATTCATTGAAAAGTGTAACTTTCCTTATATTACAATTAGTTAAGAAGTTGTTGTGAAATTAGTTAAGTTTTAGTGATATAGGTACATACGGAGCCAGTTTATGTATAAACTTATTAACATATTGTCAAACTATATGAGATTTTGATATTACCATAACCTTAAGCACTAGGCGTGGCGTGGTTTTGAAAAGTTTCAAGTCAATTAGTTTAGTTTGTTCCTAAAGTATAACAATTTGCTTTTACGGTTTAAGCTCAAAATAATTTAAAGGGCATCTTAGTGCCCTTTGCCCTAACTAAATTATAAATTGAGAAAATGTTGTACTAATAATAAAACAATCATATAGTTTTATTATTGTTTTATATAAAGCCGAACACATTCAACTCAAACACACTAAGATTAAAAAAATAGGTATACTTAGTCGTAGTATTGTTTTCAATCACAATTCATATAACGATAAGTATCCGATATGCCAAACTAAATGGTCTATGGATAAAATATGATTCTCATTGTTTTTAACTCCACTCGAGGAGTTGAAGTATTTATCATTTTCATTTTCTTCGTTTTGATGTCGAGGTAAAGCGCGGCGTTAAGATTCGCCACACACAATGCCTCCGAATTCAGTGGAAAGTGGCGAACGGAGTATCTTAACACTAGGTTTACTCTACCTTTACCTTGCTGTGTGCGGGATACAGCGTCAGCTTAAAAAATACGTAAGTACTAAGCACTTTCCACTTGACATTGAGACATTGCATCTTGAGTGGGACTCAATACCGCATTATGTTGTGTCAGAGCAGAAAAATGAATATAATTTAAAATTATTTCTCTCCCGAGTTAGTTTCGAACCCAAAACCCAGAACGTTTATAGTCGTCCCAGACTGTCCTTTTCAATTCTTTAAAATACATGCTAAAATTAAGTATATACTAAAAAAATCCCCCAGGGGCTTACATACAATAGATGAAATTTTTGTCTATTTTTCTGAAATTCGCCTTTCACGCAAAAACTACTGGGCAGATTTTGATGTTTTTTTTTGTTATAAAGCTATTAGCTCTCTACAATATATTTTGCAATTCTGAACACCATACAAAGAGCAGAAACCTCTAATCCATAAAAGATAGTAAATTAATACGAGTATATCCCCTTAGAAAAAGTTGATTAACATGTGGAGCAATTTCCGTTCACATAAAACAAATAATGTCTGGACTTTCTCACGTGGAGCCCTAGCAGCGTAGCCAAATCTTAATAGATATGAATGTAACGTTTTAGAAACAGTTGTTTAGTGTGATGACGATTTTCTAAAGACAAATTGAAAGTTTCGAACTCCTCGAAAGAAAAAGGAGAGTTAGTAAACGTATAATTCATAATTCATTATATATTATATAAAAATTGTATACTTTACTAACTTCATATTATAAAGTTGGAAAATTTATTTGGTTGAACGCGCATAAGTCAGTAACTACTGTATCGAATAAAAAAAAAGTGTTGGCTAGCCTATTAATGGTAAAAATACTAAAGACTATAAAAGGTCGCGTCGAGCAATAACGGCATCTATCAAAAATATTGTAAAAAGGTGGAAAATGTATTCCTTTTTTACACGGGACCGTTAGATATAAAAAAATATGTATGTTAATGTTTTTAGCAACTTCACGTTTTTTTTCGCTTATCACGGCAGTCAGATATAACATAGTGTTAAATAATTTATCATTGTCCAAAGCGGGAAATAAACACTGATCAATCGCGCTTACAATCAGACGCTGTCCCACTGTGTTAGGACCATTTCATTAATAATTTCTTTTAATATAAATGACATCTTAAAACTATGTCTTACGATAGTTTTATAAATGAAAAGTAAATGTGAGAATTGGAATCGAGCAAGGCAATTAATGTTGAACACCTAGTCAAAGGATGAGCGGAATGA
The DNA here is from genome assembly GCA_019049465.1 of Dryas iulia moderata. Classification (NCBI taxonomy): domain Eukaryota; kingdom Metazoa; phylum Arthropoda; class Insecta; order Lepidoptera; family Nymphalidae; genus Dryas; species Dryas iulia. Next base: position 7,190,075 of record CM032429.1, read on the forward strand.
ACCAAAGCGTCCGCTGCGGTCCTTTTTGATTTCAGCTGTATGCGGTATAAAAAAACATTTCAACTAACATGAGGGTGCTTACTGGCACTCCGTATGTATTTGAAAAGCGAAACTAAATGAGATCTGAAACTGAGCATAAACTCATATTTTTTGTCGGTTTTGTTGTTGATATAAAAATTAAATATATTTTCATTTTAAAAAGTAGGTATATATTTTTTTATTTCGCTGGAAGGATGTAAAGAGAATAATAACTTGCTCATTAGTGCTTAAATATTTTACATTTATTAAAATTACATCACAACTCAGTGGGATAGCGTTAAACTAAATGCCATTGTGGTTATGAGTTCGATCCCCTGTGGTGGGAATGATCATATTTAAAATTAATGTCTCCATACTTTTAAGGGCGTTATAGATCTGCCACTCAACTTGCAACTTCAAAATATTAGAGGACAAAATATTTTATCATATAAGTTATAAATCTATATATATAATAAAAGAGTAGAAAAGTCAATTCTGTACATGAAAAATTTCAGAAAAATTTTAATTGGGTATGTTAATATATCGATAACAGAGTCGAAAAAACCACTCAGTAGAATTTTTGTCTGTCTGTCTGTCTGTCTGTCTGTCTGTCTGTCTGTCTGTCTGTCTGTCTGTTAATTTGTTCGCCAATCACGCAAAAACTACTGGACAGAAATGAATGAATTTTGGTATGGTGATAGCTTATAGTCCAAAGGTACATATAGGATAGTTTTTATCCCGGTTTTCCATGTAGTTTTTTTGGAAAAAATAAAAAACCGATATAAGTAAATCATTTATATACCGGGTAGATATTAATGAATCTTTGTATGGAGTTAGCTTAAAGGTTAGAGCAACATATGGGATAGTTTTCATCCTGGTATTCTATACAACTGCGGCAGAAAAATAAAATAAAAAAAAAACATTTAAATTGTGTTGATAGTTCACGAGTGAAACTAAATTTGTTTTAATATCACTAATATTACTTAAAATAATTATAAAATAAATTGAGCACAACATTTATTGAAGATAATTTGCTATTAAAAATACATTTGACCGGTCTACAAAACTTTATATTATCTATATGACAACAAATGTCACTACGTTTTCTGTCACCATCTGTTATTATATAGTTGACATTGTACTAGATATATTCGTACTCATTAATATTATTATAAAAATGCAAAAATCTGTATCTCTTTTATAGGTTTTGTTTTCACGGGTAATCTACTAGCCCGCTTTAGATGAAATTCGAAAAGAAGAAGTCGTAGGGTCAAATATAGGCTACTTTTAAAAAAATCAAACCCTTGGAGGTTGAAACAGTGGATGAATCTTATGTACGTTAAGAATATAGTGAGAATGAAAGATCTAAACTCTGACTGATTTCGATTAATTTTCTCAGGAAATAGTTGATAAGGCAAAGTCAAATATAGGCTACCTCTCTTTTTTAAAAATAATTCCAGAGGTGCTAAAATAGGGTATGAAAGTAGTAGTTCACCCAGCGACCCCGCGAGCGGGTCGTTAGTTTACCCTGGTATTCAATATAGTTCCCGCAGAAAAATAAAAAGTACCAAAGTCAAGTTATATTGATTATTTGCAAGTAAAGGTATTTTTTTTAATACCAGTAAGTAACACAATTGTAAAATAAAATAAAAAGTCTAAAATTTATTTAAGATATTATGACCAGTTTATAATACTATATACCTGATGGTATATATGTACGAAATCTGCTATCATATAGATATACGATAGCAGATTTCGTACGTTTTCTTACTAGATCAGTTATCACTATACGTTATCAAATAGTATAGACATTGTACTAGATGTATCGATGATTTTCGCAAGAATATAATTGGTGACGCAAGGTTAAATTTAGACCACCCCCCTTTTATAAAAAAAAAACCAATTCCAAAGAGGCAATAGTGGATGATAGTGGTAGTTCACGTGGCGAAGCCGCGAGCGGGTCGCTAGTTTATGATACAAGGTTTTCTCTAACTAACATGCTATACGGAAAAAAGCGTGAATCTGAAAAAAAAAGACTTATTAACTATTTTAAACTAGAGCAAGTGTGTCGTTACCGCACCATAGCCGCGTTAATTGGAGTGGTCTTCATTGCATTTTATAAATTTTAAAACTTATATTGGAGTTGACGATTTTTGTATCTAAAACTCATTTTAAATACACAGTATTGTTTTTAATATATACGGTATACGGACTTGAAGACCGGAGATGTAAATAATTTTATAAATTGATAAATATAAATAATTATCAACAATAACGGAAGGTTTGCTTTATGTCTTCTCCATTAATATACGTTAACGACTCAGTACTTTGTCAAAACGAATTTGTCAAAACATTTATATTTTTGATTTTACAATTCAACTTATTTTTGAAATGTTTTTTTATTTTACAATGATTATTGATTAATGACATAAATTGTTAATTTATGTGTGACATATTTATGAGTTAATTTATGTGTTGATAAATGAGAAAATTTTTATTTCGAATTTTTTTTTAATAATATAAACTTCTTATATATAAACGCCTAGTTTTAATACTTTTTTTAAGCTGCCATTATTTGACTAGACTGTTTGTTTGAATAAATCATTCGGTTACATGATTCAGCTATAAAACATCGCTCAATACACTTCTCCTACGACGTAGGCGATCAATACGAATAAAGTTTTCACGTGACAATAATCCATTCGTGTATCAATTATTTACCATAAACTAAATATGTGCGAAGCCAGAAGTATATTAACATTAGGTAATAATTTAACATTAGGTAATAATAATTTTTTTGTAATGTTAGCAGCATATTATATGTAAATTAATAAATGAAGTATAAAATTGTAAGTTACACAATGAGAGTAATCAGATTACACAAAAGGCATTTTTAAATTTGTGCCAAACATAAATTCATATATTTACAACAATAATTTCAAGAGACTGTCGTGGCGCAGTGAGTTTGCATTACTACTGGGGGGACTGATTGTATGTTATTTTCATTTCTTCTAACGTCTTGATTTCGTGCGGAGTATAGAAACAAGTGCCTTTATAAAAGCGTAAAGACTTTAATAAAAACATTTCAAAAACTTCAAACATGTACCCTACAAAGTGGTCATTTTGTAATATAAAAGGCATGCACGTGTATATTTCAACGGAAAATCTTTTGAAATGCAGAAAACATTGTATTAATCCAATTTTGTTTTCACGTGCAGAGGCATTTTTATTTCGTTGTCAGTAAAATCGTTGCAGTGAACACGTAAACCTCGCGAAACATATCCAAATTCTTGACGGCGTGACAGAAAACGTCCCTTAAGAGCACGTGCGGCATTTTCCAGTTTATTTGCACACATTGTAAATACTTGTGACATAGAATTCACACAAATTATAGAAAATATTATACATTAAAAATGTTACTGCTAATATTTGTATGTTATAAAATATACACATATATGCATATATTACGTATTCGCATCAAATAACTTTGTTTGAAGTCGTTTCAGTAAAATGTAATTTAATTAAATCGTATACTCACGAAAAATATTTCTGATGTATAAGTATGTCGTGTATGTAAGATCTTTTATTTAACAAAACCTCTGGGACGTAAACTGTATTGGCCTATTACCATTTTTATTCATGAAATTACTTTGTTATAATATATTTTAGATCATCAATTTAATAACAAATAAATGAAATCGTAATATATTTCAAATTGATCTTTGATTTTATAACTAAAATATCACATTAATTTTTAATTACTCGTCGTTGCGAAATTTTCACTTCATTACTTTATAAAATTGAAATTTTCATCTCAACCAATGGCAATATTTGTTTTATTATGGACGTTTAATTACGTCTCAATTTATTGCTTTTAGTATCCTCGTTACCTAGTGAGTGCGACTTTTTGGTTATACACAAAAGTAGGGGATCGAAAAAAATCAATATATTTACTCGTCGGCAGTGCATGTAGTCACGACAGTCCGCACTAAGGGTGCTTTTACTTTTACATTTGGAGGGAATACAATCTTTATTCTTTTTATACAACGTCTAAAGCTTAATTAAACATTCGAAGGGGCATTTGATGTATTATAGAAAAATAATATATTTAGAAACTCAAAGTGAACAGATTAGTATCAACTACATACCTATATATTTTTTTTAAATTTTCGCTTCACGTTGTATCCAGCTCATAGTAGGGTAGGCAGAGGGAACTTAGTGATAAGCCACTCCGTTCCACACTCGAAATTCGCTCTTCACATTCACTTCGAAATTGATCCTATAAGCGATAATAATTTACGTTTCCGTTTGTTGAGGTACTCGAAAGTTTATCATCTGAGCTTATTGAAGTTCAGTCGGGACTTACTAAATATTACGCTATTCGTCGAACTAACGTAAAAATATATAATAAGCTGATAATTATAAATTTTATCCAATTAGGTACTGCGTCTTGACAAATTTTATGACTTCTACAGTGAGGCTTAAAGTAAAAAGGAAATGAGAAAAAGTTCTAAATCAATTATTTGTCTTGTAAGGTAAAGTTCTCCCCAAAGAGCGCAATTAAAACTTTGCCTACTGTTTATCCTCAGTGATACTACCGATGTAGGAGTCATCGTTTATTGTAATATTAACTGCTAAGTATGCTTAGAAACTAATTTATGATGCATTAGTCTTTAGAGATAATTAATTTATTATAGTACCAGCTTGGGGTCAGTCGTGGTGCAGTGGCACAGACGAGTGACTTTAAACTGGTTGTACATTCGATTTGGGAATCGAATGTACAACCCGCGGAGTCTCGCGGAGTGGAAATATTTAATATTTTCATTTTCTTCGCTCTGGTACCGAGGCACAGATAAATAAACGGACAGACAGACGGTTACAAATTCTTAATTCTTCCGTTCAAAAAGTAACGTTGTTGAATAATTTTAATTTTAACTTTTTCTTTAAGTATGCGTTCAAATTATACAGTGTATGTATGTGAAAGGTATTGTTGATGAGATAATTTACGATCGTAAGTATGCATGACCGCATAATATTAATACTATGAAGTACAAAGTCATGGCTAATTTTTATTATATTTTTTACGTACTATGTCGTAAGTTGGTTATTTATAAAAGTTAGATACGTAATACTGCGGACTTTCTTTTAGATGTACGGAAATCCTACATTTTTGTAGTAAATGATCTTTACGTATACTTGAACAATTCGCTAGCGCACGCGATTATAGAAATTTATCGGCGTATTGTCCTTTTTTTCTTACATATCTAATATCCTTATTTTAGGATGAGTGATTATATGGCTGCATTCCTAATCGGGAAAATGATTATATATTATTTTACACTCTGGTTTCTAAGGCGACGGCACGGCGTTCGGTACTTAACATTTTTTCTTTAACTTCACGCTGTATACCGCAAACGGCAGGGTAGGCAGAGTGAACCTAGTGTTAAGACACTTCGTCAGAGCGAAGAAAATGGAAATATTAAATATTTCTACTCCTCGAGTGGGAATCGAACCCACAACCAGTCCCTTTACAGGCACACTCTGTGCCTATGCGCTACTACTGGCCCCAACTTACTACTTAATCTATTTTAACTAACTGGCTACTTAACATGCAATATCTCAACTTCGAGCGGAGAGTGGAGATCGGAATGTCTTGACACTAGGTTATTTCTGACTACGCTGCTACGCGGGCAAGAGCGTGAAACTACTACTTCGCATTAATACATGAAATGAGAATTTTTCAAACAAATGGTATTTCTAAAGATTGACTGTATATATTTGAAAATTTACTGAATTATTCATATCCAATTAACATCAATATGAGCGTTTTTCTATACGTACTGTGGCAAAGGATTACTTTCTAAAAAAAGGAAAAATATTTATTTTTGTTACGAGGTTTTGAAAAGCTATTTTTTGTTGTTTATTTAAAAATATATAAACACAATCCTTTCGCATTTATTCATAGGTTTTTTAACGAAACTTACTACTTTATTAAATACTAAACGACTACTTTACTCGTATTAACTACTATTTTTGATAGTTTAATGTCTTGACTATTCGAAAATTTAGCTATATGTGAAATAAACTAAGAAGAGAAGGTAATCGCTATACGTAAGTAAAACATTGTTTCTCGTTATTATGTTAATTTTCCACCACAGATCCCATTCGTAACAGTAAGGAGATTTAGCGCGGTTGTACCGCGAATTGTAAAAAAATGAACATGTACAAACAAATAGTTAATAATTGCTACAATTCATCACATTTAGCCGGCCTAGCTACAACTGACGCGCCCACGCAGTCCGCAGTAGATAAGCGTGAAGGTACGTAGAAAGGTAGCTACTAGCTAGCTACGCAATGGATGCTACTTCTTGCTCAGTGACGCGTGCCATATGCTCGGGCGTTGATGTAAACTCTGTCTATGATTTATGTATGCGGATCTCACATACATTCGTCTCGTTCTATTTTCATTTATATTGTTTTTATGTATGTATGTATGTATATCCACGAAAGTTTGCACGTAATACTGAACATGAAAATAGCTCACATCATAAAAAGTATTTCATCTCTAGGTGTTTTTGTATTTGAGACCTCATAAGATGTATGATAAATGTTAATATGCAAAAGTTTGTGAGTAAAAATATATTCACGGCAATTTCCAATGCACACAATATAACGAAGTCGTTAAATAAGCAAACTTTGAGCTCAATGTTTCAACGTTGGAAATGAATAATAAATGAGTTGGTTTAAAACATGTGAACTCAAGAAAATGTACGTTTTATTACAAATGTTATTTAAATGGTTATTTTCAATTCTCTGCGACGTATTCTTTATAATGGATTTGAAAGTATTTAACAAGACATTGATATGTAGATGTTGAAGTGTCCAGTTACTTATTTAGTCGATTTTATATTAAGTATTTTTCCCTTTAAATTGCATAAGTTTATATTGTTATATTATTAAAAAAAATTGTATCATATCATCATGTATATTATTTTAATATAATACAAATAATATGTGTGAGGAATAAAAACGCTATGGCGCAGTTGAGATGTATCTAGCTATACATTCGGTGTTAATTTTACACCCTACCTTGTTTTATTTCTATAAATTTAACTTTCTCTGTCTGATTAAATAAAGCTTTGACCTACTACAGTTCCCATTAAAAGAAAAATGAACAATTACAATAAATGTATACTTATACACATATACATTCTTTCCAATCAAGGTTAATATGTATCAACCATATTGTTGTAGACATGTGGAACGTATTTAAATGTCCATATATTATGTGCGTACTTAATAGTTTATTCACATAATAATTATAGTAAAACTTGCGTGTTAATATGTCGCTAGTGTTATGCGCTAGGTAAAAGCCATTTTATGCATGACATGAAATAATTAAGAACCGTAACTCACTAAACCTCATTACCTACATGTAGGCAATATTTTGTTGAAAGAAAATTCTACTTTATTATATGTATTCAAAAAATGAAACGAAAACGTCACGCTAAATTTGCTTTTCCTGTAAATGGCGAGTTGATATTTTAATCTCGATTATTATGAAACATAATGAAAGTAAGTACACGAAAGTTTAACTATATCTATAATATGTTATCTAAGCAATTATTATTGTACTAGCAATCCGCTCGCGGTTTCGCCCACGTGAACTATACTATTATATTGAATTCTCGAATTATATACTAATTATATATCTACTTTGTCGAATAATATAAATGTGTACTGATCCATATCAACAGTTCAAATAGTGGTAGGCCACTTTACTTTCAATTTCTGAACGCTACTTCCCAACAATACACTCCAAATGAATACCGTCTAGACCTGGATACCCCAATTAGCTTATTCCAACAAAGATATTTTAAATTAGAATTTAGTTAAGACCTAATTTGAACATTGTTTAGTGTTGTAAATGATCAATCAAACCGCTTATATTAGCAGCCTAATAAATATTTATTAGTTACTTTAGACCAGGCAAAGCACTGTTTTTCGGTTCCCGGTCGGACTGCTGCATACTTCTTTCGCGTCGTCCATTGTCATCAATCTATTCATACATAAGTATTCTACGATATTCTAAGATATTTACTTTAATGGCATAGCACGGCGACAACTCAGGTTTAGCCAACGTTTCCAATATAAGTGCCTAAAAAACCGCATTCAAACTCGTTGAGTAATTTAAAAAATCTAAGAGATACGCAAAATTTTTATTCTACACATTTTCATATGGAACGTGCATTAAACATCACAGTAAAAGTTATCCTATTTGAAGCTCCAGGCTCAAAGTTGTAACAACATCCAATTCATTTATTTTTCTCCAGTTATTTCGGCGTAGTTGGCGCACAAACTAACAGACAGAGAGGCAAAAATTCAACTGACTACTTTTGGCTTCAGTTACCGTCATATACACAGAGTCAACAAATATTTTTCTTAAAAAATATAATAAAAGAACAGTGCAGTAATAAAGTAATACATACAATGATTTCTTTTATTATTTCCCTCTAAACTTTTCAAAGTTACTATTTACGGCAGGAAAACCCAGCTTTTGAAATTTCCTTTCAGTTTCTAGAGTTAAGAATATTTTATGTGAAACACCAAGTGTTCTAGACTTTCATTTTTCTTATGCCTTTCTTCTAGAGTTCTGTTTTCTTCTGGAGTATGTATCTATCACGGTACACGGTATTTAGCAGGAATGGTAGGATTTTACATTAAGTGCTAAAGACTTCCATTTTTTTGTACCAATTTGAATAAAATAAAACAAAACAAAATTTATACATAGACATGAAGTGATATTTTGTTATAATAACTTTTGTTAGTTTATAATTGTTAATTTATAACTTATATGTGTTTTTTTTGTGTGACTATATTATTTAAATTAAAATGTACAGAAAGGAACACAGGAACGGTACATAGAAATACGAGTATGAACACTAACAAACACTGAACATTAAGGTGACGGGAGACTATACGGGGAGGGCATAGTAAATTGAAAGAAAATTCTACTTTATTAAATATATCTAAAAAATGAAAAAAATGAAAGGAAAACGTCAAGCAAAATTGGTTTTTCCTAAACGTGGTGTGGTAATATTTTAATCTTGATTGTCTATATCGGTAAGAAAAATGTAACAGATTGATAATCATTTTTCTTATATATCCTAATTTGTTTCTTCATACAATTATCGGAGATCGTAATTTTTGTGTGCGTTTGTACTCGCTAATTTCAGAAATGACTGTATATATCTTATTCGATTAACGAATCAAATGCAGCCTTGACTACTGTATTTTGCTATGTTATATATATTTCCTTAGCATTAAGTGATTATTTTAAACATAATACGTTATTTAAGCAATTGTTTTGTATTAGAATCAACTACTAATATAAAGTAGAAGGAGTTTACTGAGATTTACTAATAATAGAAGTTGAACAATGCACGCTTATCATTCCGATCACAGCATCAAGTTAAGATACAATAGCAGGTATCGCGCTATGGTCTTTGAAAAGAAACAATATTTAAATCGAGCTTTACAGTTCTTTTGAAATTCATGTCAAAACACTGTCAAAGACTGAAAGATAAATAAATATTTAAGAAAACTTTCTTGTATTTTATCTCTTTATGCTGATAAATGCGCGAAGATAAAAGCAGAAGAAATAGAAATGGACTCAAATTACGAGTACATGGTTTATTTATATGTCTTGTTTGCTTGTATTGTCATCAAGAGACTGTTAGTAGTTAAAGGTAGGATACGCCTTGGTTTTCTGATATGGTTTAATATAGTATAATTTTAATATTATACCATATTCTCTTGCATATGGTATAATAATAAAAATGTTTATATAGCGTAACCTGCAAAAATAAACTATGAACAAACCTAGTGCAAAAGATATTTTTATATCAAACAAATATTATTATGTAAATACGTCTACATGTTTATTGACTTTAGGAACCCTTTACAAGGAAAAAGAGCATATCTCAGACGTTAGGGTATGAAACAAAATATTTACAAGCTATCGCTAGCGTCCAGCTTCGTAAATATTATCTTATCTACCCTCTGAACACATACCACTCGTCACACCTCTTTTTGCAAATATCTACACTACGTATAATACTACATACTTCATATTATAAAAGAGTGGTAATGTGTATAATTAATGTAAATTGAATAATGGACTATAATAATGGTTTATTATTTGGTAAATTAGTTAATACGTAAGTATAATATTATATGTAGGTATATATTATACGTACTGTATACTGATAGTATGAACCATAAGTGCGACGGTCAATCCGGTCTGATTCGGATGGAATTCAGAATGAAAAGAGTTAAAAATCCAAGGTTAAAATTAGGTTAGAGTTACTACTATTTTTTTTTTCAAATAACCCCTAAAGGATTGAAATAAGGGATGAGGGTTCATACGGAAAATTTAAGTTGCTTGAGCAATTTCGATGAAATTCCTCAGAAAAATACTTACTTTTTTTTAAAATAACCAACCTCTAACGGGCTGAAAGAAGGGGGGAAAATGCTATAGGTACTTAAATAGCTCATGCAATATATCAAGCAGGAGCTAGTTTTTAATATTTTAGTGTTATTCATACATCGTACTTAGGATATAAAAACATCTATAGAACACCTATTATATAATATACCAAATTTCGATACGTAATTCTAAACATATACTCGTATAATACGCAAATATCTTCAATAATTACTCGCCACTGGTATTGTGGCTTTCACGTATCACGTTTCATTTATAATTGCAATATTCATGTTTGAATTATCGTTACAGTACATTTGAACTCACACAGAGGTTTAAATTTTTTATGAGCCGGCCATTGCGCCTGAATGTGACCTCGATAAAGTAACAATGTCATTAATTCATAGTAAATTGATGATATTATCATTTGCTACAAGATAGTTTTATTACCCCTAAAAGCAAAATGATGAATAAGGTAATGTCAGCTAACAACTACATCATTTGTGGCTATGTATTAACCATTAGAATATTTATTTAACAGGTTAAGCATTAATTTTACACATAATATAAATGAATACATTTTTTTTTATTTTTCTTAACTTTTTATTATTGTTTTTTTATATAAAAATTTGTATAGTTCAGATTTTTAAGTTTAAATTTTGTTTCATTAAACGACTGTTCGGAATACTCAATACATTATTATATTCAATTTTAAAAATATGCGATTTCTTTATGGCATTTATAAAAAATACTGATTTTGTAAACATTGCTTCGAGTTTATTATTCGCTTCAAACAGTATACTTAAACTGTATATGTTATCTTATACTATTGTAAAAGAACACATCAATAATACATCATTACACAAAGTCAACGGCCTTGTTTGTTTGATCCCCTCACACCTCTAGCCTTACATGGTGACCCACATACGATTGTATGTTTAAGACTAGGCGTGTGTTCTGAAAGATATCGGATTATGTAGAAACCGTCATTTAATACATTTATACTTAATGCAAAATTACCGTAACGCTGTAAACTAAACTGATTTCAAGGTATTGCAACTGCTGATTATGATTATTTATGTCAAAAATAACATATACAAATTGTTAATAAATAATTTGTTAAACAGTATTAATTCAGATCATCTTTGCGCAGTCAACAATTTGTTACTTAACATACCAATAACATAGTTTAGTATAGTACCTTGAACTATATTTTTAAGGCTTTGTTATTTACATTACTTGTTGCCGAGGCGTTGGGTCTTGTCTGGTGGAAGTAAACGCCATGTGTTTAAAAGCAGGAAAATGAAAATAGTTCAAATAGAAACATTCGACAGATACAATCCATTGCGTTTACAGTAAGACGCAGACCCACTGAGCCATATCTTTTTTTTTGTAGTTTCACGCAGTATCCCGCACACAGCAGGTTAGGCAGAGGGAACCTAGTGTTAAGACACTCCGTTCTCCACTATCCGCCGAATTCGGAGGCATTGCGTGTCAAGTGGCGCAACTTAACGCCGCGCTTTTGCTTCTGATACCATAGCGAAGGAAATGGAAATATTAAATATTTCCACTCCTCGAGTGGGAATCGAACCCACAACCAGTCGTTTACAGTCACGACACGTTCGTGCCACTGCACCACCAATGGCCCAAGCCATATTAATATTATTCTATATTTAATAGTAAAAAACATTTTATTTTACCAATAGGTTATTTATTAAAAAAGTCAATTCAATGTCATAAAATTTGTTTATGTTACAGCTAATAAATAGGCGACATGATGAATGAATCGAAACGGTATATTCCCGTAATTCTTTCGATCTCGTAGGCATCTACAACGTATTTGTACGTGTCAACAGATTTACCTACATAAATAATATATTTGATTGATTACCATTTATTAAACTAGGCAGTATTTTATATATAAAATATTAAAAAGTATTTATCTTAGATTGAAATATGTATTTTTTCGATAAAAATCTACAATTTGTATATATTGTGATTTCTATTAAAAATACATAAAATAAGTTTATATAACTAACGTTTTTCCACTGCGAAACTATTGTTTTTTTGCATCTTTATGCTCTTACCCCATGGCATGGCGGTAATCAGAGAGAAAGCAGTGTCCACTCCGTTTTTCACCTTTCGCCTGAAAATTGAGACATTGACAATCAACACGTTTAAATGTTGGTACTTAACGACACGCTTATTCTTATATACCAGCGGAGGAAGGAAAATCTCTATATATAATAAAAGAGTAGAAAAGTCAATTCTGTACATGAAAAATTTCAGAAAAATTTTAATTGGGTGCGTTAATATATCGATAACAGAGGCCAAAAATCCACTCAGTAGAATTTTTGTCTGTCTGTCTGTCTGTCTGTCTGTCTGTCTGTCTGTCTGTCTGTTAATTTGTTCGTCAATCACGCAAAAACTACTGGATAGAAATGGATGAATTTTGGTATGGTGGTAGCTTATAGTCCAAAGGTACATATAGGATAGTTTTTATCCCGGTTTTCCGTGTAGTTTTTTTGGAAAAAATAAAAAACCGATATAAGTAAATCATTTGTATATCGGTACCTATCGGGTAGAAATTAATGAATTTTTGTATGGAGTTAGCTTAGAGGTTAGAGCAACATATGGGATAGTTTTCATCCCGGTATTCAACATAACTCCCACAGAAAAATAAAATTAAAAAATAAACATTCAAATTATGTCGATAGTTCACGAGTGAAGCTAAATTTGTTTCAATATCACTAATTAAAATAATTATAAAATAAAATAAGCATAACATTTATTAAATATACATTTGACCGGTCTATAAAACTTTATATAATCTATATATTTATATAATCTATATGACAACAGATGTCACTACGTTTTCTGCAACGGGTAAAAGTAAAAAACTGGCAAAGTCAAATTGCATTGATTATTTGCAAGTAAAGCTATTTTTTAATATCAATAAGTAACACAATTGTAAAATAAAAAGCTTAAAGTTTATTTAAGATATTATGACCGGTTTATAATACTATATACCAGATGGTATATACATATGTACGAAATCTACTATCATATGATAGCAGATTTCGTACGTTTTCTTACTAGAACAGTTATCGCTATATGTTATCAAATAATATAGACATTGCACTAGATGTATCGATGATTTTCTCATGAACATAATTAGTGACGAAAGTCAAATATAGACTACCCTCCTTTTATAAAAAAAAAGCAATCCCAAATAGGCAATAGAGGATGGAAGTGGTAGTTCACGTGGCGAAGCCGCGAGCGGGTCGCTAGTAGTAAAATATTATCATACCCCGATTGGAAATCGAAGCCACAACCATCGCCTTTACAATCAGACGCTTTTCCACTGAGCCACGATGACCTACGACTACTTTACGGTTAAAGTACTCGATCAAATAAATATTATAAAAACTTTTTGTAGTATATTATGCAGAAAATCTGTGTAATAAATTAATTTAGACTAGGTATAATATACAAGCTTGAGAGGAACAAAAACATGGTATATGTACTATCTAATAGCAGTAAAATTAAGAGTCATGCGCCTAACGAGTACTGAGATAAGTAATTGTATTAACTGCGGATCACACTTTCAGATTTAATCTTTTGAGCGATGGGCGATATCTCAGTAACTTAGCCTAATAAGTTATTAACAAGAATATAATAAAAGATTATGAAATTATTGATGTTATATTTAATTTCTACTTACATTTTTTGTCCATCTTTACGCAGTGGGATAGCATATGACTATAAAAGCTATTGGTTTTAGGTTCGATTCTAACTCAAAGAATCAACAATAGACACATTTAAATTATTTTTACTTTCTTGTTCTGTTTATTCTTATTGTCACTTTATCCTATAAAATGCAACGTTGAGTTCCGCCGTTTGACACGCAATTTATTGAATTCGGTGGAATGCGGAGGATAGAGTACCTTAACGCTATATTCTCTCTGACTACGTTGCTATAATGATAATTAGAGTTATTTATTTTTTTGGAAAACACAGAGTTTATAGGGGATAGAAAAAGACTCAACAAATAATTATATTCTTCATTACTACCCTTCTCAAACGCCAAGAATCACGAGAAGTAGCAATTTATTATTAAAATATACCTAACAATTCAGTGCCGTTATCATTTGTTAAGAAAAGAGCGTCATAAAATGGATTAACTTGTACAGGAATAGAATTCTACTGAGAATAGAACAGCTATTCGTCAAGATTTCACAAATGAAATCCTTTTGGGATTTCGAAGCCAACGTGATGTACGTTAGACTTAGAGAATAATACGTGTGCGATACGTTAACATGGAGCGTACGGTATTGAGATAGAACATACAATACCAATTTTGAATATTTGAACGCCAACAGCAGTCCGGCGCTGCTATGTTACAAACTAATAACATAGTTTAGTGGCGTGCCTTGCACTATATTTATAAGCCTATGTGTTGTTTACTTTACTATATCTATGTATTGTATATTATAGTGGTAAATTTCATAGATAATTGGATAAAATATAAATAATAAATATATAAAGGCCAGTCGTGGCGCAGTGTCACAAGCGTGTGACTGTAAACGACTGGTTGTGGGTTTGATTCCCACTCGAGGTGTGGAAATATTTAATATTTTCATTTTCTTCGCTCTGGTGTCGAGACAAAGCGCGGCGTTAAGTTACGCCACTTAACACGCAATGCCACGAATTTGGCGGAAAACGGGGGACGGAGTGTCTTAACACTAGTTTCCCTCTGCCTACCCTGCTGTATGCGGGATACAGGGTGAAGAAAAAAAAAAGAAGATATATAAATGCTGAGGCCATAGTGGAGCAGTGGGACAATTTGTACTGTAATCGCGATGTTTATGAGGGAAAATGATTATATTTAAATTATGTTGATGATATTTACATTGGGTTTTCTTAATATAGTAAAACAAAGCGCGCCGTTGAGTTCTAATATTCAACACACAATGTCTTAAACTCGTAATGAAAGTGGAGAACGGAGTGTCGTGACTATAGGTTTGCCAAATTAGAGGTAAAACGGAGTTGTTTATCCTGCAGGATAAAGCATAAAAAATATTACAGCTTATAAGCTGAATAGACAGATAATAAATACTTTTCAAACAATTTACTAAAAGAGACAGATTAAAATGGCTGTAATATTATAATTATAATCTATAATCCAAAACGAGACGACAGAATATTCATTCGCTTTTCAATATCAGCACAAAATGAACTTCATATTTTACCTCTAATTTAGACTATTTAGTAGTTAAAATCAGATGTATTTAAACATTTACCAGCTTATACGTACGAGTGTATGCGTTGATTAATTCAAGAGTCTAGATAAAATATTTTCATTACATAAATATGAGGATGGAGGTGAAATTGGAGATTAAAATGTATATGCTTCCTCTTTACTATACGTTATGGTAATAATGTTGTTTGTAGAGCATTACAAATATAACGAAGTGCTTCATAATTTAAGTATAAAGGGAAAAGAAGTAGTTTTTAAATTAGCACTAAATTATTTTAAAAAGTAATTCTCTAAATTCAGAATACAGTATAAGTTTATATAAAACACGTATACATTAAAATATAATAACCGTAATATACCTTTTTTCTACCCGCCACCCCGGCAAAGAGAACTTAGTGAGAAGACGCTCCGACCTACACTCTTAGCCCGAAATCAAGCCATTGCTATCAAGCAATGTAAGGTTGTGATGTAAGGTTCTTCCACTTATCAAAGTGGAAAAACCTTACATCACACTTCGTCTAAGGCACCAGAGTAGAAAAATGAAAACAATGTATAAACATTACTCGAAAGGGAATCGGACCTACAACCTCGACGACGACCTCATATAATCTTAAATGTATGTAATGTTGATAAAATAACGTTATATTTGATGCTCCCAACTTATTGCTATAATAGTAAAACAAAATACATTTTAATGATTTGTTAGTCCGTATTTTTAAATACATTTTCATTTCCATCACAATCACTTGACTATTGTGATCTCCACTTCGGGTTGACCCAAGCGAAGGTCATGATTGCGAGCTATAAAAGCTGCTTCTTCGTATTGTTTTAGATCCAACATTGTAACGTTTTGTATATTTCAAAAACCGTAAATGTGTAATTCTGCGTCAATAATATGAATTTTAAATAATTATAGCAGACTAAGTACTTATATATTTGTAAAATATCAGAAAAAAACAGCTCTAAACTTTTTTTCGCAAAGCAGAGGGTATCCTAGTATTAAGATAGTCCATTCTCAAATTTCCGCCTTAAATCGAGACATTGTGAATTAAGTGGCGGAACTGAACGCCGCTCTTTGTCTTAGGACTGGAGTGGAGCAAAAAAATATATATAATCATATCATAGAATGGGAATTAAACCAACTACCGTCGCTTTTACAGTCAGAGGCTGTCCAACTGATCCTCGACGGCGTCATTTAAATAAAAATTGCAATAAAATATATTATGTATCACAAAATAAAAAATATTATATTTTTTTTAGCTTCACGCTGTATCCCACACAGCAGGGTAGGCAGAGGGCACCTAGTGTTAAGACACTCCGTTCCCCACTGTTAATATAATATTTTTGTTTTATATATTAATGTATTACAAATATAGTCTAAACTGAGGTATGCTGGAAGCAGTTTTACTTAATCCGCTCAATCCACTCATCGTCTAATCTATTTGCTATATTATGAGGATAACTGAAGATAATTATTGCCACAACAAACACTCCATATCTCGATTCAGCATGAAGCAATAATGAATTATCTTAAATAGTCTGCACAAATACGGGCAATCGAAACATATAATAAATATTATTATTATAAATGCGAAAACCTTTTTCTGTCTGTTACGCTTTCGCGGCTATTTTACCAGTCCGATTTGGATGAAATTCTGAACGAAAAATATCGAAGAGCCATCGTCAAATGTAAAAAAAAACCTAGCTTCTAAGGGGTTAAATTTTGTATGAAAAATTTATTCAGGTTAACCGATTGGAATGTTTTCTTGAATAAATATAATTAATAGCTTGGGGATAATTTATAGTTGATCTTAGGTGTACTTGTATAGTTCACGCGACCGAATCTATGAGCGGACCGCTAGTATTTAATAAAATAAAATAATTCCATATACTACTACGCAACGCCCAGTTCCGCCTCTCAATATACGAGGTCGCGAATCCTGACGGAAAGCTGAGGATGGAGTGTGTTTACATTAACTTTTGTCTGCCGACGATGCTGCGGGAAAAAACGTCAAGACCGTGTGAAGATTTATAACATTAAAATAATTAACAAGTTTATCTCTTAATTAATACAACGAAAAGCTGAACTTTAGGCCTTGAGCTATTCTATTGGTGTTATGTAAGCTTTTTGTTTTATGCTTCTATGAGTAAGATTTATGCTTTAATGATCTTTTCAAGAAGTGAAATGGTAAAATTTTTATTGCTGATAATGATTTGTTTTAAACAAAATCGTGGTGTACAGAGATAACAATTAACGTGATGGTTGGTTCATACAAAGTGGAAGAGTTTAAGTTGGAAGTCCAACTCTGGTTAAAGCTCGCATTAATTCTAGGAAGAAGAAAGAAACGCGATGTTCAGTCCTACTCTTGGGAATAACTAAATATTATGTAAAGAATGAAATTCAACGAAGCTTCGCCTATATTATTTATGGGCATGAGTGAAACGCAGTCACTTTGCTCTTTATATAATGTATTTTTCTTATATTCAGTATGAAAATAAAAAAAAAATATATATTTACACGCCCACAACCTAGTAAAAAACTAATATTTTGTTTTCTTTATTTATAAAGTATGAATTTGTGACTTAATTACCAATTCTGTGCAAAGTTTATATTATGAACTTAATAATACCTTGTTTAAGTGTGGTTGAATATTATATGAGAAGTTCCTTTTGATGGTTTAAATACAAAATTTGTTGTTTGCAGTATTGGAATCGAAAAAGACATTTAAAAGAAAACGTATAAGAATTTGAACGCAGCGGGATTCGAACCCGCGCCTCCTGAATACCGTTCAGGCACTCTAAATAAAATTCGGAATGAAAATATTCAGAGAGGGGGTCAAATACAGACTACTTTTTTCAAAACTCTCTCCCTTAAGGGTGGAAATAGGGGATGAAAGTTTACATGAAAAATCTAAATAGGGGCCAGCCGTGGCGCAGTAGCACAAGCGTGTGACTGTAAACGACTGGTTGTGGGTTCGACTCCCACTCTAGAAGTGGAAATATTTAGTATTTCCATTTCCTTCGCTCTGGTGTCGAGGCAAAGCGCGGCGTTAAGTTCCGCCACTTAACACGCAATGCCTCCGAATTCGGCGGAAAGTGGGGAACGGAGTGTCTTAACACTAGGTTGCCTCTGCCTACCCTGCTGTGTGCGGGATACAGCGTGAAGCTAAAAAAAAAAAAAAAAAATAGCGGCTCAGGAAAAGTGTATTTAATTTTTGCTTTAATATTTCACATGAAAAAACAAAAAACATTTTTTTTTTTAAATTTTATACGACAATAATAGATATAGTATATATACATTGTTTTTTCTATGAAATTTCTGAAATAAATTACAAAAATCAAATCCAAATTTATTGATTTGGATTTGTTTATATGCAATTTATATATATCCATCCATACTAAGAATATTATAAATGGGAAAGCCTATCTGTTTGTCTGGATTTTCGTTACGCTTTCACGGCTTATCTGCTTTGGATGAAAAATTGGAAATGAAAATAGTTAAAAACTCACTTAAACAATGGCTACGCATTTCTAACAAAAACCAACCGCAAAAGGGGTTTTATTTTTTTACTCACAAGCGTTATAGTTAAATGCGTAGTTTGCTTGGATTTGAGTGCGGTACCATAAAATAAACACTAACAGGTACAAGTTATTACGTAATACACCCATCTGCAGGTCAACAAAGATGCGACGTCTCATGGGGGTGGAGAGGATTCCCGTTCAGGGTTTTAGTGGGTAGTATCATTCATACGTAAGGAAGTTCTGCCTTCCATACTTACGTGTGGTCTGCGTAAGCTGCATTTCCCAGCGACAAAAAAGATAGAGTAGAAGTATATTTTAGATACTACATTGCGGAATCCTATTCCCACTTTGACTAGCCAAACCGGGGTAGGAAGGAAATTATGAACAAGAATATGAAAATATAACTTTTAACCTTACATGTAAATGCAGTAAATACAGTGCAATGGTGTACATTTAAATAAATTAATGTACGAGTATCACAGAAACATAATGAAAGTCCTGCAACATTTCAAATTGAAGCACATATCGTTAGAAAATAATGACAGGTGTTCTAATGATACCAGCACACGTAAAATATTAAAAAAAAATACCCACCGTAATATAAAATGAAAAAGTCGTTGATTAATCTAGTGTGCGTTTTTTAAAATTAATACCAAGGTTGTCATTACCAAACCATAGCTTCGATTGGTAGATAATTGAAATCGAATAAAGTATGAGATTGTAACGAACGGACATTCTCAAAGCAATTATTCCTCGTATTATTTTCCTTGTCTATTTTTAAGTTCTCATTAATAATAATAGTAAAAATTAACGTGGAAGGGAATGATATCTATTACATATAATATGATCTTATAATTAAAAATTGGGGCCATTTTGTCGCAATGGGCCAATGACTGTAAATGTGGTTGTTGCGGGTTCAATTCCCACTCGAGGGAATGATTATTTAAATTTTCTTACTATAGACCTAGCTCGGCGTTGAGTTCTGTCACTCAACATGTAATGTCAATCACAATTTTTGGGCGGAACGGAGGACGGAATGTCTTAACACTAGGTCCACATAATCCATATATATAATAAAAATGTAACTAATTCCTGAAGGATAACTATAATAATAATTATTTATAGATTAGCTAATAGGTTCTAAATATGTTTTTTTATTTTTTTGTTTGTCTTTAGGTTTGTGCATACTGATCTCAGACACGGCTCAGCCGATTTAAATGCATTTTTCACTATTGAATGTTGGTAAAATTTCTTTAACGAACGTCAACGTTAAAAAGGTGTTTATTTTATTTCAATCGATTTATAAATATGAAAGTTTAAAAATTTTAATTATGAATTTAAACAAAATTACTGATTTAAATGGGAACGCAGACGGACGGAAAAGTAACAGCTAGTTATAATCGAGGTAATTATGCAGGCGAAGCCACAAGCGGGTCGCTAGTCTAAAATATACTCGTATTTGCTGATGTTTTTCAAATATGTTTTTCGCTTTCACTATTTCCATCTGATCTCCTTACAACTTTTGATTTCTGAGCTGCTGTCATGATTAGTAGCCGTATTAGTTGTGCCTCTTCTGAGTAATTAGTGGTTTCACCTGGCTGGGTTGATGTCCCTGGCCGCAATAGTGTCCTGTCTTGTGCTAGAGTAAATTAGAAATCAATCATCAAAAATCAAATTTTAGCTGCATCTATGCATTAGTTTAAGCTATACACAATATGCTGTGTGCTGTCCTCGTTTCTTATTTTAATATTATCTTAAAAATAAAAAATTGAACTAAATTTAAAAATAAAATTTTATAACCATTTTCTCATAATATTATTTTACGACAGCGCTATCGAGAAAGTTCACTGAATAGAAGTACTAAAAATAATACCCATAATTTTATGGAAAGGAAATTCGTTAAATGATTTTCTATTTACAATAACTAAAGCTTAAATTAAAAAAAAAATAACGGTCAATATGTAAAATATGTTTGTAAATTAAAAAAATATGAAACAAAATATATTACGGGGCAAATTGTCTTTTTAGGCCTCTACCGTGGCTATTAAGAATAAAATGAGAAGATCACTCAAACAGGCTCCTTAATGAATAAATATTTACAATGCCGCAACATTCTGACTATTAATATTAGCGTAGCGCTCTTACGGTATCTAATTACAGTATCTTTATTGTAATGGTTGTGGGTTCGCTTCCCACTATGGGGAATGGTAAAACAAAGCGGAGGTTAGATTAAATGAGGGATTTCGTTTTGGCGGAAAACGAAGAACGGAGTTTCGTGATACTAGGTTCTCTCTACCATCCAGGATAAAGTATGAAGCTGAAATAAAGTAATGACTATATCCATACTTATATTATAAATGCGAAAGTCTATATGTTTGTCTGTCACGCTTTCACGGCTAATCTAAAAATCCATCCTCGAAAGCTGCAATATAACGAAACAGTCATGTAGTTCACGCGGCCGATTAGCGAGCGGGCCACTAGTTTAATTATATATATAATTAGATATAGAGGAAATAAAAAGAGAAACTTTAAAAGCTTACTGTCTTACAATGTTATAACGTCGTTTTATTGTTACACATGAGCCATTGAAATTTGTTCTTTTAATGCAATTGGCATTTACTACACTAATGACACACTTGAGAAGAAACATTGTAGAGCAGCAGTAGCAGGTATATTTGCCATACTTAACTAAATATAAAAATATTTCTTGAGACTATTTTATAATTAATAGTAATTACTAAAATTATTTATTTGAAAGTCTGAAATCCTAATGTTAGATAAAATACCAGCGTAGCAGGTTTATTTCCCCCTTGCCCCGCCCATGCCCAAGCACTCAAGTCCAATTAAGCTTTATGCCGATACAGCAAATCACCTCTGTTTAGTGCGTCTGCAGAAAATTTATTACTTTTGTTGATTTTTTTTTATTGATACAATAAGATAATTTTTAAATTCCACTAGTTTTCTACTTTTAAATCCTGTAATAATAATGAGAACGAATGAAAATAAATAACTTCCTAAGAATTAATTATATAACATACCTATATGAAAATGTTATAAATACTGTTTTTATAATGAGTATATCATGTCTCGTTTTTCCTTAGTTAATCATTTTCTTACTTAAGCGATATCCGAAACGCCGACGCGAATAGCAATTTCCTCCTTTCAATTTTCGATCCTAATTTCAAATGATTTTGGCGCACAAAATGGCAATATTCGAAGCACAACATTAGTATCAATTTATTGAAGTATCGACTTTGGAGGTCCTGGCAAAATATTAATTTGGCCAAGTTATTCTAAACAAAAGTGACAAAAGTGATTCAAAAATTATTCCTTTTTTAGAGAAAAAAATATCAGGAATTGGTTTATCTTTCTCACTCTCTGTAAGTAAACTGCAGATTAATATATTGAAAGGTGAAACGTATATTATTATTATATAACTTTTGTTAAAGAAAAATAATATAGAAATGAATGATCTATAAAGTTGTTAACATGTATACGTTCTATTGTGATAGCTGAGGATAAACCATCGAACAACCTTTCATTTATAAATTACTAGCGGCGGCTTGGCCGCGTGCACTGCATAACTGTTTTGTTATATTGCAACCCTCGGGGTTAGGGTTTTTGAAAAATAGAGTTGCCTATGTTTAACCTTTTTTTTTTTTTTTTTTTTTTTTTTTTTTTTTTCGTCAGGAAATCCTTTACGGATACCAGCCCGAGTGGGGACCCGGGACGTGGTTATGTGGGACTCCGGTGAGGCAAGATGGTAACGCCGCCGTTACCCACTAAAACCTGACGGTGCTCCTTCTCGACCGCCACTAGCCGGGCCACGGGGACCGAATCAATCGTCCGAGGACACCGGCGGCGGGAGCCTGCAAGGCACGTCGCGGAGTCAAGGGTGGTGTAGGTCACCCTCGACGGCCTGCTCGGAGTAGCGCACGGGAGCAACCGCGCGCGCCTACTCGGGCCAGGTGAGTAGGCGGTCAGCTAACCCCACGCTGACCGCCCTCTGGCCGGTTAGGGCGGAAGGCGACGATCATGTACCGCCCTCCGGCGACCCGGTCGTTGGTGGCGGATCGCGAGGTTGGAGAAGACCTCCCTCGCCCGTTCCGCCGCCTCCTTCTCGAGCACCACCGCCTCGCAGAAGGCTACGACCGCATCCCACGACCTCTCACTCTCCACCATGGCCTTCACCACGGCCGGAAGGGAGAGGTCGTCCCCAATGACGCCGCGCAGAGCGCGGCGTTGAGACGCCCATGCTGAGCACACCTCCAGCGTGTGCTGGGCCGTCTCCTCGAGACAGTCGTCACAATGGTGGCAGCGAGCGTCGGGCTCCCTCCCAGCGATCCGACACAGGTACTTCCCGAAACAACCATGCCCCGAGAGAACCTGTGTGGTGCGGAAGGTTAGGACGCCGTGACGCCTCGCTAACCACCGGCGGAAGACAGGACGAACTGCCTCGATAGTCAACCGGCCGGCGGATGGAGTTGCCAGCCGGGACTCCCACACTTCGTATGCGGCTTCCCGCGCCTCCTCACGTAGTGCTGACTCTACCGGGTCCCCGGTGCCCAGGCCTCGGCGCCGGAAATAGACCGACGCTAGGACAACGGCTTCCAGGTCCCACGGCAGGACTCCCGCCAACACACACGCCACCTCACCGGAGATGGTCCTGTACCCCCGTATCACCCTGATGGCCATCACCCTCTGCGCCCTACGCAGCAGGGGGACGTTGCGCCTGTTCAGGGCGTCCGCCCATACGGGAGCACCGTACAGCGCCATAGAGCGGACCACTCCTGCCTATGTTTAACCTTAGATTATCAAGTATATTTATCCAAAAAAATATTACAATCGGTCAAGCGGTTTACATTCTTCATATAAAATTTCATCCCCTATTTCAATACTTTAGAGAATGATTTTTGAAAAAATAAGTAGCCTATGTTTGACCCTGGATTTGTTATTACTTTCATTCTAAGTGTCATGAAAGCGTGACAGACAAACAGACAGACTTTCGCATTTATAATATACTAGCGGCCCGCTCGCGGCTTTGCCGCGTAACTACATACACTGTTGTTGTGTATTGCAACCCTAGGGGATACATTTTTAAAAAAATAAGTAGCCTGTGGTTATCCTTTGAATAATTAACTATATTTATGCCAAATTTCACTACAATTTTTTCAAGCGGTGTAGATTTTTCATACAAACTTTCATTCCCTATTGCAACCCTTTAGAGGTTGATTTTTGAAAAAATAAGTAGCCTATGTTAGACCCAGTTATTGTTACTACTTTCATTCTAAATTTTATCCAAATCGGACCGGTAGATTAGCCGTGAAAGCATGACAGACAAACACACAGACATTCCCATTTATAATATAAATATGGAAGTATGGATATACGGCTACCGGCAAGTTCGCCGTTCGCCACATGATTTGGGACTTTTATTTCCTATTCGAGTCACTTTATGATTTTCTGAATTTTCTGTTCAATATAGGATAATAAAATATAGCACCCCTGAATAGTGTAGCTTACAATTAGAAAATTGTGAAAGAATTTTCATGACCGGTTCAGTTTTTCTGAAGATTACCCATTACAAACAAAGTTACAAACTTTACCTCTTTATTATATTACTATAGACAAAGTTTTAAAGTTCATATTTTTATCTTCCTTCGACTTTCTACGTAATAGGAGTTTTTCTCGATTAAGTTACATTTCAGGTTCAAGATATGATTCAAACCGCGCATTTATACATTTATAAATACTAATATTATACTTATACTAGCGACCCGCTCGCGGCTTCGCCACGTGAACTACCACTTTCATCCACTATTGCCTCTTTGGGATTGGTTTTTTTTTTATAAAAGGGGGTTGGTCTAAATTTAACCTTGCGTCACTAATTATATTGCATATGCATCTAGTACAATGTCTATACTGTTTGATAACGTATAGTGATAACTGATCTAGTAAGAAAACGTACGAAATCTGCTATCATATAGATATATGATAGCAGATTTCGTACATATATACCATCAGGTATATAGTATTATAAACTGGTCATAATATCTTAAATAAATTTTAGACTTTTTATTTTATTTTACAATTGTGTTACTTACTGGTATTAAAAAAAATACTTTTACTTGCAAATAATCAATATAACTTGACTTTGGTACTTTTTATTTTTCTGCGGGAACTATAATGAATACCAGGGTAAACTAACGCTCGCGGCGTCGCTGGGTGAACTACTACTTTCATACCCTATTTTAGCACCTCTGGAATTATTTTTAAAAAAGAGAGGTAGCCTATATTTGACTTTGCCTTATCAACTATTTCCTGAGAAAATTAATCGAAATCAGTCAAGGAGTTTAGATCTTTTATTCTCACTATATTCTTAACATACATAAGTTTCATCCACTGTTTCAACCTCCTAGGGTTTGATTTTTTTTAAAAAGTAGCCTATATTTGACCCTACGACTTCTTCTTTTCGAATTTTATCTAAAGCGAGCTAGTAGATTACCCGTGAAAACAAAAGCTATAGAAGAGATACAGATTTTTGCATTTTGATAATAATATTAATGAGTACGAATATATCTAGTACAATGTCAACTATATAATAACAGATGGTGACAGAAAACGTAGTGACATTTGTTGTCATATAGATAATATAAAGTTTTGTAGACCGGTCAAATGTATTTTTAATAGCAAATTATCTTCAATAAATGTTGTGCTCAATTTATTTTATAATTATTTTAAGTAATATTAGTGTTATTAAAACAAATTTAGTTTCACTCGTGAACTATCAACACAATTTAAATGTTTTTTTTAATTTTATTTTTCTTCCGCAGTTGTATAGAATACCAGGATGAAAACTATTCCATATGTTGCTCTAACCTTTAAGCTAACTCCATACAAAAATTCATAAATTTCTACCCGGTAGATATCAGTATATAAATGATTTACTTATATCGGTTTTTTATTTTTTCCAAAAAAACTACATAGGATACCGGGATAAAAACTATCCTATATGTACCTTTGGACTATAAGCTATCACTATACCAAAATTTATTCATTTCTGTCCAGTAGTTTTTGCGTGATTGGCGAACAAATTAACAGACAGACAGACAGACAGACAGACAGACAGACAGACAGACAAAAATTCTACTGAGTGGATTTTTGGCCTCTGTCATCGATATATTAACGCACCCAATTAAAATTTTTCTGAAATTTTTCATGTACAGAATTGACTTTTCTACTCTTTTATTATATCTCTTCTCTATATATAATAAAAGAGTAGAAAAGTCAATTCTGTACATGAAAAATTTCAGAAAAATTTTAATTGGGTGCGTTAATATATCGATAACAGAGGCCAAAAATCCACTCAGTAGAATTTTTGTCTGTCTGTCTGTCTGTCTGTCTGTTAATTTGTTCGTCAATCACGCAAAAACTACTGGATAGAAATGAATGAATTTTAGTATGGTGATAGCTTATAGTCCAAAGGTACATATAGGATAGTTTTTATCCCGGTATCCTATGTAGTTTTTTTGGAAAAAATAAAAAACCGATATAAGTAAATCATTTGTACATCGGTATCTACCGGGTAGAAATTAATGAATTTTTGTATGGAGTTAGCTTAGAGGTTAGAGCAACATATGGGATAGTTTTCATCCCGGTATTCAACATAACTCCCGCAGAAAAATAAAATTTAAAAAAAAACATTCAAATTATGTCGATAGTTTACAAGTGAAGCTAAATTTGTTTCAATATCACTAATTAAAATAATTATAAAATAAAATATGCATAACATTTATTAAATATACATTTCACCGGTCTATAAAACTTTATATAATCTATATATTTATATAATCTATATGACAACAGATGTCACTACGTTTTCTACAACGGGTAGCGCCATTTCTTATTATATAGTTGACATTGTACATTTGACAGTTAGACATATCCGCACTTATTTAAATTATTATTATAAAAATGCAAATATCTGTATCTCTTCTATTTGTTATGTTTTTACGGGAATTCGTAAAGAAGATTGTTGAAGATGCACTGTCATATAGGCTACTTTATAAAAAATCAAACCCTAGGAGGTTGAAACAGTGGATGAAACTTATGTATGTTTAGTGTATAGTGAGAATGAAAGATCTAAATTCCTTGACTGAAATGAATGAATTTTCTTAGGAAAATAGTTAATGAGGCAAGATCAAACATAGGCTATCTCTCTTTTTTTAAAAATTACCCTGGTATTCAAAACAGTTCCCGCAAAAAATTAAAAAACTGGCAAAGTCAAATTGCATTGATTATTTGCAAGTAAAGCTATTTTTTAATATCAATAAGTAACACAATTGTAAAATAAAAAGCTTAAAGTTTATTTAAGATATTATGACCGGTTTATAATACTATATACCAGATGGTATATATGTACGAAATCTACTATCATATGATAGCAGATTTCGTACGTTTTTTTACTAGAACAGTTATCGCTATATGTTATCAAATAATATAGACATTGCACTAAATGTATCGATGATTTTCTCATGAACATAATTAGTGACGATAGTCAAATATAGACTACCCTCCTTTTATAAAAAAAAAGCAATCCCAAATAGGCAATAGAGGATGAAAGTGGTAGTTCACGTGGCGAAGCCGCGAGCGGGTCGCTAGTATAGAGATATAGGAGTCGGGTAGCACCGGACAAATTTCCTAAGAAATTTAGCATAATATTTAAGCACAGCGACATGATAAAGATACGTCCGTAAGAGTAAGGGTATGGACCTGGGGTAAATTAGTAGAGACAAAGTTTTGTTCCATCAAAAGTGTTTTGTCCCCTTTCAAGTTCTATTGAAAGTTATTGAGTACAATAGTTAAGAGTTCATACTTGCCTTTTATTTAGAGTTTTAGAAAATTTAATATATTTAAAGTTTATAATAGTTATTGTACTTTCAGAGTTACGTTTAAAAATGTTAATCGATATTTGTCGGGTAGCCCCGGACACTGTGGTGTCGTGCACCCCCGGACACGATGATGTACTCCCAGACATGTTTTAAAGTATTATTCATATACCGTAATCTTATTTAGATGTATTTGGCACAAACAAGATCAAAATCCACCAAAATGACCTCTCTCACTCTCACTAATGCAGATACTAGTTTCGTACAAAAACATTACGTTCACGTACACACATAAATTAAACGTGAAAATATTTCAAACGCTTAAAAGCTTAAAGTCGCATTGGGTCGCTCTTGAAAGGCTAATAATTTGAGCTACAGTACAAATAGTGAAGGAGTTATTTTCATGAATGTTTGAAACTATTCCTCTTCAGCAAGCTCCTTTAGTAGCCAAGTGTTAGGCCGCTTGTTGTTATTGTATTTAGTAATAAATTTATAATGGACTGCTTGTTTACGGATATTTTGTAATCGGAAATTAGAATAGATTCACATTTTCTTCTGTCATTATCGTACCTATATGTAACTAATATTACACTTAACTAAAAGTAATAGCAGCTTCACGTTATTTTCTGCATAGCATGGTAGTCAGAGGGGGCTTTCTGTCAAGCCATTTTGTTCTACACTTTTCGCTCGGAATCTAGATATTGTATATTGAGTAGCGGAGCTCAACTTCGCGCTTTGTCTTACCAGAGCAACGATATGAAAGTCACTTAATTATAACCATTTTTCTAAGTGAGAATCGAACCCACAACCAATAGCGTCTATAGTTAAACGCTATTACACTGCGCCACAATGTGCTCAACACTTAGTTAAATAAATAATATACTTCTCACCTGTCAACTATTTTTATAACTTGTTTCTTTAAGAATAATTATGATATCACGCACGCTCACTCGTATTTACAGCCCTCTAGAGACGGGCACGGGCATTTCACTCTATAAAACTCCGAGAATTGGTAGTTTAATTTTTACTTAAACATGATTTCATGAATCCCTGTATATTTAAAAATATATAACATAGGCCATAGGTGAAACAATCTCTTACTTATAATTGTCTATCTTGAAAGTAATCCGAACTTGTAATTTATAATAATTACATTCCACTAGCGGCCCGCCTGCGTGGACTACATAGCCGTTATATTGCAACCCTCCGGGTTGATTTTTTGAAAAATAAAGTAGCCTATGTTTAACCATGGAGAATTAATTATATTTATGTCAAAATTCATTACAATCGCTCAAGCGATTTAGATTTTTCATATAAACTTTTATCACCTATTTCAACCCTTTGGAGGTAGATTTTTGAAAAAACAAGTAGTCTATGTTTGACCCTGGATTGTTTACTACTTTGTTTCTAAATTTCTTCCAAATCGTACCAGTAGATTAGCCGTGAAAGCGTGACAGACAAACAGACAGACATTCGCATTTAATATAAGTATAAGTATAGTATGGATATAATATGTAATATGATAAGTATATATGGAATGATTTTAAATTATTTTCCTCTTTCCGCTCTGGCCCCTAAAACAAAGCGCGGCGTTAAGTTCCACCACTTAACTTAATGTCTCGGCTTCGGGCCGGAAATAGAGAACGGAGCTTCTTGAGACTACGTCTTATCTGACTAGCACTAGCAGGGTGCTATGGGGGGTAAAAGGGTGAAAAAAGTCTATTAATATTACCTAAATAATAAGCAAAATACACATTTAACATTCGACTTGATATAAAAATAATGGTCCCATAAATACTAAAAGTATAATTCTAATAATAAAAGCTTTCTATCCGATATACTTACAAGAATTTACTTAGCATTGGTTTTATCAATATAAAAGCAAATATTGGGCCGTACCGGTATGCCTTTGTACGTTACGCTATTGTCTACTGGCGACTACATGCTTCGAATGCCATCCTCACATGTAAGAAGGAAACAATTCATTTTACATGTATCGTTGAAACCATTCCAATAGGAAAAATAAAAGGAAATTTACCACAGGTTGTAAGGTTGTAATCTTATACATATAATAAAAATGTTACTTATTGCTGTCTGTACATGAAAGATATATGAGAAAAAATGTTATTAGGCGAAATTAATCAATGTAGTGGAACCTAAACAAAGATTTCCAAAATTTATTTTCTGTTTCTCTGTTTGTTTCTGAACGCTGATCTCATAAACGGCTTAATTTAATTTCAGTTTTGACTATTTTATTTTGGTATTCTTACCTGAATTTAACATTTAGTGGTTATTTTGATTCAATCGGTTCATAAATACAAAAAATGCAATAAATTAAATTATTTTTGACAAGATTCAAAAATCAGGGTTTACAATTTACGCAGCCAGAGCCACGAGCGAGGTTAGAATTATGAAGAAATCAAACTCATCATTTTATTTATCGAAATCGTAATGCAATTTGTATTATTAACGTCCCCGATGACGCACAAAAACACGTTACCTTAGCAACGTTTATGTCACCTAACACAAAAGTCTATGTCAAACATATGTTTATGTTTATTTTACAACTTTAATGTATTTGTACAAAGATATTGGCTTTCTGCGCTTCTACTGCGTAGAAATTTTAAGTAAGCCACATTTCATGTTATTCCGTTTTTTTAATCATGTATTAATAATGTAAATAAGACTGTAGGTAAAAAAAATATTTAAAAACTGAGAAACTTTATAAAAGAACCAATATAAAAAACGAACTAATTCTAATGTACAATAATAAATATTAATTAAGTTTTCATTAAATTCTAGCTACCATAATATTATGATATAGATTTATATAACACAGAAGATTGCGTAATAATAACGTTATTATAACTTAATTAAACCGTCTATAAATAACTCCTCAAATATTTAGTTACCTCACGAAAATCAGATATACAATAACTATGCAGATGGAGCATTAAACTAACTGTATTAACATAAATTTAGTTACCATGAATTATTATGTACTTATTTTATATTGGATCTCCTTTAAGGTATAAAATTTCATTAGTATTACAGTTTTATAAGTGCTGCGTAATGAAAATTCATTTTCTATAAATTCTCAAATAGGAGAACTCGATATCGTAATTTTAGAACAATGGTATCGATTGTGAACGTTTCAACGTCCAGGCGAGACGTTAAAGATAAACTAGGTACAATATAGTTCTTTCAATTTAGAAAAGATTTATGGTTAAAATAAATTAAAATCGAATAAATATATGTATATGCTTTATGCAAATTGGGTTTGGTAATTCGACAAATTTCCGTGAAGGGATGTAGATGATGTCATTATAAATTGATTTGATCGTATAATATCGTATGCGGAAATGTACCCTTTCTGAAATATCTTCGATATTTGTTATTTTAATAGCAACAGACACTTAAAAGATTAAAGATAAACTAGGTACAATATAGTTCTTTCGATGTAGAAAAAAAATATTTTTAAAATAAATTAAAATGATATATATATATATATATATATATATATATATATATGCTTCAATGAAATGGGGTTTGGTAATTCAACAAATTTCCGTGTGAAGGGATGTAGATGATGTCATTATAAATTGATTTGATCATATAATATCGTATGCGGAAATATACCCTTTCTGAAATATCTTAGATATTTGTTATTTATTAGCAACAGACACTTTAAAGATATTGAATAAAATGTTTTAGATCAATTACATTAGTACCATTAGTTACAATAATTAAATTGTAATTTATCAAAGATTAAAAAACTTACCTGGTAAAGTATACAAATTGGAGTCTATATATTGTCTCAATATAAAAACATACAAAAAAAGGGGCCAGTCGTGGCGCAAGGGCACGTAAGTGTGACTGTAAAGGCGACTGGTTGTGGGTTCGATACGAGTGGAAATACTTAATATTTCCTTTTTTCGCTCTAGTGTCGAGGCAAAGTGGCGTTAAGCTCCGCCACTTAACACGCATTGCCTCCGAGATCGGCGGAAAGTGGGGAATGGAATGTCTTAGCACTAGGTTAGCTAACTTAACACTAGGACCCCCTTGCCTACCCTGTTGTGTGCGAGATACAGCGTTAAGTTTCAAAAAAAAAAGAAAAGCTCTTATTTTAAAATATTATGTGTTTTAAAACATCTACAGAATCGTAGCTTTCTAATAAAGTATAACAGTTTATGGTTTGTACTTAAACTACTATTAAATGCGATAACAAAGTGGGCCGGTAATAGAATGCTGAGAATTTAATGTGTATGAAAAATAAAAGTTTTGAGATGTAATAATCATAATGCGAGTAAAAAGATTGTTCACAGTTGTTCAATTTGAACATTCGAATTTCCTCAAATTAAACATTCTATTCGAATCTGTGTATGTCTAGTACGGAATCTTTTTTATTACCGTGTTGGCCACTGGTCATATATTTTTTCTTCAGCTTTATGTTTTTTTCTGCATAGCAGGGATACTTTTTCTACTTTTCGCCTTAATTCGAGACATCGTGTTTTGATTTGTGAAATTTAACCCCACGATTCATCTTACTAGAGCGGACAAATAAAAATAATTTAAATATCATCATTTCCAGTGTGTATCGAACCTACAACCAATCACATTTACAGTCAGACGTTCTACTGCACCATAATGACCTATGGATGTTCAATATTTTTTTTTTTATATATATACAGTGACGGTTTTTATAATAAATAATAATTAAAATACTTTATAATTAAAGCTCTCATTTGTTTCAGTTTTTATTTCTTCGGCCAAATAAATGCAGACCGAAAAAAATACTTTATTGTGGGAGGTTATTTCAAAAGAAGCATTAAGACGCTATCGTTGTTTGTTTGAATCTTGCCTGATTGAAATTCAAATGTTGAGTAGACAGTACTTCTGTATGTTTCTCTTCATATATAATTACTTTTTTTCTGTCTTTTCTTCTAAAAGGATATATGTGCGTTATACGCACATATACGCTTGGGGGAAGCAGCTAAGGTGATAGCCTCATACTCACATAACGACTAAGTTATAATTCAGATAAAACTATGAAATTGACATATGTTGTAGGTAAATACGTCTCATTACTGTTGATATAACGAACACATATTTATGCCGTGTGAAATATAAGGAAAATGGG
This sequence comes from Dryas iulia moderata, assembly GCA_019049465.1. NCBI lineage: Eukaryota > Metazoa > Arthropoda > Insecta > Lepidoptera > Nymphalidae > Dryas > Dryas iulia. The sequence goes on from CM032429.1 coordinate 7,223,389, forward strand.
CAAAGACACATTTGAAATCAGCAAGACGTTTAAATGCTAATACAAATCGGAGACTCCTTGAATTATTTATGTTTTGATTCAGATTTGCGTCATTGATGTAAGAGAATTTATTTCACTTCAATCGTTGAATAAATTTATTCTCATTAAGTCAGATATCCTTGTTTAAATTATTTTATTTGATTGTAAGGACGTCCACCAAATGACGCTTTGTATATTTTAATAAATATTGTTTCTGAATTCGTTTTGTTACGCTTTAATTCCTGGAAAACATTTTTTTATGTAAATAACGTACAAAAAGTATATATATTTCTCCCTTTTAAAATGTATAGATATACATTTTGAGATCTGAGATGCTAAAGTTGCTGTAGTAGGAAAATTAAACAGTAAATAAAACTATTTAATTTATTTTGAAAGGTAACACAGTCACTTGTTATTTAAATATGCTTGTAGATGTTAAAAAATAAAGCGAAGTTAAATATTTTTATCTGCATTAAAAAGCTGCAAGTTCTTTAAATCACGAAGTTAATATTACTGGAATATCTGTCTGTTAATCTTTCACGTCCAGTCTATCCACCTGATTTGGATGTAATGTGAAATGTAAATATTTGCAGACCTATTGTCAAACATAGGCTACCTTTTTTTTTAAATAAGCATCTCATAAAGCTGTTGAAATAGTGGATCAGTTCGTATGAAAAATCTAAACTGCTCAACCTATTTCAATAAATAGGTGAGGAAAAGGAAGATAGTTGATGACGCAAGCCAAAGCCAATGTTAAACATAGGCTACCTATTTTTTTAACCCGATTCCTTTTGGTGGATCCGTTAGCCCTTTGGCTAAAATAAAACATATAAATTTGTATGAAATATAAAAACCTCTTAACTTAAGCCAGATTGCGGGCCGTCTATCATCTCTGTATAAATTACAACAATATACAACAATATACATACATTTGAAGGTATAGTATTTTAAAGAAGAAAGCATAATTCTGACTTTAAAAGTTCTTTGACTTCATAATTAAAAAGAGTACAAAACTTTCTTTGGCTCATTTATTTTTTATATTCTATTAAACTCGATGTACCTTTCTTTATGATAATATTAAAGTTAACCTTAAACTGAACTAACTTTTATCGGTATCGTGGTACAATCGGACAGCATCCAGTTAGAGACGTGATATTTGTGGATTTGATTCCAAATCGAAAGAATAGAGATTTTTTTTTTAATTACTCTGATTTGCTCAAGATACAATGTCTATATTTCGAGCGCAAAGAGAAAAAATAGTTGGTATTGACATTAGGTACCTAACCTCTATCTACCTTGCTACGTAGATGAAACAAGTAACGGCTTTGTGACATGTTTTTTTAGGTAAAATTTACCTAAAATCCAGTATTTAAGTACTTACTCGATTTAAAACTTAAAAATTTAAAGTTGTAAATCGAGAAAAGTCTCACAGTTAATTTCTTTTCTCTTCAGGCATTGTGGATGTTTAATTAACAGACAAAAAGAATTTTATCCTTTGGTGTCAAAAAGCGACAAGCAATAAAAAAGAACAAAATAAAATATTAAACCTTTTGTACGCCGTTGCTTTTAAAAAGATCCCTAGCGAATAGACTATGTTTAGATCGTAGAACATTTTTATATATTCTAAAGGTGCAAAGTAGTGCTCAGTAGCGCAACTAATATCATGTTATGAGACTAGTATTTGCATACTTATTCACCGTTATTAAGTCGATTTTGATTGGCATATTTTAAGCATAAAATCCGATATAATGTTTCTGAATAATAGGTAGTCAAGATGACTATATTAATGATGTTTTTTTTTAAAAAAAAAAACTTCAAAATAATATTTTACTGAAAACTCGAGGTTCGTCGGTTGTTCGTCGTAATGTATAAGTGATTTACTGCAGTAATGACATATGAAATATCTATTACTAATACTATTGATTTACTTTAAGAAGAACATCGAGCATAATCTTATCAGTCAGGTTTCTTAGCTTTTACAATACTTAGATTTTTAGAAATCACAAATTCCCAGATATCTACTAGACGACTGAAAATTGCTACACCCTTATGTGTGTGTCACTATAGTTGAATAAGTTAGTAGGTGGCCCACGTATTGCCACCGTTGGTCACCGTTGGACCACATAAGAATATAGGTATGCTATTTTTTTCTTAAATAATCCAGTGTTTTATACATAACAACATTACATTCTAATAAAAAGCAAAGGTTTTTTTAGTAGTCCTAGTGTAGCCAATAACTTAACTCAACCAACTAACTAAAATTTCCAAAGCTTTTCTCTTAAAACACTAATAATTAACTTGCAATATATAGTACAACATATAAATATTTAAACACACATCACAGAAATCATTGGGGCCAGTCGTGGCCTAGTGGCATAAGCGTGTGACTGTAAACGACTGGTTGTGGGTTCGATTCCCACTCGAGGAGTGGAAATATTTAATATTTCCATTTTCTTCGCTCTGGTGCCGAGGTAAAGCGCGGCGTTAAGTTCCGCCACTTAACACGCAATGCCTCTGAATTCGGCGGAAAGTGGGAAACGGAGTGTCTTAACACTAGGTTCCCTCTGCCTACCCTGCTGTGTGCGGGATACAGCGTGAAGCTAAAAAAAAAAACAAGTAGTAATGCACTAGGAAAAAATATTTCAAATATTATAAGAAAAATATTCAAAATATTTTTTGTATACATAATATGTATAATATTTTTTCTATTAGCTTCACACGTATAGATTCAATTATGTTTTTCATTTCAATATCATATTATACAACACGAGGATTTTTTTAATATTATTTATTTGTCCATATTTCAAGCTCGCTCATGTACTTTACGTTGAGCCTGATAGATGTATGTACGTTTAGTTTTAAAATCGTACGTTCTACGTAAGCCCGTGATGAATAGCTCTATTCTCAAGCACTTACAACTACTCTTAACTTCCGCGCAATTTGTTGAATAAATCCTTCAGAACGCAATCTATGTTTTCTTATCTCTTCCTTTTTCGTTTCTATTTTCTTGTTAAAATATTACTTCATGTTTGTATTAAATATCTATTAAAATGTATTTTAAGTGTATGTTAAATTTTAAACTTGTTGTGCTCCCATATGTAACTATGTAGTTTAAACTCTGACAGGTTTTATGGCCAGAGCATATTGCGATCCATTTGAATGCAAAGTGATGCTACTGCAACAGGAATTTTGCTATATACCTAAGTATATATTATACAAAGTAACTTTCTACCAGATTTTACATTTTACTTTCTTTGTATGAAATACGAGTATATACAGGAAAAATACAAACAGAAAAGTTAGTCTATGATTTTTTTTTATAGCTTCACGCTGTATCCCGCACACAGCAGGGTAGGCAGAGGGAACCTAGTGTTAAGACACTCCGTTCCCTACTTTCCGCCGAATTCAGAGGCTTGCGTGTTAAGTGGCGGAACTTAACGCCGCGCTTTACCTCGACACCATAGCGAAGAAAATGGAAATATAATTTCCACTCCTCGAGTGGGAATCGAACCCACAACTAGTCGTTTACAGTTACACGCTTGTGCCACTGGGCCACGACTGGCCACAAAAAGTCTATGAAATGTTGATTATAATTCAAAATTTTATATTGATAAACTAAAACAATATTTCATTTGTGCCTTTCTTTTGTAAAGTATTCTCTAAATGGTGGTAAAACTGTGGAATAGGGGATAAATTACTTTTATGAACCGCAAAGGAGACGACGAGATCGTTGACTTTAGCGAAAATTTCCGTGAAGTTTTATACTTGTGTATTTTTAACCCAATCTTATTATTTCTGTAAAATATTCCTAGCTCTAGAATGAATAATGGTATCAATATTTGTATTAAGTAAAAGGAAGAGGTTACTTTAAAATATATCATGAAAATTTATATACTCGTATAATAAGGAAGTCAAATGAATAATGTTATAATTATAATAGCAGTTGGCAGTAGTTACATACCTGCACAAAAAGAATATAAATTCATATTTCTGTATTTTTAAATAACTGCAATAATATGCAAAACATTTCAGTAACAGTATTTTTCTATTATAGTAATATAATTTTATCTTTAAAGTGAGACTTATAATAGACTCAGTCCATCGTTCTAAGCGGTAACTGCGGCAAGTAAACGTTTTATGTCTTCATCGTAGCTTGTTAACTTTACGAATATTAGAATATTAACAAAATCACCTCTTTCTTACCCAAGATATATTTTATAATTTCACCATTTTAATTAAGAACTTAAAAATTTTTACATTCTCAAATTGCTTTCTATTTATAAAGTAAAAAAAATGTAGAACTTACGATTAATCTCAGCACAAAGTAATTTAATTTATAATACGCGTTCGCTATCCGTGCACACTGTTAAGTTCATTTTCCTTTATATCTCAACTCTTTGACGTCATACTGAAACACCTTTCAGTTTGCTAAAGTGTAAACAATAGTGCAGGAAATTTCTATTAATGAGAGACGAGCTTATGCTTAAACTTATTTACAATTCTAATAGGCATTATTCTAATAATTAGGAAACTTTACACAATACCTCTCCAAATAACTACTCGGAATTAATTACTCAAGTAATAATTATATTAGCATTTTGAAATGAAAAGGACGAAATTATGTCAAAAATTCCGTTTTTGTATCTCTTTATTCATTGTTACATCGATCTTGGCGTCATCGCGTCATATGGCACTATATGACTGTAAGTGCTATCGTTTGTATTCGTTGTTAACTTCAGGGAATATAGAAGTTTCTTTTTCAATATTTTTTATAGAGCGGATATGGCCGCTCTGGTTACTACCACTTAAGCTCAACGCACTTCGAACGCAGCGGAAAGTGAAAAATGGAGTGTGTTTATTACGAGGTATAATTAAACATGTCGTTACACGATCTTTAAATTTATAGGTGAAAAATACTTTTATTATATTTTAATCATTATACTATATTCCATCATCATATTGTTTATTTAATTTAATCTATATTTATTCTATTTATTTTCGAATTCCTAAACTATAATATTGATAATATTATGAAATTTACTGTAGATATATGTGAAAACAAATTAATCTAAAGTTCTTAAGTAGGTACAACACAACAATCAATCATGCACTTTCAAATAACAAAGTTTCGTATGTGACTTTTCCACTTTGTTGTCACTGTATAAACGGTGTTCATTCGTCACTCACGTATATTTACAAGACGTACAATATTCAGGTGAGTTCTTGTGGTAGTATATAAAAAGTTATGAATATATTACGAAGCTATCGTCTCCGCACCGTGCGTGACTAATAGAGCTCTTAGTTTACCATTCATCATATTATTGTACGTATAAAATGTATCGCAAGTTTTGTAACAGGAAGAAAAATTGTTTGCTTGGTGAAAATTTTATTACACTAGGGATATTGTGATGATTTATAAAGGTATACCTTATTACATGAGAAAATACCACGCAACACTAGTTGCGGTACGCTATTTGAAGTAATATTTTATAATAGGGGCAGTGATTAGAAACACGCCATTACTTTTCTACTTAGTTGTTGCTAGAATTTGTGTGTTTATGAAATATAAGTGTTGTATATGTTTTACTTAAAGTATTATTTGTATGTAGAATTGCTGTGTGTAATGGCTAACAAATGCGTTATTTTAAGCTAAACAGTATGATTATAAGATGTTCCATATATTCTATAATATTGCTTTTTGTGTCAGTGTTGTTGAGCGTGGCGAGCGGAGCGGGCGGCGGGGCGGGCCCGCGAGATGAGCGGCACAGCTGCCCGCCCCGCCTGCCATGCAGCGATTGCGCACCACCTTCAAACGTTCCCGGACTCCGACGCCGCAGGACATGAAGACCCAGAGCAGCCTCGAAGTGCCCAAGCAGGTAGCTATATTCATAATTGAAATATTATAATAACTCTTTTATCATACTTCATGGTCTTTGTTATTTATGATCTCTGTTGGGATGTAAGGAAAACGTAATTGTCGTTGATATGCTTAAGCTATCTTTCAGAACCATGAACCTTCGTCATGTATCATCGTATCATAGTAGTTTCACCATGTTTACCATGCTTTACGACAAAACAATTCGAAATAGAAAAAACAATTTGAATATAATTCAATCTTTTGAGTAAGGATGAGTCCATAACCATCTCAGTAATAGTAGGAGACAAAATCTCTCCTACTATTACTGAGTTGAATCACACGGACCTGGAATTTTATTTACGAATTCAAATTCATTGATGCATACATATATACAATTTAGAAATAAATTGTATTGGCATGGTAGCGTAGTTAGTAAGTGTCTAACTATGTGTAATGGTAGTATTTATATTCTGATAAATATTATTATATTTCGTCTTCCTTCTTTGGTCCGAAATTCCGTTAGATTCTGCTACGCCACATGCATTGAAATTGAGACTAAATTAAAGACTATGCTATATATCCCAGGGCTGTCTTTGCCTCACTTGAATAAGATGATGAAGGTGACTAATGTCGTCTCACCCTTATCTAAAGGGTTTATTATAGTAGCATAATTTAATTGAAGACTGACTGAACCTAATAATACGTGGAGAGCAAAGCTTTAAATTATTTGTCACAAAAAACTATAATGAATAAAACGGTTTGACTTTGGGAATTTTATTGTCTAGTTTAACGCTATTATACTATTTATGAATACGGTTCACGGATATTTTGTTATATTCTCATGCAATATATGGTTATATTATATAAAGTAAAAAAAATATTCAGTAATTTTGGTATATTGTCACAATGATAATAATAATTTAATAATAATAATAATAATAATAACACTTTATTGCACAAGACAAGAAAAATAAAATACATTTACACTAGTAGATTAACTTCTACTGTTGTACGTGAGTTCGTAGAAGTCTATAATCTCCTCGACAAATCTAAAATAAATGCAAATTGGTGTTTTAACTTTTTTAGTTGCAAATTTTGCCACTCATATTTTGTATCGTGGATACTACAAATCCTAACATTAAATTTTTCTCCGCTTGGCAAAAAGTTACAGTGTTTGGCTATCCAACACAAACCCCCACAATAGCTATCTCTAAAATATGCAGAAGGTGAATTTAAACAGCTTAATAGGTCAACGGTAGATTTTCACGGCCTACGATGCTGGTAGATGTGTTAAAAGAAAAAGGATATCCTTTGAAAAAGTTAATTTTAATTTATCAAGAATAAATATTAAAACACCCTTTGTTCATTTATCATGTTTTAAGAGTTTGACAAAAAAATGTTTTAAAGTTACTCTCACGGTACCTTTACGAGTTTTACTTTTTCAACGGTAATTTTAAAGGAATAAAAAAGTAAATTGATCAAAGATCCGATATTTTGTATTTTACGGTCTATCGCTTACGGGAGAGGCAGAGAGTGCTTAGTGCTCAGCGCAATTATATTAGTTTGAAGCCAAGGCGGGGGGTGAACTTTTAATTCTTTTTTAGTTAAATATTGTATTTTTTACTTCAAAATACGTAAATTGCGTTATTTCCTTTTCTTCTACCTCGTCCAACGTATAAGAATAGACCTTTCACAAACATGCTAGAAGAATTTTCTTCGGTAAAACTTCACATATTAGCAGTAGAATATCTTTAATATAAATAAGAGCTTGGCAGGCTTTACAAAACTATTAAGCGGCTACATGCGGTCCGAGGGCCGCGGGTTAGTTACCCTTGTACTAAAAAATCTTTTTATCTGGAACACTTACGAAGTTGTTAAGAATAAAAAAAATCTTAACTAGAAAATAACTAGTCATGTCACTAAATGTAAGTGGTTACAAAGAATTATTAATAAATTATGAAAGGCTTATAAATATTTACTTGAAACATAAAATAAATTCTTTTTATTTGCTACTTAGTATATAAATAACTTAAATAACAAAAGCTTAGGTACCTTCCTATACAATTTTATCCCACATACGTTTAGAACGACGTGCTGTCCGCTCACATTGCGTCTAGATAAAACTTTATGTGATATTGTTACATATAGAATATAATGCTTTTATATTATATCGAAGAGTCATATTGCAACCTGTCATGTTACGTACAAATATATTGGCAAACTTTCTTCTACGTCATATTATCTATTGGTATTCGATACTTACTGATGATAGTCATAGGCATTGGAAGTCTGTTGATTAACACTAGGTTCCCTCTGCCTATCCTGCTGTGTGCGGGATACAGCGAAAAGCTAAAAAAAGAACTTAAATATCTAATTTCCCTTAAACATACTATTGTAAGGGATTACAGAAATTCGTAAATATATCATTTGGCAAGAAAATAGTAATAAAAGTGAAGAAAACTGTTTTTCTTTATAAGAGCAAACTTCAATACGAGTAGTAGTGTAGAGTGGTAGCGAGTGTTCTTATAAGAGGATGCTTGACCTTGCTCTTTTTGACCCGCTGATAAAGAACTACCCATTGATATTAAGCTTGTTTCGTATGTTTCATTATTTACTTTTGAAAATCTAGTACATTTACTTATTATATATAATGTAAATAAGTATTTAACTGTATCCAGTGCATTACAAGTAGCTGGAATGGCATAAAAGTTTTTAAATTTGTAAATGTAAAGCTTGTGAAAGAATACTAGAGCGGTACAGTTGTTATGTCTGACTAAATGTGATCGTAGGTTTAGGAGATTCAAATTCTTTTAAACACGTAACCATAAAATATATTTACAATATTTTGATATTTCGTGGGTCTAATCAGACAAAGACAAAATACGGCGTTGAGATCTACCTCCCAATACTCAATATCTCCATTTTGGACGGTAAGTGAAGAACGGAGTGTTTTGACACTAGGTTATCTATGGGTACTATGCTATGTTATAGGGGTTACGCGTGAAATATGTTTCACTTCATCTGATCTGACATTTCGTCCGTCCCTCATGTCTGTCAAATAGAAAAATCTTTTAAAGAAATAAAGCTATTACAGACGATTATTATGACTACGTCTGCGTATAATAGGATTAAGCTTACAATACTTAAGGTGAATTACCTTAAGATAATCCACTTTCACTTTGTTTTACTTCTTAACGCTAAATACAAATTGGACAACCATCCTGACATAGAGCAATTATTATTATGACACCCAATTAAATGTCAAGCCAAATTGAATTGACGATTTTTTTAAACTGCATAATTATATTAAAGGGATCATTATTCCTATCAACTTTTTCAAACACATTTACTTCTTATGAGTCAGGTCCATAATGAATACAGATATAATAAAAGTCGTTTATAATTGTTTCGTAGATCCGGTCGGCGTCATTTGATGAGATTCAACTCGAAGCGGCACGCGGCTCCGGCGCAAGTGTTCTGCTGGCAGTACCGCAGCAAGGCGCGCGTAGCCGCTCCTTTGACTCCGCCGGATCTGACGACTCGGGCACTTATCTAGAGGTAACAGAAGTTATTTTATTTTTATTTTATTCAATTATATGGTTTCTATAATATATCACATAAAATATTACAAAATAATTGAAAGTCTTCGTAAAATATTATCATTATTTATTTGAAAGCCTAATTAATTTGTTATTCATACATACTTTCTTCTTTGAATTCAAATGTACTATATATTGTGGCAGGTACCACGGCTATGGTCTCGACGTCGTTCTGGGAAAGGTACACCGCCGCCATGTGTTCATTGCCGGCATATGGAAACTTGGTTGGCGCGTCGCAGCGAAGAGCGGTCCACACCTGAAAGACCACCAGCATCCTCCTCAGCTGAGGACGACGATGATGATGATGACGAAAGTGACGCCGATATACCGCGAGTTCTTCTCGCACCGGTACCCGCACCTAAAACCTTACTACCGCCACCGCATTTATCGCCGCCGCCATCACCGGGCGCACCGTCATTTGAATTACAGCCCCCAATCGATGAACCCCCGATTCTACCACAAAGGCGACGTTCCATTTCTAGACAGGAAGCATTTTTTGTGGAACCTACTGGCAGCTCATTAGAAAATGTTCGTGCGTCCGAGCAGGCAAACAATGCAAGAGACAGCTTAGTTCATGACATTTATTTAGCTGTACCTGAATTAAAACGGGACCGTGCCGCATCCGTAGATTCATGTTTCTCCAAAGTTTCGGGAGGGGCCAGAGCAGAGGAATTAATTGAAGGGGGTGATTGTTTAACCGTTCCCGGGTCAAGTCTTCGATCGCGGTCAGTGGATATCGTCTTGCCGACTGCTGAACAATCACGTTACAAGGCACTTGCGCTGACATCGTCTCAAGTTCCGACACAAATTAATTATCAAGTGCCTGAAGAAGAGCCTGTTCCTGTTGTTTTACAAACTCTCGAGAGCAGGTCAGTAATGAAATCCTTTTAGCGTAAAAATATCCTAAAATAAAAAAAACTTTTGTATTCTGCTTTTATTTTTTCTTTGTTACTTACAAAAAATATATTTTGTTTTTTGTACGATAAACTTTGGCTTTATACTACAAGTAAAACGTAAGTTACTTGATAGCTTGTTTCATACTGCCAAATATTCGACAAAATAATATTTACATAAGAATATGAATAAGGTTGATAGTGCTGTGATATACGAGACTGTACTGTGTTATGAGAAAAGTTGCTGTGGATATCGCCTACATAACGGTCTTCGTCATATAACTTGTTATTTAGTTGGAAATAAATTACTGAAGTAAACATATTCAATTATATGAAATATAGTTATTATATAATATTTTTTTCAGCAATAATAAAATTACAGTGGACTAAGTGTATAAATTCAATAGAAAATTAAACTGAGTGCCTGTTGTAACTTGAGAAGCAAAGATATCAATTTTTGTTCTACAAAAACTTTTCATCAGGCGCTTTTATTTCAACTAGCCGTTCTCGTTTTCAAGATGTTCAAAAGTTTCAAATTTTACAGCGTCTACTTAGTAAGATTTTATATACACGTATGAGGTTAAAGTTTAAATTAAAATTGTCTAAGACGTTTGCAACTTACGTTTAGTTTGGAAAAATTAATATTTCTACATTAATAGAAGTTTTTTCTTCTAGGAGAATGTTTATATGTTTCTACAAAGTTATAATTTTATAACTTTTACTTAAAAAGGACATAACAAAACTTCATACATACTACTTACGAGAAATCGTTGCTTCACTGTGTGTCATTTAAGACAATCTTAGCTTAGTCATTTGACCTGTTTCAATCCTTCTTACGTAGGTACATTAAATACTAATTATTTATTACAAATACCTACATACTTTTTAATCTATAACACTGACAGTTACTGCATTATTTTTGCATCACGTTTTAGCAGGATAATAAAAAAAAACATAGTGTCAATACACTCCATTCTCCAGATTATTATTTATTTGTACATATATTTATTAGAAAAATATGTAAATGTCTTTTTCAAGTATGTAAATAACACTTTAAAAATGTTAAAAGTATATATTTATATTTTTTCAACAACTGTTGTTGTGTTATATGTATTTCAATTATTACTGAATCTTTTAATTATGTTTGCATTTAGCTTATTGAATACTAGCGGCCCGCTCGCGGCTTCGCCACGTGAACTACGTAGCTGTTTCGTTGTAAAGCAACCCTCAAGGGTAGATTTTTTAAACATAAAGTATCCTATGTTTAATCTTGGATTTTCAACTATATTTATATCAAATTTCATTACAGTCGGTCAAACGGTTTAGATTTTTCATATAAACTTTCATCCCCTATTTCAACCTTTTAGACGTTGATTTTGAAAAAATAAGTAGCCTATGTTAGACCCAGCCACTTTTACTACTTTCATTCTAAATTTCATCCAAATCGGATCAGTAGATTAGCCGTGAAAGCGTGACAGACAAACACACAGACTTTAGCATTTATAATATAAGTATGGATATCTTTAGTTGCTTAATAGGGAATTTATTATCTGTAATCTGGGTCATAGGTGATAGGTATATAGATAAGGATATGACCTTCTTCAATGTACCAGCAGACCACTAAGAAGCTATTTACTGAGCATTAATCCATTAACCCTTAACAAGTTATTGTGATGGACAGTATTGTCCTATAGATCCATTGATACACCCACACAAAGAGGATTTTAATGGTGTATATCAATAATGTATGTGGGCTCGGACTTATATATTTATATAGTCATATAAAAACTAAGTAGGGATATTATTAAAGTGATTGAAAAACGACGCGAATATAAATTTAAAACTTAAATTAATAAATAACCATAAAGTTATAACTAAGAAAAATGACCTTTAGCGAAATTAAAAACGTGATGATTTTTCAGATTTTTCCTTCCTTTTTTACACTATGAATTTAAACACTGTTATTAATAACGAAACATGAAAAAGCTGAAATATCATTTCGTTTTTTAGTTTCATTAGGTGATTTTGCAAAGTCGAAATCGCGATCCTTTAATTTTCTTCAAAAGTTTGATCGAATGAAACAAAAAAAACGGCTTGATGGATTTAATCGAAACCTTGTGAGGTTTTTATGAATATATTGAACTGTAAAACGCACAGTCAACATCACCAGTTTTTTTGATATATCCAACTTAGCGCCTGATTTTCCCAAAACCCACAAAAAGTCTAGCTGGTTCTTATGACAAATTTACTGAAGATTTTAAAATCCTTACGTTTCTTGTGCGATCAACGGTTACTGAGATATTTATGGTTAAAAACAAAAAGATCATTTTCCTGCCAGAGTTCGATATCTCAGCGAAAAGTATATGTATCGAATTTTTAACAGCAGCAAATTAAAGCTAGAAATACAAGTTATCCGATCCATATAATGGTTAAGTTGATAAAAAAATGTTCCTACCTTTTAGACCAAAAAAATGAAGTAAATCATTTTTTTTCTCTCTCGGTATTCATCAGGATACAGCGGAACACGTCACTTGAAAATATTTTCCATCTTAAGATCTCAAAATTAGAAACTATAAGCTTTAAAATGCCTGTTTTTTTATTTCAATGCGACCATTTTTGAGGAAAATACAGTCACTTAAAAAACGTCAAAAAATTTGAAAAATTTTACCGATCCTTTGTTTCCGCTAGTATATATTGTACTCATAATCACAGTATATTTGTTGTAATAAAAAATTACAATTGTTCCATTTGAAAAATGTCATTGAATATATATAATAATTTACAATAACATTTTACAATATATAATAGATAATTTCAATAACTTGAAAATTACTCATAGGAAATATTTATATAGTTATATAAAAAATAAGTAGATATATTATTAAAGTGATTGAAAAACGACGCGAATATAAATTTAAAACCTAAATTAATAAATAACCATAAAGTTATAACTAAGAAAAATGACCTTTAGCGAAATTAAAAACGTGATGATTTTTCAGATCTTTCCTTCCTTTTTTATTGATAATAGTGTTTTTATTTTACATATGTTTATGTAACGGAAAAAAACTCAAAAGTTTCTTTTCAACGGAAATTGTCATCGCAATGCAAATTTTCAAAATGGCATTACAATATTTTCTAACTTTGTTAGATGAAGCCAATAAAGCCGTGTCAAATAACAATATAAATATAATATAATCCTTCACAAGTAACATATAATTATAAGAATCTTTAATTGTCCACTTTAGTTAAACGTTCTTAACAAAGAAAAATAACATTTTGCCTAATTTAATCAATTTCGATTAAATTGTAGAAATTCTCATAATTTCGTCTTGGCGGAACATACAGTGGCCGTGACCTGGATTTCACTTTCATTTGGGAGATAATTTCTAAATTCATATAGATAGGTAGGGATTTTCTCTGCTCGACAAGCACAAATGATAAATTCTTGATCTTGTAGAACTTGAAATGGAAGAAATTTTTATTTATATTTTTTTAACTTCACGCTTTGTCCCGCACACAGTGTTAAGACACGTCGTTTCTTTCGTCGTCATTTTGTGCGAATTCTGGAAGCATTGACATTGTTAAGTAGCGGAACTTAACGCCGCGCTTTACCTACACCAGAGAAAATAGAAATATTACTTGAGTGAGAATCCATCCGCGAACACATCCGCGTCACGTTTACAGTCAAACTATGTGCCCCTATGCCACGACTGGCCTCAATTTATTTAGATTTAACAAACCAAAAGATTTTTTTTACATGCATGATGTGCTTTATTTAGTTAGTCATACAAAATAGCTTGCAACGTTTTGTCATCGTATACCAACAAAATCGCGAAATTCGCGTTACGACTCTTATAAAAACGTGGACGTACTTGTATTGTGGCAATTACAGAGGTATTACAGCGAAATTCGTGTCGTCGCGAAATTCGTACGACGACAACAAAAAGCAAGTAACATTGCTACAACTACTCAAAAATAGGGTTGTGAATTTTGCATTGAGTTTTGCAAATTTAAAACTTGTTCGTTTTTTTTAGCTTCTCGCTGTATGCCGCATACAACAGGGTAGGCAGAGGGAACCTAGTGTTAAGAAACTCCGTTCGCCACTTTTCGCCTAATTCGGAGGCATTGCGTGTTAAGTAGCGGAACTTAACGCCGCGCTTTACCTCGACACCAGAGCGAAGAAAATGAAAATATAATTTCCACTCCTCGAGTGGGAATCGAACCCACAACCAGTCGTTTACAGTCACACGCTTGTGCCACTGGGCCACGACTGGCCACAACTACTTGAATTTAAGAATATTCACTTTAGTACATATTATTGATTAAGTTTAAATTCGGATCGAAAAATTTAACAAATGTAATAATCATTTTAAAAAAAAATCGGAGCCGCTTTACGCGCCATGTCTTAAATTTAGTTGGCAAACAGAGTGTTTTGAGACTAAGTTACTCCGACATAGGTGAAATCATGAACCTGTTTTTGTTAATAATTTTGTATAAAATATCACTAGTCCCTTATATTGATAAGTTAAAATATTTTGCTTATATGTATACATAAGTATATTTTCAATGGCATAACTTTCCATAAATATGCATATACTCGTAGAAGAATGTCCTCATTGACTTTCCCATAGGGCACACGATAAATATGCTAATTATAATTAATTTAAATTTATCAGAAAAGTCAATTTCTTACTTAAGAACTTCTTTAATAAGCGATTTTTAATCCAATATTTAATATTATTAAAAAAGGGCTATACATTTTTTTGTTAATTATGGCAAATCTTTAATTACTTTAAATCTACAAACTTTGTATATATTATTTTATAAAAGCTTTATCAAAGCTTAAAGTTTGTATACATTATTTAAGGTTTATTTCTAGTATATTTCGTGATATCAATAGGTCTGTTCATCTTGGTCTGTTCATCTTTCTAGTCGGCGCGACCTCTTCAATCAATTCGTTGTCTTCACACTCCATTCAATCACCAACAAGTACAGCTTACCAACAGCTTGTTTTATGTACCGCGTAATGAATGTTTTGTTTTAATGAAAACGTTTGAAACTTTATAGCTACACAATGTGGATACTAAAATACAGTATGAATGGGGAATATTAGTTTAGTGCTGATGTCAATTACAATAAAAAATTTAAAGTTTTAAAACAGTAATTCCATTAAAGAAAAAGCAAGTTTTTTCCATATTATATATTTCTTTCCAGTTTCACTTCTTTGCATTCTTTCCAGTTTCGTTTATCTCGCATAAGGCAGAAGGGTAGCCAGAGAGAACCTAGTATCGATATATTCATCGTTCTCCACTTTTCACCTGAAATCGAGACATAGCGTATTTGCTGGCGAATTCAACGCCGCGCTTAGTCTTAGTTTGTACCAGGCCAAAGAAATAAAAAAGTTAAAATGTACTTATTCCTCCATAGTGGGGTAATCTTATACTCATAACTATGGTGTATACAGTCAGATGCTGTCCCACGATGGCTTCTAGTATGTTTATTTTAAATAAAATGTTACGTGTAACTTTCTATAAATCATATCTGAAATTTGTTATAATTTCTTTATTTATTAAACGTTACGATACTGGCATGTTAGAAACCCCATTATTAAGGAACTGAATTGACATTCATAAAATAAAGAAGACAAACAAACAAGACACACACAGATTTGCATTTAAGAAAATATAAATATAAATCTTTCACAATATATTTTTAGTACGGCAGAGAAAAATATCAAAAATCTATTGTGTAGTGACCTACCCACACAGATTAAATGAAATATAGCGGAACAGTCTAGCTCGTGCTTTACGATATGCTACGCACGTCCAATCGAATTTGTTGTATACGAGTATATACACTTTGTCAAAAGATAACAAATTTCTATGTTTTATAAAGGTCTTTTAAAACTGACTATAACAATATCAATTAAATATATCAACATTATTGAACCTAGTCGGGTCGTAAATTTTGTCACATTTTTGTCGTGAAATAATTGATACATGTTTGTATTTAGAATAACCATTTATATATCAAAAGAAACGTAATAAAATATGGATTCTTATTTTAGAAAAGAGAATTTGACGATGCTTTTTTCCCGTGTACCGCTTCAACAAAACGCGGGATCTCTTTAGTCTCATGTCCATTTAGACGCGCATCTAAACGATGTCCTGTTTTCCTGCTATAGGCTCGTAGCCCTAGGTCTTCATTCAACGGTTCTGCTTAACCCCATTTGAAGGGCTGCCGGTTTCTGCTTGCGCATTCGATTTCTTTGGATTCGCGCCTTCACAGCTATTATCACTGCTGGCGTCCTAACAGAGCGAGGACAACCACTTCTTTTTCTATCTTCCAAACTTGAGTCCTCATTATACCGTTTGATGGTACGATAAATGAATCTTTTGGTTAAATTCAAATTTTTTAGTATATCAAAAATCTGAGTTGGCGCGTAACCATATCGATGCAGCACTATAACCGCGACACGGTCTTCTCTAAGTCTTCTTTCCACTCCATATTTTATAGTAGACCAAATATGAATAAATACACATTCTTATTTTCGCAAAAGATTCTAAATTCAAATTTAAGTAACATTTTTATGGCCAGCATTCCATAGTTGAAAAGTTTCTATTGTGTGACAAAAGTTATGACCTGACTAAGTATAAATAAATTATATTATAATGTAAAATTAAATAACAGCTTTTTTTACTAAATGCGTATATTACACACACGGTATGTTTACTAAAAAAACATTTTTTATAGTATTTGTCTGTTGGTCTGTCTAATTGTAATAGCTAATCTCTGGAATGACTGAACCGTGAACGTTACATTCACTGGAAGGTAGCTAATGTATTATTGAGTAACTTAGGCTTATATTTTAGTATTATATAATTTTTTTACAAAAAATCTGTACGGCTAGAATAATAATAAACTTACATTAATTAAACTCCTTGCATGTGAAACTTTTTAAGTACATTTTTGATAAAATACCAATTTTTAATTACCTTCATCTTATAAATGTTTTTTATTAGGTATAATTTTAAATATTAAACACTAGGTAGATTTAAAATGTCCAATTATTACCAACAATTACCAATAATTTAAATATTGCTGAATTCAATGAGAGTGTATGGTTAGCCAGTTAGTCACTAAGTGCTAATGTAGTCGATTGACCTTAGCTTTAAGGTGAAGAGAGCACTTGTGTGCTGCCTGATTGCAATTAGCGTCTGTCTTATTTTGGAAAAGATATATCCTATAAATTAGTTGTATAAGAAGTAAAATTAATAGGCCATAAATTTATGGCCACGTAATTACGCTAATAAAATGTAATATAATAAAACGTATATTTTATTTATAAAGATTATGCTTGTTTTAGTTAGACAGCAGCTTCACAATTTTTACTGCATCGTCAGAGAGAACCGAATGTTGAGACACTCCGTTTCCCACATTCCGTCTGAAATCGAGACATTATGTGTTAAGTGGCGGAACTTAACTCCGAGCTTTGTCTTGAATACCAGAGCAAAGATATGAAAATAAAATATAATCATTCCCCGAGTGGAAATCCAATAGCCAGACGCTGTCCCAATGGGCCTACGGATTCAATTTTTAAGCTCTAAGTTTTATTTGTTACAAACAATTTTAACAATTTAAACTCTATATTTAAATTCGTAAATAGTAAAAATAATTTTAGTAAAGATGATGATGATTATTCGAATACGGTATATGAAAATTTCTATTTATAAACACATGTTATAATGAAATTCTAAAATATATCTTGGCGAATTAATTATGTATGTCTATTTCGAAATATTATAGTTAATTGTATAAGTAATTTAATATTTATTAAATAAATCGGATGTAACAAATACAAAGTACTTGTATTAAAAAATATAAAAAATAATTCGGGCTTCTGATGTTGTAACCATAAGTATATAAATACATACTAGCGGAAAAAATTAAAATATCAAAAATAAATTCTATTTTTTTTGAGATTTTTTAAGGGACTATTGACGTATTGCAATTGAAAAAACAAGCATTTAAATTTAAAATTTATAATTTTGAGATCTTAAGATTAAAAAAAATTCAAGCGACGTGTACCGTTAATTTTAATAAATACCGAAAGAAAAAGAATCGCAACCTTTTCAGTTCTTTTTTGGTCTACGAGGTTGGGAATTTTTTTTCAACTTAACCACTATATGGATCGAGTCTTTAATTTTTTCCGCTAGTGTATATTATATAAAGTAGGACTATAGTCGTACTCTCCGTCTACGTCTTAGTATAAGATATCCCTCGCCTATATCGGCAAACACTTTGAACCTGTACTTGAGCTGAACTTCAGTTCAACTTCAACTTGTAATTGGCCACCACTGCGGCACTCGGTGTTATTACGTTGCGAAAGTGCCAATAGCGCTAACAGAAATTTAATGTACCATAATATAATTTATTGAAATTTTAAAATATTTTTATCATGACAATCAGAATTTTTTCGCTTATTTTATTATGTTAAGGCCGTCGACACACTTAAAAATTTAAAATCAACATACGCATTTAAAAGACGTTACAAATTAAACGTATTTTTCGTAGTATTATATCTTAACATATACTAGATAGATATTTGACTATTACTTCGCTGGTCGTGGGATCGATTCTTATTTGAATGACAATGTTATATTTTTGAGTCATGAAGTCTACGCAAGCGGAGTTGCGGACATGAACTAGTAAAAAAATATTATATAATTCAATTGTTGCAGAACAATGATTTAATCTACCGAAGATAAAGTAACGTCCATTTAGGTCTTTTTTATTAACACAAATGACAAATGATAGTATGTAACTTAAAGTTTTGTACTTAAAGAAAAATATTTGTAGAAAAAGCTTTCTTTAATCAGCCTTTAAGATGCAAGAACACGTAAATAACAAAGTGGAACGTACAATTGAATAATTTATTTAATGAATTACTGAGGCACAAAGAGGTATTAAAAATTCAAGAGAATTTCCCGTAAATGAAATTAATTGTGTAAGGTCAATGATGGCCTTCCTTAGGGATAAGGCTATTCATATTGAATTAGGGTAAATTGAAAGATACACATAAAAGATCCAATTCGTTTATTTGTGGCCTGCAGACCCGCATAACAAGTGTATAGATAATTCGTTTAATGAAAGCGCAGTAGGCAGATAGTAATTAGGAGTGTAGGGCGTTGAGAATTTTAAGCGAGCCATTAAAATTGGTGCGAAATATTTCGGTAGCGAAATTCTTGACTTCGTGAATTAAATTTCTAACTTTTTAACTTTTCCACCGCAATTTAGAAAATGCTGAATAACTTTAGAAGTTTTGTGAAACAAGCTCTTTACGGTTTTATATGGTAGGATTAAGGGCTTATCTACTGTCACGGTGAAATGTTGAAAAGACAATGGCTGCATTGTCGCGGCGCTCGCTACTGGCAGGCACCTATTCAAATTGGAATGACGCTACAATATTTTATTAATGAATGTTGATCCGTAAAAGCGGGCATTTTACACTTTAGTATTGAGTATTGTTTCACAGTACATATATCTATTGTAAAAAGTATGTAGGCTTTGCTCAGTAAAGATATATAATGCATAAATGTAAATAATAATAAATAATACTATACATAAATGCACGAAGATATTTCAAATATTTTTATAAAGTAATTTAATAATCGTATCTATAAAATACTATTTTATATAATATTTTTAAAACAAATAAAAAATAAATATTTCTATAGAATGTAATGCTGGCTGAATGAGCTATAGGCATGTTGATAAAATAAAAAAAAGATGTAGAAAAAAGAAAAGGTCAGCCATACCGAGGCGGCAGCGTAACTAGGAAAAAAAGGACGCTTGGAAATTTATTTATACCTATTAAATCACGAATAATATAATTTTCTTACTGGAAAGTATATTGTATATTACTAAATTTAACATTAAAAATGCACTGCATAAACTTAAAATTAATTATTTTGGTGATGTTTGTGGTTAGTAATGCGTAAATTTTTGATTCAGTTTCTTAGTGAGTTATTGTTACATTTTTAATATAAAAGTAACATAAAATTAATATAAAACTATTGATAAATAAATAAAAAATACTATATAAGAGGTAAAACATGTTCATACTATTCCTACATATCTCATTGATTTTTTTAAACAAATAAATCCGCTACCATCTTTGAGTAGTTGTATGATAATTTTAGTTATTTTTTTCTAAATATTATGTTAATTGCTATTAATATATGACGTATTAAAAAAATAAAAGTTTTATGGTAATGTGTGAAATTTAAAAGAACCCTAAATCATATATTTATAGGGGCGATATATGAAACTAGTCGCACGACTGTCAGCGTTCGGCGTTCGGTGAGCTTCTAGTTTATTGATAACGGATGTCGATACCACGGCCCAATGTCGCTTGGCATCACTGAGACCGACGAGTCTGGCCTAAGTGAACCGCTACGACGAGTTTGAATTGTTGCATAGTGTCTGATGCTCTCTCGCATTGTGATAAACTATTTGACGTGCAAACAATGAAGCATGTAACTTCCTATTTATAATAAAATTATTTGACTTTGATATGGTGGAGTACAGCGTCAGAAATACCTTCTGACACGTGACTATCAGGCTTCGGACGTACTTAGAGGCGTATCGAGAGACGTTATAAATCACCCTGAGGGCTGATTAATAAATATATATATATATATATATATATATATATATATATATATATATATATATATATATATATATATATATATATATATATATATATATATATATATATATATATATAATGCAAATTTATGATTTGGATTACTTTTTAAAGGCTTATGAAAAATAATATATTAAAAATTAATCATTAATATTTTATAAATACATTTTGTACATACTGTTACTATTGAATCTATAAAAGGCCCTGATATATAATATATATGAACAAAGCAGTAAAAGGTAGCCACGTAACGTATCATGAGCCAAGGTAAAATTTTAATATAAAGGCAGATTGTTAGTTACAAAAGAAATGAATAGAGCTCAGTTGTCCACTACAACAATGTAGATGTAGATCATACTAGAAGGTTACGGAGAAAACGTGTAGCTGTCGACTCAGTATTTTTATTCGTTCTGCCTCTAAAAAATACTACAATAACGTAAAATATCTTTGAGACATAAAACTCTTAATCATTAAAAAGAACGTTAAAAAATATAAAATATTTGAATACTCTTAAAATTAGGGTTCTTGATTAATTTTTCCAGCGGAGATGCTATCGAGTCATTAATTAAAGCTCTGCCACGACGATCTCGTTAATGAGAGTATCATGTTTGGGACTTTAGGTAAATTTATCATGTTTGTGAAACGCTATTTACTAATCTAGCGATATTCGCTGTTTCTTGTATCTTATACCAGAATTAATTCAATTGTTCACTGTTCACTGACTGACATTGGTGGAATTTGAGGAATTCAAAGTCTCTTAATTTTTTTGCGATGACAAAATTCATTAAGATAATGACGTGGTCGCCCACACTGTATGCTAATGATATTACTTTATTGACATGAAATAAGACTAGTCGACGTCAGTTTTGCTTTTACGTAACGCATTGTAATGTGTCTGTAATTTTATTAGCAAACATAACAATTCTGTAATATTGTCTAGGTTTTGTAAAGAATAATATAATTAAAGAGTAACATACATTAAAAAATAATTCGATTATTATTCTTATTATATACCCGTAAACTTAATGTTCCACTGATTAGAAAATTGATAATTTGTATTAATTATTGAAAATAAAACCATTTGAAGGTTATACAAGATAGGGTCTATACCCTAAATATAATTTCAGCGAAGTTTTCAATTACTTATTTAAGTTTATCGTTTTATGGGTCGACTAATTGGGCGACAACCGAGGGCTTATCCGTTTGCGTAATAAAACATTAAATTTCGTCCTTTTCGGATCTTTCAAAATTTCAAGAAATACTCTCTTAATGCCCTAAAGTACTCAACTAGTCGTACAAATTTTGTATGCCAAATTTCAACTTTCTAAGCCCAGTTAGTTTTGGCAGAGTATTGTCTGTCAGCCAGTCACTAACGCAAAAGTTTTATATAATAATCGCTCATGGCTTCGCTCGCGTTAACTACATTACTACATTTAAATTTCCAATATTTTTCATACAAATTATAGCCCCATGAGGGTTGATTTTTGAGAAATTAAGTAACTCACGTTTAATCTTACGTCATCAACTATCTTCCCGAGAAAATTCATCAAAAACGGTTAAGCGGTTTACATTTCACATACAAACTTTCTACCCCTATTATTATTATATTACTCAATTAAAAAGTAATTAGTTAACATGTAAACTTAGCTAAAAATGTTGCACAGGTAAATTATTGTCTTCCGTGTTTATATTTGATCGTTTTTATTGTGATTAAAATAGAGCACAGTCCCAAAGTGGTTGATCACGCGCTTACTACTACTGTTTATAAATAGTTTTATCACTTGGCAGATGTTTTGGCGAATCCCGGCACTTCTTTCAACGCGAGAATGTCGCGTGCTTCTTTACTTTGCACCGTAATACTTTATTTTTGGTAAAGACTTGCTACAGACAGTGACGGCTGGCTTGTTTATTTACACGTCGATTTTTGCCTTTGAACAACTGTAATAAAATTGAATAAATAATCAAACATGTTATTAGCTTCAATTAAGGTATTGAACATTGTTACGTGTGTGTCATTTTAAAGTCATCATATTGTGTAGGAAAAGTACGTTTAATACTTATATATGTACCTATTAATATTAAAAATAATTTTCCTACTAAATTACAGTTAAAAATATTCAGCTTATAAAACGTAATCTAAGTGATGAAATATTGTGATTTTATACAACCTTTTGTATTTTAGCTCGAGGGATTTTCTATTTCTATGAATAAAATAAAAGCATAAAGGATAAAAAAGTTTTAAAAACACAGGTTGTTATACATTCGACTTGAAATTGAGTTTCGTGATCAGAATTTTTGCACCTTTCATATTCCGTTGACGGATTTGATATTGTACATTAAATTATACTCTCTACTTTTATTATGTAAGATTATTTGAAATTTTTGAATAAAAAATAACAATTCTGTATTTCCTATGCACTTTATATGGTTATTCAAAGGAATATGAAAAACAAACGGCCCATTTTCTTTATAAGGAATAAAGAAAAATGGGAAAAATATATCCTTTTTTTATTGAAGGAAACTAATAAAAATAATGTATTCATGGTGTACTCGTATAGTAATTTAATATTGAAACACTTACTTATTTATTCACTTATTTAAATTTAGAAATTAAAGAAACAAGAAATTTATATATTTTTAAAATTTACAGGTCCTAGTAAGCAATTTATTATAGGATTAGTGTATTCAGTATTCAAAATAATTCTATTTCGGCGCTTGCGCCGCCGCGTTACGCAGAGTAAAGCAGAGCGCTGCGCACGCGCTTGCTATGGCGGACCCTCGATACTTTAGTTTGCGTGGTCGTTCCCACAACCTAAGACGTTTCGGGCACTCTCGAGGCTATACCGATTGCGGATAAAATTTTGCACAGTGTAGTGAATCGTGTTTAACAATTAACTACCAAAATATATCCGTGTCAAAAGAATAAAATGTGAGCAGTAACCTCTGTCTGATTTAACGTCTATTATTTGCATGTGAATTACAGTCACACAAGTTAAACTTATTATTTGAATATTCTATCTCCGTATATAATATATTACAAATATCGTGATTTATCTGAACTTATTAATAAACAAGGATAATACAACTGTACAACTATTATTACTCTTACCTTTGAATACATAAGTACTTACATTGTACAGTAACATAATATTTAGTGTATTCTATTTAAATACATTCCAGTGTGAAGGTCACGGCGTGTTGACTCGAGCAATGTCAACTAAATGTGTCCCCATCTTGCCCAACTTTTTTCATACGACGTTAACTTATTAATTGTTATATTTCATGGAAGTAATGATAATTTAACCTAACAAATTATTGTTAGGTTAAATGTTTATTTCTTTATTTATAAATATACATGTAATATTCGATTTATTTTATTAAATGAGCTAAAGGTAAATATTTTTTTACAGACAAATACTTCTGAACTTATTGAAATACTTCAATTTATACCTACCTACACGTTTTTATGTATTGTTAGTACAATATGATAACACATACAAATTTTCAAATAATTTTTGTTTTTACCAAAGAGTAATGACAAAGTGGTTTAGTTAAATAGTCACATTTATGACTTATTGTGTGGTGATATCACTATTATAGACGCATTCTGTGGCTAAGCGTTAGTGCCGGTAATGTATGCGCGAGATACCACAATGTTTGCATAGAGATAACGATGACAGAAATCTGCGCGCGCACACCGGCATAAGAATCAACCGCTTTCGACCACGTGCTTTTGTGTCGGGGGCCTATGAATTGCAGGCGATTAAATTTCGCTGCGACCAACAAATGATTGCGTCATTGAAGGATCGCCTTCTGCGTCACGAATTTTAATCTGGTTTAAAGTGAACATTGTGTACTAGTGGAATATACCGCGAAACACGTCGGTGTACTGGTGTGGCGATATGTTGTTGTATGACAGTGAGGGAACGAGAGGGCCTATACAACGGAGGCACTCAGATCCTTCAGAAGTTCTATGTTGGCGTGGAGCACGGGGCGGGTGGCCGCGGGCAGCTCGCGATGCATGCCCGCCACCTTGCCACCCCCTATTGAAGAGCGTTCCAGTGAGGAAGAAAGCGAACATGATCCCCAAGGCGCGCTGCTCGCGGGCGCCGCTGCTCGTGCCAGAAGACGATACGCCGTAAAAATTAGAAGGAAATCTAAAATAGCCTTTCGAGCTCAAAGGTATGAATTTCTATATTCAATAATCAGTATACATAAACTTATTAACTACAATTATAAAGATGTTTATGTAAAATAACTTTTAATTTTATATTTTGTACGTGTATTTCCTAAAAAAAGTTACCTACACAATCGTTTGTGGAAATAGATGGCTTTAACCTGCGACAAAGCGTCGGACGTTATTGTTAGACAATTTGGGTCAATCAATGAATAACCAATGTACTCCATTATTATACACAACCAAGTGTCATAAAAACGAGGATAGTTAAGTCCTGATTAATCAAACCACAATAATGTTTACAGAGTGAAATGTATTTAATTCAGGATTAATATAAAAAATATATGAATAATTAAATATAACTTATACTCGTATATTATGAACTTAAACTATTTTGAGAGTATTTGTTTATGAGATTATTGGTGATACTAACAAGGTCATCGTGACCACCCTAACCCACTGTTGAGGGTTGGTAAAGAAAACCTTGAACTATTTAAGAAGAATAAGTATATTTAATCACAATTATGGCACTGTCTCCATATACTTACTTTTTTCGCTTCTTTTATTTACAGCTACCACAGTGTTTTATTTTTATATTTACATATTTATATTTATATTTCCTTGTAATAAATATTTATAATCTATTTAAGCGAGTTCGTTTTTCTATAAAAGGCGACGTTGTTAGCGAATAACAAAAGCTCAATTTTATTTTAAATGTATAAGTTCTGTAAAAATTGCAATAAGTTATGATTACCAAATCTATCAAAATACACACATACATATACACCATAAAAATATTGATATTCGTTATAAATGATTCTATACTTTAATAGGTGTGAGTATTTTTTATTGTTGTAAGGTTATAAATAAATATTATAGTTATATGTTGTTCGATCGAAACAGGAGTAGAATAAAAATATGGACGACATTCGTATCACAATATAAATCAAAATCTTTATCCGATAAATTGGAACGTTGCGGTTTGTTAGTCGCGTCAGCGTCGCCAATACAAAGATTTCTATAGGAATTACTTTTCATTACTCTATCCAAATATGGTAGATTCTCGTGTTATGTACCTCTACAGTTGAATCCGAAGAGGGTCGTCGAAATATAATACTCCTATATTATTTCAATTATTAAAATTGATTTCATTATTTAATTGTTTTCATCATCATTTTGTATTGAGATGTGAATAGTCTTAGAAGATACTTATATATTTTTTTAGACTTTTGTTAGGGTTTTGTGTCTATATTTAACTTTTCTATAGAACAGTACAATTAAAGAGTTCCTATTATAAGACTTACAATAGGGACCGTGGGCGTTTAGCTAACCATGCACTATTAATAGTAAAACCAATAAGACATATTGATTAATAATATAACAGTATATAATAGTACTTCTTAATCTTACCGGTAAATATTGTTATAGTATTTTTTCCCTAATCGTGACGACATCAGATTCACAAAATTTCTCGCATGCCTCACAGCTATAATTTAGTAAAAAAGTACCTGTGGAGTTGGTAACAATCATTTGTGTTGGCTCAATCACAAGTTGCCACAAAAAATATTATTACCAACTAAAAAATTCTTACCAATATACGATAACAATTAGCCAATTGCCATTGTATATATTTTAAAATAACGTTTGCTGTGTCCGAGCTTTAAATAAAATTATAACAGTGACCAATGAACAGTATAAATACGAAATTAATTAACGAAGTAAGTATCGCGTATTATACTTTGTGATGAATGCGATCTTGTTATGTGGTACTTCAGTGGAAAATGTATTCCATAATGATACAATTAGACTATTTTTTGTTTTGTTCTACAAGCAGTAGTAGCAGCTTCAATTTGACTGGATTTTAAATCTCTTAGTAATTAATGTGTCTAAGGCTCTCTGTTCTGGTTGACATGAATTTAGAGATTCATTATTGTCAAGTTATGTTTTATACTGATGGAATAAACAAAAACAAGATTTAGTTAGTGACAAGACACGCCAACTTTCAACATTTTTTATTTGTTATGAATATTTAAAACTTTAAAGATCGTAATACATTATCCAAATTTCATGAGGCATGAATGTGACAGTCTAAAAACCGATACTTAATATGTACCTACAACAGAAGATATAATGTAATGAAAGCGAAATAAAAAAATAGAAACAGATCATCAAATCCCAGAAAGTGCAATTGATTGTGGGCTTAACTGTATTGGTGGGAAAGGTTGTACTTAAATTATTTTCATTTTTTTGTACTACTAGTAGATAAAGCTTGGAGGAGTCTAGTTCGGCCACTCGACATCTAATGTCGGCAATTCTGATGGAAACAAGAGAGGAGAGTTTTGACACTATGTTATCTCTGATTACCCGGCTAAATGGCCGCAAACGTAAGATAGAAAAAAATGTGATTGCCATACATAGGGTTATACAACTAGTGAGACCTCAGTATAGCAGTTATCAAGTTTATGCAAATGTAAATGAATTGTGTTCACGCAAATACGTTTTAGCCCCAAGAATGGCATCCGAAAGGCCAGTTAGCATTCCCGCCACGTTCCTGCAACAGGTAGAGCGCGCGACTTAAGACACACTCCACACACCGAACATCCGACCATTCATTCTATGTTATTATTTATGTACGTTGTTGAACAATATTCCTTAGTCCATTTCAATACTTTTAAAAATCTCGACATATAGGCAAAAAACCGTCATTAACCGTCGTAAATAAATTCACTTAAATAGATTATATTACCTATTGCAATAGGTTTATATTAAAGGTTATTCTAAGCGTTAAAGAGTCCAAAAAAGAGATAGGAAGAAGAAATTTTGATTTTGAGCCGAATGAAAGATAAGCATTTTTTCTCTTTTGTTAATTTTAGCTTTAAATTGCAGCACCGTCGGTATTTTTAGAGTGTCTATTGCTGGGAAAACTATGAAAAATAAATGTATACTGCAGTCTGAAAGGAAGAGTAATTATAAGAGTTGCGTATTTACAGACCTGTTACTGTAAAAATTAAGGCAACAAAGAATTATAAGTTATTTTTATTATTTCAGGGCCACAATTATATACACCAACCAAGCTTAATGATACAATAAAATGTATTATTGTATATAATATATTATACAATAATTTAATAAAATAAATTGTACAATTAAAAGAAATTAATAACAGCATTTGCTATTTGTATGAATAGCAAAATCGATATACCATTTAACACTTTGTCTTACATTATTTTTATACGAAGTGGATAAATTCGAGGAATAGATATTTTCAAACGCTTTTCAGTCATAGTATTCGTTTTATACAGAACATTCGTACGAGTGCCAGACTGCCAGTTGTGTCAGATTAAATTTTCACACACATTTCATGTATACGTAGGAGGGGAACGATACATTTACATTGACCTGAACGTAAGCTGAAAGCTTTTTAGGTGAAAACAATAAACGTTCAATAATTGTAGTCCAATTTGGGAAAGTAGACAAAGCTGAATCAGAAAGGTAATTAATTAATCACTTCAATTCTATACGCGTAATGAGAGTGGGGTCGTTTGAATTTTAAAGGTAAAGCTATTCAGTGTGTATATTTTATTATATATGCTATAGACATTAATTATGTGAATGGATCTGAAGTGAACTTTAATCAAAGTGAATAGCGGTGGTCCTCTTGTACGTCATTCAACGTTATTGGAAATTAAATTGTACCGCCAATCAAGCACGCGTGCTATTGAGCTGTGCGCTACGGTTATTCAAATTTCGGTATATCAAATTACTACCTCTCCTTAATCGCTATATTTGTTAACTCGAGGGTTTGAAGTCCGGATATAGGAAATTGTTGAATAGGACACATAAAAGGCGCTTTTTTAATGATAATTTAGATATTAATTTTATAAAAAAATATGTTTTAATGCTTTACTTATTTATTTTTTATGACATTTAATATAAGCAAACGTATAAAACCACAGGTTCTAGTTAGTCTACTAAAACAAATAATTTTTCACAGTTAATTAATTTTTTACACTCCATAATTGTAAATACTAATTTAAGCAGAACTGTACAATATCGTATTTTCCTCAAGAGTCACTGACTCATGTCGGTCGTAAACTGTATTGTATTTTATATAATAGTGAATAAT
Organism: Dryas iulia moderata; assembly: GCA_019049465.1. NCBI lineage: Eukaryota > Metazoa > Arthropoda > Insecta > Lepidoptera > Nymphalidae > Dryas > Dryas iulia. Next base: position 7,252,770 of record CM032429.1, read on the forward strand.
TATTTTGTATATCATTTTTAAACTATTTTTTATAAATAGAAATTATTTTATAACTTTTAAGAAAAACTATAGGGCCTTAGATGGCCAAGAGTGGGAGTTTTTAGACTAATTATTAGTGAGCCCATCAAAACTTTATTCTACAGTTTTTGTCTAGTTTCCCATAGTCCTAAGGAAATAATCGGTTATCTTTGGGAAATCACCAATAGCTACTCAGAGATGGAGCCCGGCTGATGCGTAAATTAGATTAAATAATATTATAATCTCTAAGGGTCGGCTGCGTGTTGGACCTATGTCGCTTCGTAAATCTTCAAAGATCCCCTTAAGGGAGAATGCTCGTAGTCTTAGCGATATTCAAGTTAATATAAATATAAGAGCATTTTAGATGGCAATTTTTTTTGCCTACATTTTGTACTCGTAACATTAAATTTCTTGATCTTTCAGTGAAAATATTTTAATAAAGTTAAAATGGTATTAAGGGTTTATCTTGATCACCTCGGTTATTCCTGTAATATGAACGTCTATTCGTAAATAATTTCTTCCTTAATGCATATATTTTATAATAACAGAATTAAATAAAATTAACGTTTTAATTTAAACGAATTCTTCTATTAACAATAAGAAACAATAATGTCACCATGAAAAGAAGCGAAGCAAATACTTTATTTAATTAATGTTCCTCATTTCGTTTGTATGTGAATTATATTTAAAAATATATTAGAATTTTTCTTTTTAGACATTTCACTGTCCTTGCCCTTAGGAAATAACATAGCCAAAAAGTATTTTATACTCTTAAGGTATTATTTCGTTTTTTTGCCTTCTTTGCGAAATAATCTTTAAGTGGCGTACAAGTTTGAATCGACATATCCAGTTGGATCATTTTGTACAATCACAAAATTGTATATTCACATCTTGTGGTGAATTATTTTTTATTCTAAACTCGATGACATACATAACCTTCGTAGAAGACTAATTTGGTTTAACTGGTTGGTTGGTTGGTTCAACGAAAGAGTTCAAAGATCGGTACTCAAAGTAATGCTGAAGAACCCTTTCATGTATCCAACAACCAAGCTGTATCAAGAAAGCAATGTTCTCACCGTACGCCAACTATTTATTTTAAAAGTCGCAGTTAAAACGCACCAGTTGGTAAGTTCATCGAAAGATTATGGAGATCTAAAATAAAATACTTGTCTTGCAAGGCGCTTCAGTCTTTATGTTGAGTTATTCATTTATAACAAAGTAGCCCGTGCTTGTGATGTCAAGCGCTGCTCCGTTAAACAAAGGTAAAATTGCCTCCTGGCTTACCTCCTTAAATTATGATGTTACTGAAAATCTTATTTTACACACACTATAGCATTTATTTTACACGTAATTCATTTCAATTGCTTTTGTGACTTCATTGATTGGTTTATATTTCTTACTAGCGGCCCGCTCGCGGCTTGGCCGCGTGAACTACTTAACTGTTTCGTTATATTGCAACCCTCGGGGGTAGATTTTTGAAAAATAAAGTAGCCTATGTTTAACCTTGGCTTATCAACTATAGATATTCCAGAATTCATTACTATGGCTCAAGGGGCTTAGATTTTTCATATAAATTTTCATTCCCTATTACAATCTTTTAAAGGTTGATTTTTGAAAAGATAAGTAGCCTATGTTAGACCCTGGATTGTTTATTACTTTCATTCTAAATTTCAACCAAATCGGACCGGTAGATTAGCCGTGAAGGCGTGACAGACAAACAGACAGACTTTCGCATTTATAATTATGGATAAATATTTTTTTGTCATAGTTATTATTTGTATCTTTTTATAATGTTTTAGTATCTTTTTTTATTAGAAAACCAAGTGTAGCTCTAAACTTTTAACTGACATTGGCACTACGATACAGGAACACCTAGTGTGAGGTCATCAAATGTTTCTGTTAAAACTGTTTTTGTTAATAAATATTTTTTTTATTTCTTTTTTTTCTACGTGTTTTCTACAGTAATACTTTAAAGACCTATAAATTTGTCACCAATAAAACAAATATTTACGATTGATATTCTTGAATTAACCTACGTAAGCTTTTATTCAACTTTCGCATCGTATCTTGCAAATAAATATTAAAGTAAATCAATGAAGTAGATTTTTTTTACATGTTTAGTTCTGATTTGATGACAATGTATGGTTAACCAAGTTACGTCATTTTATATCCTACGAGTATATGGCGACCATCCAAAATGACGGACTAATTATGTTTAAGCACTCCTATAACATGAGTATCAAATGAAAAGTTTAGCTGGGGCAGATTATAATAAAAAATAACAAATAGTAAAAATATAGGTTTATAGAAACATTTGTGATGAAATAAGAGCTTAATGTGATATGGGAAGCTTACATTATATTAAAAATTAATTGCAAAAATTGCACCGCGATTTCCGCTCCGACTCTTGCTCCGACGAATTACTTGGTACTCTTTTCTCCTACTTCATAACAAATAGATTTTTATGCATATTTTTGTATATAATAAAATTTACAAGTCAATAGGAGATATATAATCAAATTAATTGAAAACTTTTCCGCCATACAGTCAAATTATTTTTTAATATTCTAAGGCAAATTTTGAGGCTTTTTTTGTAGTTACATAAAGTAAATTCAAGATAAATTTATAACTTAATACTTTAAGCAATAGCTTGAGAAACACATATTTTTATGAATCATATTACTGGATCGCTTTATTATGGTCTTCAGGATCATTTAATAAAAGGTTTTTTATAGTTTTGTATCCCCCGTTCCACTTGACGTCTTAGATAGTCATCTGACCTGATTCGACAGTGTGACGATTTTTATGATCAATAATTTTTTTTTATACGTGCTTTTCGTTTAACGTGACGTGAATGGACACAACTGAAATGGTCTCTATAAATGCACACGGTGAATCAATATATAGTAATTTTAGTGCTAAATATAAACAATATATTGTGCTATACATTTTGCAATTCATGATGGGTATTAAAATTATGATGGTTTTGCTTTGTCATCATTTCACTAAATTTCTTTCTTAAAACTAACACTATATATAAAATAACAGTTATATAAGTAATATAATAGATGAGAGCCAGTCGTGGCGCTACGACTAAACGTGGTAAACGACCGTTTGTGGGTTCGATTTCCAATCGAGGAGTGGAAATATTTAATATTTCCATTTCTTCCTTTTGGTATTAGAGGTAAAGCGCGCGGAAGAGGTTAACACGCAACGCTTCCGAATTCGGTGGAAAGTGGGGAACGGAGTGTCTTGAGCTTAGATTCTATTTGATTACCGCTATTTGCGCTTACTCTTAGGTACTAAATGAAAATAATATTTAATTATTCCCCTGAGTGGGGAACGAACCCACAATAATCGTGCTTACAGTCAGAGTGCCCCATTACGCCACAGCGGCTTCAATCATTTTCACGGATCAAATCATTTTATTTTCCGTAACGATATTTGCTTATTAAAGAAAGGCCGACTTTTAAGAAAAATGTAATTGGTGCGGTACTAATGTGATAAAAATTGACATCATTTTCATTTTAAATAGTGTATAATATGTATACTAATTAAATAATGCTGATATATTTACAATATAACCCAAATATTAAATATTTTAGATGTACATATTACACAAATATATGATATATTTTTTAAATGCGATAAATAAGAATACAAATAACTATATTAAAATTATTCATGTGAACAATATGTGTTTTTTTTTTAAATCAACATTGTCATTTGTTATATATACTTGGATCCCGTCCAAATCGTCCTGTCTATACAACGATACGACAATAGCTATTCCGCGTCGTAAATTAAGTGGTTCTTCACATTCTCGTCTATCCCCTTAGAGCGTTGGACGTGCCTGAACTGCGTCTATAAAACAATGTCCGGACGTATCTAACGTTTTGTTTAGAAAGTATCTGGTCTAGCGTATATATATTTTATACATACATATATAGACGGTTAAGAAATTTATTACTTGTCTTACTTTTGCTATAAAAATACATTTACTGTTGAATTGAAAACTGTATGGCTATTATTCAAAGAACTCGAAGGTATAAGATTCTTTCGGTTCCATAGAAGTTTCGAGATATTCTCTTTTAAAAGTAGAATTCATATTAAGGAACATATACGCTAAAACGTTTTCTACGCCTAGTAGTTTAGGTAGACTATTGTTTATTAGTTAGTCAGTAACGGCTAGTTTAATTGTTAACATTGACATAATATAAAAACATAAATTTACACTTATGTTTTTATTTTATCAATGTTAAGAAACAACACACACACACACACACACACACATATAGGTTTATAATAGACCAAGCACATAGCAATAGTAATCATGACTATTGATATATATGTATATTAAAGAGAACGGGCATAGTACGTAGCAAAAAAGTCCTCCGGATTTGTGATATATCTAGCTATTAGATTTTTTCCTACCCTAAGTAGGTGGGATAACACGCAATGCATGAGGGTGTGTTTTAACACTAAATTCTCTCTGGTTACCCAGCTATACAGTGAAAAGCGTGACACTAGGAAAAGAATATAAGAATATGTAAACATATAAAGAAACATATTTAGATATAATTAAAGACGCAAATGTAACTTTACTATGCTTTGAAATTAAGTTCTCTTAGTAATTTTAGTTGGCTTTAAAATTTAGGTTACCTAACAAAAGAGACAATTTGAGTAAAATTGCACTTTGCTTGAAACACGAATAAATTACCTCCATTGCCTTTGTTAGTGCATTTTCCTTCCCCTATTTGAGTAAAAATATACTAAATGTTAAGATATTTAGAAATGTAAGTTGTCCTATTGTTTTATGTGCCAATAATATTTATTCTTACTTAAATTCATGTTCGAAAAAAAATAGTTATCATAGACTTATATAGTGAGGATTACCTACATTATAATATCTACCTATATTTATTTACAATATTCGCTATAAAAAATCATGTTTTTTTATAATAAAGTAAAATATAGTGATTTCTATAATATCATATAGTATGTGAACAATAAAATATGTTAATTTTAATTAAATTAAAATAAAAATATTCCACCGTTTACAACAACAACTTTACAACATTATATTAGACATTTCTGCAGTATTGCTAAAAATAGTTAACAGGCGTGGTAGTGTTAAATTATTTGTGTTTAAAATTTAGTCTATTCTAGGTTGCTCAAGTGGTCTATATTTATTTTAAGATAAAGAATATTTAAATATATTTTCATTTATTTCATTAATTAATATATAGAAAATGATATATGTAGGAAATAACAAAAACATATAATATTATAATCCTATATCAAAATAATATCTTATTATTAAGCATAAGTTTTAATAATAATTTTTCTTTTGATGTTGTGCTAAACTGATTCAATACACTCCGCCCTTTCATACTTGTTCCTTAAAAAACACTCAACGTTCGTCGTTGTAAATAAATTAGACGCTTAGCTTTAATGCTTAATGTCTCCATAAAGTATTTCATTTTGTCATTCCATTTCTTTTTGCTTTGGTACAAAAATTCAATTGTAAAAATTATTCTTGCTCTCTTTTGTATATAATTTTCAGGTACTTAAGACAGGTAGGTATATTATAAGTATGTAAGCATATTAAGTTATACCGGTTTAGAATTGAATTCGTTTGCCGCTTTACAAGACATTTTGAACTAAAAAAAACTACAATAATAGTTTTTTTTTGGCCATCTGATTCGATAAGTACCGATAAGTTGATACCAAGGCGGTATCAAGTATCAAATAATTCCAGTTACTTCTGCATTACTGACCATAAAAATATAGGTATTTTTGAAATATGATAGGAACCTGCCATTAAGATTGTAATATCTAGCAAGTTACATGAGATACAAGAAGCCGATATTTTTAATAAAATTCGCTAGAAATACATTAAATTATTAAAAAAATATTATAAAAAATACTATGTTTTTCACTACACTTTTGTATTAAGTAATGCGATGTTCAGGCAAAATTTCTTTCACACGTTAACCCGGTCCTTAGTTATGTTAATATTTAAAATTTAAGCTTATTAATATTATGTTTAAGTACAATTACATATGTTTTACAAAAATCATGATTTTTAATTTTCCTGCTATTAGTTTGAACACGCAGGCTTTAATATACGAGTATGTAATTCTAAGTGTACAATAAGCTCTTTAATTTAATGTAAAATGTTTAATGTAATATTAATATTTCATTTGGAACCATACTAATTAAAAGTTTATGAATCATTAAATAGGTATTAAAACTTGTATTTGGTGGCAACCTGAAAACTAAATTCACTTTAAATCACACAATGTTTATAATTTACAGCGCATAATTTCTAATAATTTTCCTTTTTGATAATTATAATTATATTAACAATAACAACGCACATTTTCATTAGGGAAAATAATTTGAATTTTATATAAGATTCCCTATAACAAACTCGCTGTTTATCCTGGATGCCTGTTCATTTCTGTTATTTGACAGGTATTCTCACTAACCTAACTGTCGGATGGGCATTTGATAACTGTCCAATTTTCGACAGGTTACTACGTTTAATACACTGAGTACTGTTAAGTGGCAAATGCTCCTATTTCATGAAATAAAACAAAATAGAAAATATTCATTTTTATATACGTATTATACCTATGTATCTTATGCTTGCGGCCCTTCACTTGGCTCATTTCTATTGGGTAATAAATATTTACAATCAAGCATTATTCACAACCTAAGAATTATTTTACTTATTTAAACAAAACATTCATAAAAATAAACTTACAAAAAAATAATAGATAGGCAACCGGTTGAAGAAAATGGGTCACAAGTATTTTATAGGTCTCTAGTTAACCTTAATAAGCCAAATAAGCTAAATATGCCTATAACGCTTTTGTCAATTGTCAATTGCGCAAGCGTGACTAAGTAGTCTCTGCCACTCGTACATCGCAATTTTAGTATCTACTAATAAATAGCTTCACGCTATATCCCGCACACAGCAGGGTAGGCAGAGGGAACCTAGTGTTAAGACACTCCGTTCCCCACTTGTCTACTAATACTTCCTCCATAATTAAATTTGAATATGATCATACTATCTTTTATTTACAATAATAATATTGTAGTATATATAGTATCTGACTCTTGTTAAATTGCCTTAGTACCTATATCTCAGGACCATTCAGCAATGATTCAGGGATCTATTAAGCAAATTATTATGAAATCTACAATTTTTAGACGAAAATGTATTGAATAACTACACGACTGTTACATTATATTACAAACCTCGCGGGTGGGTTTTTGAAAAATAAAGTAGCCTATTTTTAATCTTCGATTATCAACTATATATATTCCAAAATTCATTACAATCGGTCAACCGTTTGTGATTTTTCATATAAACTTTTTATTTCCTATTTCAACTCCTTGGATTTTTGAAAAAATAAGCAGCCTATGTTTGACCCTGGATTATTTACTACTTTCATTTTAAATTTCATCCAAATCGGACAGGTAGATTAGCCGTGAAAGCGTGACAGACAAACAGACAGATTTTCGCATTTATAATATAAATATGGATATTCTGTAGTGCTTGCGTGTCAGAGTTGAACTTTGATAAACAAATATTGTTTTAATCAAAACATTTATAATGCTTTATTGGAATACAAACTTTATTTTTACTTTTATACAAATTCACCGTGGAAATAATTTAATGTTCCCAAGGTTATTTTAATTGTATACTTTATAAATAATTAAGTCAATAATAGTCTATTGAGGACATTATTGACATAATGATTTATTATTTACTAAGGATAAAAGTAATTTGTATCGAGTGAAGGTAAAATTTAATTTATTAATATTTAAAACATAAAATAAAGTAGGTACATTATTAAGTTTAATTCATTAAGTTATTACATTGGAAAAAAACATCATTAATAAAAAATACTTAGTAAAGTATTAAGTTATATAAATTCCAGGTATATTCCTTGTAATCTATAAAAAAACCGAGCTTATCCTAAATAATATCTACAAACGTTGTTAGAGATGATTTCCACTGGGTTTTAGTAGTTATTGTGCTTTGTTTTCTTATACATGGATTTTTTTAAAGAAACTAATTATGTTATAACACACCTACATACGTCTTACATATTGATCATAATAAATTTCTACCTCGTTTTAATTATTTTAGTTTGAACTTTTAGTATTTTATACTACAGGCCGTCATGGCGAAGTGGGATAGCGTCTCGTTGTAAATCAGATGGTTGGTTTGATTCCCATTTGGTCGAATGTACCTATTATTTTCATATCTTCACTTTGATACCTAAGGAATAAGCAAAAGCGCGGCGTTGGCTCCGGCCATCTAACAAGCAATGTCTCCATTTCAGACGGAAAGTGTAGAACAGAGAAGTCATAAAAGGGAAGTCCGACCATTAAGGGGGAAAATCGTGGAGATATATTTTATATACCTTTGCTCAATATCATATGATATAGATTTTTACTATTCAGTAAATATTCTATTTATGCTTTAGAGAACGTTTACACTTTTTATGTACCTATACTATGACTATTTCATAAACGATTAAATCACAATGCGATACAATTCACAATTTCCTTTTTTATTGTGGAACCTCGAATATAAAATAATACAATAAAATAAATCTCAATAGTACAAGTGCTGGTAATAAAAGTTGATAAATAAACCTTATTCTTCTCATACAATGTGCTAGCTTTCATTCATCTCAAGTGTGAATTAGGTACAAGAGTTATTTATTTCTCCGGATTGCCTGACATTTCGTTCTTGCTAAAATAAATTATACTCGACGAAACCGCGCTTTTCATTGTATTTCGTGAGGTGCCGCAAAATTACCTCAGGTCCTGTTACAATGATAGATGGCAAAATAAAAATTTAATGTTCTCGCAGGTACATTACAATGAGACTTACTTATCTTTTTAATCTACTTTATAAGAGTCTTAGTTTTATTTGATCTACTTTAATGCCTCTAAAAGAATTTTATAAATTGTGTAAGTTTCTTCGTGTACTGTTTGAAAAATACAAATAGCTTCACGCTATATCCCGCACACAGCAGGGTAGGCAGAGGGAACCTAGTGTTAAGACACTCCGTTCCCCACTTTGAAAAATACGTTTTAGTATTTCAATTGTATTTATTCCTCTTCCATCAAAATAAACAATACAAAGAACAGGTGAAACAACTCGTGGCCGCATTTAATATAAAAATCTTTTTTGGTATTTTTGTATACATCTTACAGAAAGGCGTATATGTTGTACTTGTCACATGTGCCTTCATGCAATGAAAATTCTAGTAATTTTGAATTAAAATATTTAACTTTGATTTTAATAATAGACGAGGAAATCAAAAAAGCAAAAAGAAATAAAAATACAAAACATCTCAACCTATTTTTTTCAAGTAATTTGGATCCTCATTATTTAGGTTCACCCAGGAATAATTTATAAAAGCGATTTCTTTTCTTAATCATTTACATTGGTAAATTCGGTTTGACATTTAAATATTATTTCCTTTTAAATAACCATTGTAAATAATGTAGATATATATTTTTTTTCCCAAATGAACAAAAAATATGTTTTTACAAAAATAATTATACGTAACAAAACAGTATAACATTACATGAATTTATAACATTTTAGATAAAAGTGGAATAAAAAAATCTTATTTATTTAATTTGCACAGAGAAATATCAAACTTTTTTTTTTTAGTTTCACGCTGTATCCCGCACACCGCAGGGTAGACAGACGGAACCGAATGTTAAGAAACTTCGTTCCTCTCTTTCCGCATAATTTTGGAGGCATTGCGTGTTAAGTGGCGGAATAATAAATATTTCCACTCCTTGAGTGGGAATCGAACCCACAAACAGTCGCGTTACATTCACAATTTGTGCCCCTGAGCCGCGACTGGCCTCAATTTACTTATTTGCTATTAAAAATTTAGACTATAAAATATGGACTTATTATAAAGTAATAATATTCCTACAATATAAATTTGTCATCAATATAAAAATGAGACGCTAAATGTATTGCTAAGCGCAAAACCTGAGAACAATTAGACCGATTTTGCTAATTCTTTTTTTAGAATATTTTTTGAAGTATGGGGATAGTTTTTACGGAGAGAAAAATTATAAAAATGCCTGAAAAAGTCTGAAAACAACACTTTTCTATCCTCCCACTAAAAGATTTTTGGAAATTTAACCCCTAAGAGGATGAAATTGGGGTTGACATTTTATACGACAGTCCGCCAATTTTAAAGGCCATGGAAATTTATTTCTGGATAATTCTAAATCATTGTCAACAATATTAATTTATTAGATTTACTATAATAAATATTAAAGACTGGAAAAGCTATTATAAGGTAACCTAATATTAATAAAAATAATAACTATAAAAGTGTGCCTGGTATAAAAAAAATCTATAGCTAAAAAAAAACATTTTTGTGTCAAAAAAATGATATTGCTATAGTTGTGTAATTCACGCGGGCGAAGCCGCAAGCGGGTCGCTAGTTTTGAATAAAATCTTTAATGACATTTATAATTTTAAAGATAGAATAGTTCACCAAGTGCAAATTGGATTAACATACCAAAGACTTCATATATTTTATATTACAGCATTCAGATTTTTCTTTTTGTAACATTACCTACTTCTTAATTTTATATTTCAAGCTCAACGGAAAGTGCCCTGAGGGTCTTGATTTCTTTGTAAAGTTGAAAAATATGCTACGTAAAAATGTGGCTCATATCTTTTCTTAGCAAATATATTTTTTTATATTTGAATGTGACCGTAGAGAAGTAAATAATATAAGAATTCAGTAAGTAATATATGTGTACGCGTTTCTATGACTTTGCCTCTTGACAGACAGACAAAGAATCCTAAAAAATAAGTAAAGGTACATGTGGATCTTTAATTTTTGAGTAGATTTTGAAATGCATTTGATTTGAACATATAACAGAATCAATTTTACAGTTAAAAGTTTATACATTATGCAAATGCAAATTCTGCTAGTTATGAATATATTTGTATTATTTCGGAATACCTGCTGTATTCAGAATTTTCAATGTATTGCCGTCCCAGGACAATCCGGTAACCAGCATAAAAACAATTTTTACAGGTGAGATAAACAAGTTTTTAATCCATAAGTTTTTAAATAATTACCTACATTGGTGAAGCTACAACCTACATTGCTAAATTGATATTAATCTTATATTAGTAATAATATAGTATTAATCTTTTTGAATAGTATGTAATAGACTTGTTTTAAAAAAACGCAGTAATACACAAAAAAATTATATGAAATTATTACAATAACGTTATGTACAATTTATTCATAAATTTATTTGTATTAATATCATTATGTATTTTAATATTAAAATAATGTAAAGTATGCTTAGAATTGAAAAGCATAATGGCAGCTTACATTATTATTCTTGATTTTTGTCTAAATGTTGTACAGTAAAATCATATACCTACCTAACTTTTTTGTCATGAATTTACCATAACTTTATGTTTATAGTAAATGTCACAACCACACTTTTCAATGAATATTATTATAGCACAATAATTTTACGTGTGATATTGTAGTCGGTTTTACCGGATTCCAGGCACTGTATATTATAAACAGAATAAATAAGTTATTTTGATAACTTGGGAAATAACAGTTGAAGGGTGTGGAAAAATGACAAGAAGTATATATACCGTAGATGGCAAATATGATAGATTAAAAACTCAGTAATACCACATTACCAAAGCATTCTCCTTAGGCGGTGAAATTTTTTTATTCGGTAAATACTAAATAGTCACCCAAACTAGTATTAAAAGATAGTGAAGTAGTAAGAAGCGGTAATGTTGTCGGTAATTCAAGAACATTTCTTTATTCTCGTTTTATATGAAAAGTTCAATCATATAAACCGCCGCCTTAATTAATGGTGTCCCAGAAGACCTATTGTCAATTACGTTAACCTTCTAAATCATATTTTAAAATATGAGGTCAAGAGCTGACCATTTTATAATGCTAGTAAAAAATAGTTTGGATATTTTTACTAACGACCGATTTATTATTTACAAACAGTACATTTAAGGAAATAAGAACTACTTATAAAGTTGATGATGCCTTAGATATTAAAAAACGTAAAGAATATTTTTAAAATAAGCACTTTAAAATGTGAATTTATTTGCAATTATTTCAAAAAACAAACACAATAAATCCGATAATAAATAAACAAATAGCAAATTAATAAATATATTCCGATAGTGGCAAGAGTTATAATAATTTTATACGACACTTTCAATTAAATGTATATTAAATATTATAATCTGATGTTTTTATTAATATTGATTTTTCCTTAAAAGGACTGATATAACATTTATTAAGTTGATTTAAAGCAGCTCCATGTTTTTTTTCGCATATCAGAGTAGTCAGAGAGCAGCTAGTGTCAAGACACTTCATTATCTTCACTTCAAGATGGAAGAGGACGCTTAGAGAGAGAGAATTTAACGCCACACTTAAATGATGAGAAAAAATGAAAATCGAAATGTCTATTTCTTAAATACAATTTTTGAGAATAAAATAACCCTCTTAATTAATTACCATTAATGATTTTTTAACATATGAATAGGTTTAACACTTATGTTTCCGATTTAGTATGACAAGGGGCCGCTTTTTGATTCTTGCATGTTAGAGATGAACAGAAAGTAATAAACGGAGAATCTTGGCATTTGATTCCTTCTATTTGCTCAGCAAAATGTGAATGAATATGATCTTTTATGTTTGCTTCGACAACGGAACGATCGGTATATTTACGGTGGCATAATACTAAGATCACTCACTAACAACTAAGATTGATGTCAAGTAAACTTTACTACCGATATAAAGTTGGTGGCTATTTAATCGTAAAAAATAATATAATATTAAAATAATGAATAGTAGTAGTTCTTTGAGGCTTTTCTCTCTCTAAGAGCAGAAAATTGTAATTTTAAGATGTTACACAAAATCCGAGGCCAACTAATGGATAGTTCCGTAGATACCAAATCAATTTGACTAAACAGGTTGTAAATGTTAAACATTTTAACATATTTTTTAATAAATTGTATATTTCTCGATACTAAGCTTCCATTTCCTTATAGACTCGAAAAAGAATATAACGATTCTATTTAATATCATTTATAGAACTTGATTGATATCAATTACAAAAGCGAACTAGTAACTTTTTCTTTATAAAAGTAGGTATATAAAACATATTTTTTTATTCTAGCAAAGCAGAGTAGTCGGAGATAACCTAGTGTTAAGACGTTCCGTTCTCCAATGTCTACCCAAAATTGAGACGCTGCAGCATGCATGGCGGAACTCAACGCCATGCTTTGTCTTAGGTATTAGCCATTGCGGAGAAAGGAAAATTGTATTGTATATAATCATTCACCCGAGTGGGACTTAAACACGCTACCATCGCGTTTACAGTCAGGCACTGTGCCGCCGCGCCACGGGAACCTATTGAAATGTGATAATCGATAATAAGCCTTCATTAATCGAAAGGAATGTATCTACTACGTAGTTGTATCGTAAACGTTCTTATATTATTCTGTAAAATTCAAAACTTCGCGATAAAAGGGGCTTCAAAGGCGAGTACTGATCATTTATCGGCTTTTAAGTTGCGAACATATTTGTTCACTTCAAAAGTTAAAGAATACTTCAACGGGAGCTCATCCCTTATAATGTACACACCCAATTTTAAAGTACCCTCTTTTCACAATTTATACACATATTTTCAACATTTTAAAGTGTTACTCACACACTTTCTAAAGCTACTTGCTACATATTACAAAACAATCGTGCGGTTTAATTAAGTCGCAGTCAAAAGTAATGCATCATTAATTAAATATCCCAAACCATTTACCAAAAGCAACAAAAAGTTAAATTAATATTTCGATATATGCAAAAGTTATGTGCGATAACACTTACAAATGGACGTGTTTATGTACCTAAAACTAACAACAAGGACACAAAACTCATGCGTTTAGAATATTTTATTATAATACGGAACAAAAAGTATTAAGGTCATGTAAGATTTGATCATAGTGTAGCTATTAGGTCGTTAACGGGAGTACGTACACGCCATACGAGTACGTACAGCCGCAATGTGCGTAATTGTGATTAGGTACCGGTAAGCAATGTTTCCGCGAGGGTACCCACTCATAGGAATGATGCAACATTTTTCCATTAATATTTTTTTCTATTATCTGGTATAATATGAGAAAAAATCTTTTGATATACTATTACATAAGCTGTATTATTTTTTATGTACGAGTATTAATCGGTTTATCATGTAATCTTAGAAACCTTTTCATAGTAAAATCTAAATTTACCATTACCATAATATTTGGGGCCTGTCGTGGCGCAGTGGCATGAACGTGTGACTGTGAAACGGCTGCTTGTGGATTCGTTTACCACTCGAGGAGGGAAATATTTAATATTTCCAATTCCATCGCTCTGGTATCAGAAGCAAAGCGCGGCGTTAAGTTCCGCCACTTAACACGCCCTGCCTCCGAATTCGGCGGAAAGTGGGGAATGGAGTGTCTTAACAATGGGTGCCCTCTGCCTACCCTGCTGTGTGCGTAAAGCTAAAAAAAATCTACATTTACTGAATCTTTTATTAAGATCAATTTCATTCTAAGGGCGTGATATATCTACAAGGACGATATAAGGAGGAGTTGATATAAGGAGTTTACTATAGTTAAATTTTCCATTTTAAACAGTTAAAATATAATTTCAATCACAAAAGAAGCGGATCGCTAATTAAAATCTGTTTTACTATAGATTAAACAATTTACCTGAATTCCATGCAGTAAAGTTTGTTTTGTTCAGTTCGCGGTTATCAAATATATTTCAATATGAAGCTTTGTGGGTGCACGTAATAAAAGTTAGTAGAAACTTTCTAAAAAGGTCAAAATATTTCATACGTAAAATGTTTAATAATATGGTTTAGTGTTCATAAAATCTATTGCATGTAGATTTGATATATACATTTACATAAAAAAATGTATTAGTTAATTTAATTATAAATGTAGTATCAATTTATAAGCTTTAATTTTTCGATATATTTTAATATAAGCTTCCTTATGTCATTCACAATGTTACTAGTGGGTGTAGCTCTTAATAAATCCAAGTTTACTGGCCTTTACTTACATTTCTTTATGTTAAATATGTATATTAAATCTTTAAGTATATTAATTATTTTATATAAAAATAAAGTGTATTTCTACTTTTAAGTAGTGTAACGAATACATACTTTGTATAAATAACGTAGGAATATAAAAAAAAATATTAAATAATCTAATTTAATATAAAAAAAAATATATACATTTTATGGAATGGTTAAACAAATAATTAAAAAATATTTAATTATATTTAAAGAAAAAAAACAACGTGGCTGTATGAGTTGCTGGCCATATTATAGTTTATGATTTTTAAAAATGGAATAGAAAAGAGAAAGGGAGCATGGCGGGAGCGTGGCGTCGGTAAAAAAGGACGCTTAGAAAATTATTGATATTAAATTGCAAATAATATAAATTGAATACAAGGAAATGGATATTTAATAAATAAATTTAACATATTAAATGCTAAGTGATCGAAATATAATAATTTTATAATAATCAAGTTTGGTAAGATGCATATTTGTTAATTATGAAGAATTGCTTGGTGAGTTCTTATTACATTAATAATATAAAAATAACAAAGCGAATATTGAAATGAATATTTAAATAATAATAACTAAATAATATAATAGTATTAAAGGCAATAAATATTTTAAATATTAGTTCTATGAAAAAGAAAACGTATAATTTGCAGTACAAATTAATTAAAATATTTGGCGTATGGCGGCGCCATCTTAAAATAGTGTTGTATGAACACTATAGTTTACATTTTCCTAAATATTATAAATTTATAAATTAATTGAAAGTTGCGAGTGTAAATAATATTTATTAAATAAAAATAAATGAGGCTTTGGATGATTAAATATTTTATGGCAAATATTCTCATACGAATGTATGAAATTTAAAATAATATAAATATGTACTACATGTATAGGGACGATGCATGTAGTACAAATAATAATAATAAGATATTAATATATAATGCGTTTGATAGCTGGATATTTTATGGCAATAATTGGCACGATCTCATACGAATGTGTAAATCTTAAAAAAACAAATATAAACTACATGTACAGGGGCGATGCATGTACTGTCTCTCGACTGTCAGGGTTCGGTTATAGCTTATAGCTTACTGATAAGCGATGTCAATGACACAATCAATGTAGCTTTGCAGCACCGAGGCCGACATGTTTGGTAAAGTGATCCGCTATAGCGAAGTTGGTTTGTTGTATCCTTCCTGATGCTGTCTTGCGTTGCGTAAGCGATGCTTGTACAAAGTCGGATTGTGGTAAAACGTGTGACATGCGACTGTCGTGGGTTCAGGTAGCTTATAGCTTACTGATAAGCGATGTCGGTGACACAATCAATGTAGCTTTGCAGCACCGAGGCCGACATGTTTGGTAAAGTGATCCGCTATAGCGACGTTGGTTTGTTGTATCCTTTCTGATGCTGTCTTGCGTTGCGTAAGCGATGCTTGTACAAAGTCGGATTGTGGTATAACGTGTGACATGCGACTGTCGTAGGTTCAGGTAGCTTATAGCTTATAGCTTAACCAGTGACATTGGTCTCACAAACCATTAATGTATATCGGCTTAACAACCCGACGAATTCATTGGTCTCACAAACCAGTGACGTATATCGGCTTAACAACCCGACGAATTCATTGGTCTCACAAACCAGTGACGTATATCGGCTTCACAACCCGACGAATACATTGGCCTCACAAACCAGTGGCGTATATCGGCTTAACAACCCGACGAATTATATTGGTCTCACAAACCAGTAACGTATATCGGCTTCACAACCCGACGAATTCATTGGTCTCACAAACCAGTGACGTATATCGGCTTCACAACCCGACGAATTACATTGGCCTCACAAACCAATGTACAACTAATTAAATATATATAATAAGCGTAACAAGTACCTTTGAGAAAGATCACACACAAACTTAACAAACATGACGTGACAGCTAACTAATAATTGATCGTTTGCTAAGGCATCGTAAGTATCATATACGTGAACTGTTTCGTTGTGTCTCGGAGGGTTCAATATGATCGGTCGGATCCGCCGATCGGACGGAACTCACGGCAAGTGGCGGGGCGGGGCCACACGGCCATTTTTTTCTCTTAATATAGCTATCTTGCATAGTTGTAAGTGAGAGATAAATGAGACGATCCTAGGGCTTTTCCTCGGACGAGCTCTGGGTGATTGCAACGGATAGTTTGTGTTAGATACTTGCATGTCTAGAACCCTTCTGATGGCTAATTAATATATAAATGAGTCTATACCTTCTGATGGCAAACTAATAATAAAGAAGGAAAACCTTCTGATGGCTAATTTATATATAAAAGAGTCAATACCTTTCTGATGGCAATTATAATAAAAAAGATACCTTCTGATGGCTTATTATATGTATTTAATATATTACACGTAGAATTTCTTAACACTGTTACCTCTGAATCTCAAAAAGAACTTGAGTTACTCACATACATAACAATAAAGGTCCTAACCACAAGACGTATCATGAGCCAAGGCATGATTTGATTAATATATTTTCAAACATTTCAGATCGATGAAGGGATGAAGGGGGGGATACCAGTTACAATTGGTGCCGTGACCAGGATGGTCAAACGGCTTTATAATAAATATTAAAAATGGGCTTATGCCTACAATTGCTGTCCGTGAAATGGAATGAGACAGAGGAGGTTTACAGTGTTTGGAAGTTTTATGGTTGGGGGTTGTAAGGTCAGGGGGTTGATAGTTAAAGAGTTGTTTTCTCATATTGGGGGGGTTGATAGACTGAGAGGTTGCAAAGTTGGGGGTTGATAATATTAGAAGTGAATTTGTGAAAAATTCTATTCCATTAAACTTCATCGAATTTGGGGTGTGGAATGTAACTTACTGACCAGGTATCACTCCCCCGTCGGCATCTCCAACCCACTCTTTCCTCCTCTCCTTTCCTCCGCCTCCCCCCTATCTTCCCCTTTTCTGGACTCGGATTAAAACCCACTCCTCCC